>CASHSZ010000001.1:92500-462500 GCA_949358305.1 Strigamia acuminata | reverse complement strand
TCAACGTCTAGAGGAGGACAACAACAACAAGAACAACGTTGACGATAAAATAAAATGAAATAAATAAATAAATAAATAAATAAAGAGAAAGGAAAAAGAGGAAGAGGATGAAGAAGAAAGCGAACTAGTCGTTCAACTACGGTAGTTCGATATTCACCGAAATCAAAAGACGGGGCTGGCGCGAATACAGCCGCAGCAACCCTCGGGCGGCCTCGGCCGCGTCGTCCAGGACGGCGTGCCACTTCCGCCAGTGGCGGAAAGCGTCCCGGAAGAAGCTCCCGTACTTCGTCACTTCTATAGAGAAAATTGGAATTTGAAATAAATAAATAAATAAATAAATAAACAAACAAATAAATGTTTGTTCGTTCGTCTTGTTTCTTACTGTCCGGGCGGAAAGCGCACATGGCGCAGTAGTGGGCCTTATTGCCCTCCTTCTCTGGCGCCTCTTTCCCCGACGACGAGGCGCCCTTCGTCCCCCTTCTTCCACCGCCCCCCGTTCGCTCGTTCTCTTCTCTCCCCCTCCGCCGTCGCCGCGTTGACGTGCTCCCCGTCGCCCCCTTCACCATCCGGAGCATCCTCGCCTCCATCGCCTCCATCTTCGCTTCCACCGCCGCCCCCACCGCCGCCTTAATCCTCGCTTCCGTCACCGCGTCCGTTGTCGCGGCGGCGGCGGCGGCGGCGGCGTCGGTGCCACCGGACAGCTCGTTGGCGGCGCCGGTGCCACCGGACGACTTGTCGAGCATCGTCGAGCGAGTTCCTTGTGTCTGGAAGAAGCAAAACAACTGATTAAACAGACAATCAAAAACAAACGAGCGAACAAACGGTATACGAGTATCGACAAAAATTACCGCTTTCGCCACTTTCGCGGCCTTGGTCGCGCGACCATCGGACAACTTCCGCTTTAGATTCCGAGGCCGCAGGGTGATGTGCAGCGGTGGCAACCGTTTCGGGGGCGGCGGCGGCGGCGTCGGCGTCGGCGATGACGACTGCGGCGACGAGACCGAAGCTCGCCCGGAAGACGGCAAAGGCGACTTCGGCGACGTCTGTGGCGTCGACGGCGCCGGAACTCGTTCCGGATGCGCCGGTGATGTGGCGTCTCCGGCGACGGTCTGCGGGTCCGGGGCGGGTTTGCGCGCCCGCTGGATGTCGTTCTCCGACAACCGCTCCACGGGTACGGTGACTCGCCGTAGCAGCACCTCCGACGAAAGCGGCGCCGTCGCCTCAAACGTCTCCGGCGACGATTGCGGCGAAGACGAAGACGTCGACGCGATTAAGATCGGCGATGGGAATCTCCCGGGCGTCTACCGAGAAAAGGAGAAAAATTAAATAAATAAATAAATAAATAAATAAATAAATAAATAAATAAATAAATAAATAAATAAATAAATGAATAAATAAATAAATAAATAAATAAATAAAGAAACAAACAAACAAACAAACAAACAAACAAACAAACAAATAAACAAATAAAGTAAATTAAAGTAAAGTAAAGTAAAATAAGGTAAAGTAAAGTAAACTCGTAAATGAGCGAGTGTGTGAGTACGGACGATCGAGTTGAGACAAGAGAAAATACCTCTCGCGGCCACTCCAGGCTGTTTGTTTGAGGAAAGAACGCGGGTAAGGAAAAAAAGAAAAAAAAATATAAAAAAAAAGAAATATGCACGAAGTTGGGTGATGGAAATGCCAAAACGTTACCTTCTTCATCCTTTTCCACGCGCTCCCTCCCGCCCTCGTCTCCCTCTTCACGGCCTTCTTATCGCCTCTCTTCTCTTTCGTCTTTCTGGCGCCCTTTTTCTCTTCCGTCCCCTTCTCCGTTCTCACCTCTCCCCCCTCATCATTCGGCTTCTTCTTCTTCTTCTTCTTCTTCCTCTTCTTCTTCTCCTCATCCTCCTTCTTCTCCTTCTCCGCCATCATCCTCTCTTCCTCCTCTTCTTCCTCTTTCTTCTTCTTCTCCGCAATCACCCTCTTTTCCTCCACTTCTTCCTCCTTTTTCTTCTTCTCCGCCATCACCCTCTTTTCCTCCTCTTCTTCCTCCTTCTTCTTCTTCTCTTCCGCCCTCGCCTTCTTTTCCTCCTCTTTTCTCTTCTTCTTCTCCCTTTTCTCCTTCTTCTTCTTCTTCTCCTCCTCCTTCTCCTCCTCCTCTTTCTTCTTCTTCTCCGCCATCGCCCTCTCTTCCTCCTCTTCTTCCTCTTTCTTCTTCTTCTCCGCCATCGCCCTCCTTTCCTTCTCTTTCGCTAACCACCCACGCATCCAATCACTCCTCTCGTCGGCTTCACTCCCGCTCAGCTCCTCGTCGGCCTCGTCATCGCTCTGCCCGTCGTCGGTGTCACTACTGTCATCCTCACTCTGCTCCCCCTCGGTCTCTTTCGCGTCTCTCTTTTTCCTACAAAAGAGGTGAAATTGTGAGACATTGCGCGCGACCCGCAAAGAACGCGTCAAACTTACACCGGCGACGCGCCCGTGGACTCCGCGGACCGCCGCTCGCTCATCGCCCGACCCGCGGGCCGCGACAAACCCGGTGCCAACGCATTCGATGGTTGTTGCTGTTGTCGTGGCGAATCTGGCTGGATCTGGAAAGGAGCGAAACGAGCGGCGGACTAAGAAAATAAAATAAAACGAGCGTGGGAATGACGATTCTTTCACTCACCGGCGCCGTCGACCGCGACTTCGGACCGCGCAGCATCATCATCGCCGCCTCGAACAACCCAAGTCGTCCGGTCTGCGACCCGGCCGTTGTTGTCGCCGTCGCCTGCGACTCGAGCGACGCCTGGCTATTCAGGGGCAGCGTGGTGTCCTGCGACTCTTCGTCCTCGTCTTCGCCCGGGGACCGAGAAAGCTGCGTCACCCGCGAGAAAACGAAATAAACGGGATCGATAAAATAAAATAATTACGCGATAATTCTTTTACTCACCGTCTCGGGTCCCGCGGGCCGTGGTCGGGGGTCGACCGTCGACGACGACGAGCCCGGCACGACCTGGAAGAAAACAAACGAACAGACAAATATAAGTAAACGAGCGAATTAAAGAAAAAGGCGGGCGAAAGAAAAGAAAAGAAGGAGTAACTTATGAAACGAGGCGAAACGAAACAGATCCGAGTTGGTCGGATGCGCTCTAACGCTCGTTCTCGGGCGCTACTTTGACGGCGGACGGGCAAGCGTCGAGGCCTCGGCTCGATTTTTACCGGACTCGAACTTTTTTGTTCGTGCACGTTTCGACCCAAACAAACCAACAACAATTTCACTCACCGTCGATGGGGATGGCGGCGGTAGTGGCGAATACGTCGGCGATTGCAGTAGCGGCGACGGTAGTGACGATGACAGCGACGACCGACTCGCGGACCGTCGCGTGGGCAGCGTGACCTGGAAAGAGGCGGACGAGTTAATAAGATGAAATAATAGTGGGACAAAAATATTTTTTTTTTTTTTTTTTTTTTTTCTAAACCCACCACCCTGTCGGGTCCTGTCGGACTCGGCACGGGCGCGTTGCCGTCGTCCGGGAAGCGAGGCTGCAACCCTTCGTCGATGGACACGACCTGGAAACGAACGAACAAATAAAAAGAAAAAGATAAATAAAAATAAAAGGAAAAATAGAAATAAAAATAAAAATAAGTGGAAAAGTAAGATATAAAGTAACGCGTGAAACAAAACGAAACAAATCGAGGCGATTCTTTCACTCGGCGCTACCTTTGGTTCCTCGGTGGTCGACTCGGACGCCGGACGCCGCCGACGTCGTCCGCTGCAGCCGCGGCATGTCGGGAACCACCGCCTCGTCGTCGATCGTGGCCTGTAAATAAGCGATCGAATTAATTAAATGAATGGATGAATAGATGGTTTACGGAACGACTCTTTCACTTACGGGTTTCGCCGCTACAGCCACGGCATCCGTTTCTTCGACCTCGACCTCCGTTCCGATGTTGAGCTCGGTCTCATCGACTATTTTTTCTTCTTCTTTTTCCATCTGGTGTCTACGCGGGAGAAGAAAAATTAAATAAATAAATAATTAAATAAATAAAACAAACGAACAACGTGAAAATGTGAAAATAAATTGAGTGACAAGCGACGATAAACCGGGAACGAGGGATCGAAGATGGGGCGACAGAACACGTCGCGCGAAATCCGCGAGCGGGACACCGAGCCCGCTACCCCGGCCGTTTGCGTCTCGTTATTTTATTTCATTTTATTTTTATTTATTTTTATTAATTAATTAATTAATTAATTAATTAATTAATTGATCAGTTAGTTAATTAAAACTAATTAAAAAGAAAAAAAAGTTGAAATGAAGCTGTTCCCGCGATCAAGTTTTCTCGCCGCCATGAGCGACGCGACCGAAACGCGACCAAACGAATTTGCACGCCGTATTGGCGTACGCTGTTCCGCGTGTACGGGTGCATACGTGTGGTCGCGATCGTGGTTAATAGACCAATTTGTTTACTCACTCGACAATCGACAGGCAATTGATAAACGTTGTTGGTGCCAAACAATCGCGCGCTAGGGTGCACCGTGGATAAACAAACCCGTGTGACATCTGGTGACAAGTCCGCGAACAATTTCATTTCATTTCTAACCTACAAGTAGGCGGTTTAATCAAACCAACCATCGGTTTATATTTAAAAAAAAACAAAACAAACAAGAGAAAAAAATAAAATAAAATAAAATAAAATAAAATAAAATAAAAGGAGTCGGCGTCAAAGGAAACCGTGGTAGCGGCGCCAACGGGACGAATCCGATCTATCAATAAGACGGGCGACCCGGCGCTGGCCGAGGAGGCGCGCGTCTGTCTGTCTGTCTGTCTGTCTGTCTGTCTGTCTGTCTGCTTGTCTGTCTCGTTTCGAAGTTGACGGATATGTTGGTCGATTTCTTTTGTTTTATCATCTATTTTGTTGTTCATTCCCTCTCTTACACGGTCGCGCCGAAACGTAACGACACCACCGCCCCTCGTTACGTCGTTCCCGGCAGCCGTCGCTCGCCCGACGCGCCCTCGCGCGCTCCCGTGTCCCCCGCACGCGCCTAAACGCGGTCACGTCGCAGAAGCGCGCCGATCCAGTGCCCTGATCAAAGACGTTTTGTTTCGATTTTATCGTCGCTGCGTGAGGAGAAGACAAAGACGACGACGACGACGACGACGAAGTTCGGAAAGAGAGTCGAGAGGCTGACGAGGAAGATGCGGGAGAAGACAAAAGTGGTCGCGTTGAAGTTGAACTTGACGAGGAAGAGGCTCGGGGGCCCGGGGACCGACCTGTACGAGTTGGGAGCGGATGAGTTGGAGACGGTGGACGACAAGGACGAGTCGTTTGTTTGTAATAATAACGATGTAATGATGTAATAATAATAATAATAACAACAAAAACAACAACAACAACAATTACAATGGTTAATGTGGATTTATTTATTTTTTTTTTATTTTATTTATTTTTTTTTTTTATATATTTGAGACAATACAATAAAAGAAAAAGATCAAATTAACGAAATCCTGTGCGCCTCCGTCCAATGGCCAATCAGGTTGTCTGGAGAGGGTGTCTCCGCACAAAACGGACAGCGTCTGCCGCGTTGGTGCACCTGCCCCAATATCTAAAAGAGGGGGGGGAAGGGAGGAAGAAACGAATTAGTTGGTTGGTTAACTAGACGAAGGAGTTAAATGCTCACCAACGCTAGATGAGCGGGCTCGCGCGAATACATTCGTAGCAATCCCCGGATGGCCTCGTCCGCACCTTCACGGATGTCGTGTCGCTGTCGCCAGTGGCGGAAGATGTCCATGTAAAAGTAGCCGTCCGGGTCTGAAATAAATAAGAAAAATAAAAATAAAATAAAATAAAAGAAAATGAAAAAATAAAAAGAAAATGGACGACTAATAAGTAGATAAATAGATGTTTCTCACCGTTTGGGTGCTCGCCGCACAAAACGCAGTAATACGACCTACCGCCCTCTTCTCTGTGTGGTGCTGGTGCTCCGTTCATCTTTCTTTCTTCCGTGTGGGAGACGAATAAAGAATTAATTAATTAATTGAAAATAAATTGGAAAGGGAGATCACACAAAGCATCAAACTTACTCACTTACTTACTTACTTACTTACTTACTTACTTACTTACTTACTTACTTACTTACTAACGAAGACGATGTGGCGACGGGGACCGGGCGGATGATGAAACGCGCACTTGATCCACGTTGTCGTGACACTTGATGTCGAGACCGCAAACCATTTCGTCTGGACTACGGAGCGCCCGGAGATGCGCTGTACCGCGCTCGGTACAACGAGGAATTGTACGCGGGCGCGTGTGTGCAAAACATGCGGTCGATTAGCGACGTTCCCTCCGATATGCACTCGCCGAGTGAACGGGGTCGGCATCCCACGCCGAGAGAACCGTGCCGGAGAAAGAAAGTTGGAGTCGAAGCCAGCAAACGAGACTACCGGGAAACATCACGACCATCGTTGCGAACAACGTTGGCACGACAAAGACTTTAAAAAGACAGGCACGCTCGGGCACCCGGTGGAAGGCGAATCCTCTCGATGGCGCGTCCCATGCCGAGGGAACCGTGCCGGAGAAAGAAAGTTGGAGTCGAAGCCAGGCGGCCGAATTCCGCCACCCGGAAGTGCGTTCGTGTCCAGTTGATCGGGGACGGAAAGAAGATCGTGGCTTGCGCGCCCAGAGACGGATGTTTGTTTGAATTTTAACGAGATGGAAAACGACGGAGTTTTGGTTGCCGGATTCGGTCGTAGCGGGGCACGCCGTTGGTGATGTTCCCGGCGCGCGATTCAAAGTGGTCAAAGTCGCTAATGTTTCGTTGTTGGCTTTGTACGGGGAGAAAAAGGAAAGACCGAGGTCTTAAAATGTGTTTGTTTTTTTTTTTTGTTTGTTTGCTTGTTTAGTGGCAAATTTGAATTCGATCGAGTTTCAAAAATAAATCGATCGAAACGTTAAAAACGAGACTTTAACGTAGAATTTCTCATTCGTTTTAATGGCGGCAACGACTTTTTGATCGGACGACACTATCGTTTATTACAAACAAACAACGGGGTGGCGAGTAAACCGAGTGACTTCGGGCGCCGCGTTAGCATCCAAGAAACAATTAGCTCACCCGCGTGTTCGTCATCTTTGCTCGCCGCCGAGAGGATTTGCCTTCCATCGGGTGCCCGAGCGTGTCTGTCTTTTTCGAAGTCTTCGTCGCGCCAAACGTTGTTCGCGACGATGATCACGATGTTTCCTCGCAGTTCGCCGACCTCGCGGTTTACCCGCTTCGCTCGTTGGATACGGAAGGTCGATCGGTTTATTTTTGAATTTTGGTCGCCGAGTTCGAATTTGCCGCCGAATTTGTTCGCGCGGTCTCTCGCCGTAATATGTTTTGTTTCTTTTTTTTTTTCTTTCTTGATTTTCTGTTTAATTTTTATTTATTTATTTATTTATTTATTTTTTTATTTATTAATTAATTAATTTATTTTTTTTTTTTACGAACCAAAAAAAAAAAAAACACATTTTAAGACCTCGGTCTTTCCTTTTTCTCCCCGTACAAAGCCAACAACGAAACATTTGCGACTTTGGCCACTTTGAATCGCGCGCCGGGAACATCACCAATGGCGTGCCCCGCTACAACCGAATCCGGCAACCAAAACTCCGTCGTCCGCCTCGTTAAATAACAACTACGATTAATGTGGATTTTTTTTTATTTTTATTTTTATTTTTATTCTTATTTTTTTTATTTTTAATTAATTAAAACAAATAAAAAGAAATGAAGAAGAAGTCATACAATACAAAAAAAAACAAAAAAACAAAAAAACAAAAAAAGGTCAAATAAAATCGAATGCACGGTCCACCGATGCTGTCTCCGTCATCCCTGGTGGGCGGTCGGTGCTTGAAATCTATGCGCTTCCACCCAATGGGTAGAGAGATCCTCGAAAAAGGGTGTTTCCGCGCAAAACGGACAGCGTCCGTCGTTGTGTCGGTACACCCGTCTCAGTGCCTTGAAAAAAAAATAAAAAATAAAAAAAAATAAATTAGTTGACTAGTTAACTCGGCGAAGAAACTAAAAGCTCACCAATGCCAAACGAACGGGGTCGCGCGAATGGATTCGTAGCAGCCCTCGGGTGGAATCGTCCGCATCTCCGCCGATGTTATGGTACCGTCGCCAGTGACGAAAGGCATCTTTACAGAAAACACCGTTCGGTTCTGAAACGAGAAAAAATTAAAATCAAATAAAATATACATAATTAAAAAATAAATAAATAAATAAATTGAACAACTGATAAGTAAATAAATGGATGTTTGTTTCTTACTGTCGGGGTATTTACCGCAGCACAAAGCGCAGTAATGTGACTTGTCGCCCTCTGCATGCTGCGCTCCTTCCATCTTTCTTCTGTGTGGGAGACGAGTAGAGAATTGAAAATAAATTGGAGAGAGAAACCACACAAAACACCAAACTTACCAACGGAGACGAAGTGCCGATGAAAACCGGGAGGAAAATGAAACACTCGCGCGATATACGCTGTCGGACCAACGTGCGCGTTTGTCGTGACATCTGGTGTCGAGCTCGCAAACCATTTCGTGGCCGCGCGAGTCGAGGCCGTCGACTTCGAGTGGTAGCCGAGACCGTAAATGAATTCGCTTTTACCGCGACGAATCTCGCGCGACCGCGACTCCGCAAAAATACCGTATATGGCCCGTAACGGCCCGCCGACGGTCCCGTAACGGTCCCGTCACGACCCCGTCAACGGCTTGTACGGGCCGTGATGGGGTCGTGACGGGACCGTCGGCGGCCCGTTAACGGACCGTGCGGGCCGTTACGGGATCGTGACGGTCCCGTCACGATCCCGTCAACGGCTTGTACGGGCCGTTACGAGATCGTGACGGTCCCGTTGGCGGCTCGTTAACGGCCCGTACAAGCCGTTGACGGGATCGTGACGGTCCCGTCACGATCCCGTAACGGCTCGCACGGGCCGTTAACGGGCCGCCGACGGTCCCGTGACGGTCCCGTAACGGCCTTCGTTCCCGGACTTCGGCTCGCCGACGGCCCGTACGACCTCATGCGGGCCGTTAACGGCCCGTTAACGGGCCGCCGACGGTCCCGTCACGATCCCGTAACGGCCCGTCATGATCCCGTAACGGGCTGAAAACGGGAAAACTGAGGGAGTCGGGTGCGAGACCACGTGACCCGGAGTGTGGTTTTTGGGGGCGAGGGCCGTCCTCCGACCGCGCCGTGACGCGCCCCGAGTCGGATCAAGAGTCACGGCGCGTCGCGGCGCTTTCGGAGCACGCGACCCGATCCCCCCCCTCCCTCCCGTCACAAAAACCACGTTTTAGCGAAACCCTTGACCGGTCACAAAACCCACCGAACACCGAAAAGCAACGAACAAAACGCGCTCGGTCGCACGAACTACTCGGCCAAAACAACATCCGCAAATTCCGCATCGCAGTCGCGATCAACGAAACAACGTATAGGCCGCCGTAATGTTAAAAAGCGGGACCCTTTCGCCCCCGACAAAATCCGCACACATACCCCAAGGTTAAACGAGCGTTTCATTCGCCCATTTATCCGTCGGTCTCTTCTAGGCCATGGCGGACGGTTTTCCCAAAACTGACGCGGACGCGCGTGTGTGGGTCGCCACGACAACATCGCCCTCTTCCTTCTCGCTTCGACGGACGACTGTGTGTGTTCGCTCAATCCGCGACGTCTTCACGACCGAACACGTGTCAATTTTGGACAGCCGACTGGCCGATTAATTCTGTTTCGTTTTATTTTATTATATTTTATTGTATTTTATTTCATTTTTCCATTTTTATTATTGTTATTATTATTATTATTATTATTATTATTATTATTATTATTATTAATTAACAACAACAAAAACAAAGGCGATGACGACGTATTGTCGGTGCCAACGAGGAAAAAAAAAAAAAAAAACAAAAAAAAAAAAGAAGAAGAATTGAAAACAAATGAAACAGGGATAAATAAAAACGAACGAATTAACTAATTAATTAATCGATCAATTTATTGGTCCACCGGTCGATCGGTCGCGTCGGGGCGCGTTGGAGCGATGGCCCGGTGCTCGCGGTACCCACTCGTCGTGGCCGTGGCCGCGTCCATCGCCTCGTCCGACTCGGATCGCTCTCGGGTTTCGGTCGGTCCTTCGGCAACGACAATGGTGGCTGGCGGTTGGTCGTCGGGCTCTCGGGTCGGCGAGTGACTCAACTGGGGACAAGTAAAGTAAAGTAAAGTAAAGTAAAGTAAAGTAAAATAAAACAAAGTAAATGGAAAATAAATTGGCCGGGGTGGGACGGTGTCTAATCGAAATCGAGTTTGACCCCGTGCGCCGTGAAATGGGAAGGGGGGAAAGAGAGAGAGACAGAGACAGACAGACACTCACGTGTTCTTGTCTCGGGCGCTTCTCGAGATCCAACGCCTTTTTTTTTAAGTCCTCCACCTCCACGTCATGAGCCGACTCCGACTCCGGCTCCGACTCGAGTGGTCGTCGTTGTTGTTGCTGCCACTGCTGCCACTGCTGCTCTCGCTCCCGCTCCCACTGCTGCTCCGACTGCTCCAGCTCCAATCGCTCCCGCTCCAATCCCTCCCACTCTCGCTGCTCCCGCTCTCGTTGCTCCCGCTCCTGTCGACGCCACGCCCGCCGATAGACCGCGCTTTCTCGGTCCAACTGTTCGAGACGCAAATGGATTTGGCGCTGGTGGGACACCTCTTGTAGTCTCAACCGCTCATCAAGTTCTCTCTTCTTCGCCTCCAACCGTCTTCGCATCTCTCGCTTGAACCTCTCCAACTCGTCGTCCGTGGTTCGACGCAGTTGTCGTTGCTCCTCTCCCAGCTGGTTTCCCAGCGCCCACAGGAGCCGCGCGGTCGACGGCGGCTCTTCCTCCCCCTCCTCTCCTTCCTTCTTTTCGAACGGCAGCTCGAATTCGACCGCCCCAGTCTAGAGAGAACGAAGGAACGAACGAATGAACAAAAATATTGCGCCGGGTAACGCGGGGCAACGCGAAAATTTTTACTCACTTCGACCTCGAGTTTGACTCCTCGTTTAACGTCGCGCAACATGGCGGCGTCGATCTCGGTTAGGTCTTCGTCGTCGTTGTCGGCGGCGGCGGCGGCGGCGGCGGCGGCGGCGGCGGCGGCGGCGGCGGCGGCGGCGGCGGCGGCGGCGGCGGTGGCGGCAACGACAGCGCCATTGCCGTCTTCTTCGTCGTCGTCGGTGATGTCAACCTGAAAGCAAAATTTTAAGCGGGGCGACGTGACACGTCGAAGAAAATAAACGCGCTCACCGTGACGACGGGAATGGGCGGCCATCTCGGATCCTCGTTTCGTTCGCGGTTCGGTTCCATCTGAAAAACGGAACGAAAAGTTGACGCCGACTGACGAGAACGAAATGGTTGTCGCGGTAATAGCGTTGGAGAAACTTACCACGTTGTGTATGTATGTATGTATGTATGTATGTATGTATGTATGTATGTATGTATGAATGGATAAATGTCTGTCGGTCGTCGAACGAAGTTGGTCGCAAAACGCAGACGTCGCGTGGTCGGGAAAAGTGCACTCACTCACATTCACTCTCTCTCTCTCTCTCTCTCTCTCTCTCTCTCTCTCTCTCTCTCTCTCTCTCTCTCTCTCTCTCTCTCTCTCTCTCTCTCTCTCTCTCTCTCTCTCTCTCTCTCTCTCTCTCTCTCTCTCTCTCTCTCTCTCTCTCTCTCTCTCTCTCTCTCTTTCTCTCTCTCTCTCTCTCTCGCGAGATGTGACGCTAGAGCATGTCGGTCGACCGGTGACGCGAAAAAGATTAATGAATAAACGACACTAATAATGGCAATAACTGACAACTAATAATTAATAATCAATAATTAATTAATAATCGACGATTAATAATCAATAACCGATAATGATTAGTAATAACGACAAACGTCGTCATCGAAAATAGCGACGCTTTGTCTCCGGGCCCGGGTGGCCGAGCGGGCAGAGTTACCTGCCGTACGGAGTTGTGGATCGAGGGTTCGAATCCCGCTCCCGCGAGTTTTCGTTTCTGGCAAAGCTGTATTGTCAAACACGCATTCCATTGACATTGCCATACATTGTGCCGTTTCAGTTTGGTCCCTTCTTCGTTTCAGATAGTGATGGTGAACACTCTCCCGCGAGGTTGCGGGAGGGTGGGGGGGAGTCGAAAGATTCGGCTCTCCTTTTATTTCTTCGTTTTATTTTTTTATTTTCATTTACCGTTCTCATCTTTATTTTCATTCTCGTTTTTTATTTTCGTTTACATGTTTCTATTTTTATTTCCACGGTGTGTCGGGAGGGCGCGCGAAAACCTACTCGCCCAATCTCCGTGGTCGCATTTTCCAAATTTTGTCACTGGATTTCGCGCTTGCGGTGGGGATGGGCGCGCGCAGGCTCCGTCGTCGTGCCAGAAACTCCACTGTGTGATGTAGTCGCCGCCGCCGCCGCCGTCGTCGTCGTCGTCGTCACCTAAACCACCACCACCACCACCACCACCACCATCGTCGTCTCTTCTCTCCTTTTCTTTTAATTTTTGTTAATTTTTGTTAATTTTTGTTAATTTTGTAATTTTGTAATTTTGTAATTTTGTAATTTTGTAATTTTTGAAATTTTTATTTTTAACTTTTGAATGTACAAATGTATAAATAAATAAATAAATAAATAAATAAATAAATAAATAAATACAATAATCAGACTTTATTCTTCAGTCTTAAAAATATAAAAAAAATAAAAAAAAAAAATATTGTAAACCACTCGTTTACGGTCCACGGGGAAATAAATAAATAAATAAATACATAAATGAATGAATGAATGAATGAATAATTAGAATCGAAGAGTGGCTGTCGTCGTCGTCGTCGCCGCCGTCGCCGCCGGTCCTCTCCTCGCCACCTTTACCACCGGTCGCCCCTTTGTCGTCGCCTTCGTCGTCCACCGGCTCCGTATCATCGGCCATCGCTCCCATCCACTTCTTCTCCACCCTCTCCAACATGTTCTCGAATCGTTCCTCCGTTCTCGCCAGCATCGCTTCCAATTTTGCCTCCGTCCTCGCCATCATCTTCTCGACCATCGCCTCCAGCGCCGTCTCCTCGCTCTTCTTTTCACTCGGTGTCGGTGGCGGCGGCGGCGGCGGTGGTCGCGCAGACGCACCCCCTCGACGCAACTAGCGAAAAAAAAAAAAAAAAAAAGAAAGAGAGAGAGAGAGAGAGAGAGAGAGAGAGAGAGAGAGAGAGAGAGTGAGAGAGAGAGTGCACTGTTCACGCGCCCACATGCGTGAACAGTGCACTCGCCCTCCGCGCCCCGTCGGCGTAGGCGCCGGCCGTCCCCCCTCTCTCTCTCTCTCTCTCTCTCTCTCTCTTCCGCCCGGGAATCGCCCTTCCGCCCGTCACCGAATTTTGTCAATATCTGATAAATTTCCACAGAATTGCAGCGACATTGTACGGGATATTTCTGCCCGATTTGACGGACTTATGTAAAACATTGCTGAAATTCCGTGGAAATTTATAAAATATTGACAAAGGTTGGTGACCGACCCACGGCGCGTTGCGGCGCGGTCGGAGCACGCGACCCGATCCCCCCCTCCCCCCGTCCCCAAAAAACCACGCCTCGAGGAACCCCGAGGTTCGGTTTCCGACCGGGTCGCCTCTTGATCCGACCCGGGGCGCGTCACGGCGCGGTCGAAGGACGGCCCTCGCCCCCAAAAACCACACTCCGGGTCACGTGGTCTCGCACCCGACTCTCTCAGTTTTCCCGTTACGGGATCATGACGGGCCGTTACGGGATCGTGACGGGACCGTCGGCGGCCCGTTAACGGCTTGTACGGGCCGTTACGGGATCGTGACGGGACCGTCGGCGGCCCGTTAACGGCCCGTGCGGACCGTTACGGGATCGTGACGGGACCGTCGGCGGCCCGTTAACGGCCCGTGCGGGCCCATGCGGGCCGTTGACGGGCCGTTGACGGGCCGTTGACGGGCCGTTAACGGGCCGTTAACGGGCCGTGACGGTGTAAATCGAAAAAATCAACAACCGACAACACGTACGTGAAAACGCGTACAACATTCATAGACATTAATCTCGAATCCTGTTTTTGGTTTTACGCCGTTAACGGCCCGTTAACGGCCCGCATGAGGTCGTACGGGCCGTTACGGGATCGTGACGGGACCGTCGGCGGCCCGTTAACGGCCCGTGCGAGCCGTTACGGGATCGTGACGGGACCGTCGGCGGCCCGTTAACGGCCCGTGCGAGCCGTTACGGGATCGTGACGGGACCGTCGGCGGCCCGTTAACGGCCCGTGCGAGCCGTTACGGGATCGTGACGGGACCGTCGGCGGCCCGTTAACGGCCCGTGCGGGCCGTTTTCGACCCGTTGCGGCCGTTTTCGACCCGTTGCGGCCCGTTTTCGACCCGTTACGGTCCTTGGCCGTAACGGGCCGAAAACGGGAAAACTGAAAAAGTCGAGTGCGAGACCACGTGACCCGGAGTGTGGTTTTTGGGGACGAGGGCCGTCCTCCGACCGCGCCGTGACGCGCCGCGGGTCGGTCACCAACTTTTGTCAATTTTTGACAGATTTTCACGGAATTTCAGCAACATTTTACGAGACATTTCTGCCCGATTGGACGGACTTGTTTAAAACATTGCTGAAATTCTGTGTTAATTTATCAAAAATTGCAAAAATTCGGTGCGAATTTTGTCAGAAATTGGGAAAATTTTTTTAAAACTAGTCCAACGCGCCGATAAATCGAGCGCCCACACGCGCCCACGTGCTTGGACAGTGCTGGGCGCGTCCAACCCGCGTGGACACTGTCAAGTCGGGCATTTTCGGGCACAGTTTGATGCGAGCAAATCTCGCAAAACTTGCACCGAATTGTGGCAACATTTGATAGATTTCCACCGAATTTTAGCAATGTTTTACAAAAACCTGTGGAAATGTATCCAATCGGGCAGAAATGTCTCGCAAAATATTGCTGAAATTACTTGGAAATTTATCACAAATTGTCAAAAGTCGGTGCAATTTTTTTGGACGCATCAAACCGTGTGCCCCGAGAGTCCACGAGTGTGCCCGACCTGACAGTGTCCACGCGGGGCGCACTGTCCACGCACGTGGGCGCGTGATTTACTGGCGCGTTGGACGAGTTCTAAAAAAATTCTCCAAAATCTGACAAAACTTGCAACGATTTTTAACGACATTTAATAAATTTACACAGATTTTAAGCAATGTTTTACAGAAGCCCCATCCAAAAGGGCAGAAATATCCCGTATAATGTTGCTGCAATTCTGTAGAAATTTATCAGATATTGACAAAATTCGGTGACGGGCGGAAGGGCGATTCCCGAGCGGAAGAGAGAGAGAGAGAGAGAGGGCGGACGGCCGGCGCCTACGCCGACGGGGCGAGAGGGCGAGTGCACTGTTCACGCATGTGGGCACGTGTGGGCGCTCGATTTACCGGCGCGTTGGACGAGTTAAACAAAATTTTCCCAATATTTTGCATAACTTGCACTGATTTTTAAGAACATTTGACTGATTTCCACAGATTTTAAGCGATGTTTTACACGTCCAACCCGCGTGGACATTGTCAGATCGGGCGGTTTCGGGCACAGTTTTATTGTTAATTGTTTTTGCATTAGACATGTGTTTAATTCGTTTTGTCTTTTTAGTGGTTCCTTGACTCGGTGTGTACGGTTCTTGCGCGTCGTGCCCACGTTTAACACGTGGCCACACGAGTACATCGCGCACGCACATGCGTGGACTCTCGTCGACGATCGTGTGATTCTAGTTACGTCAGTCTCGATGTTTTATATGATTTTATTTTGCTAATTGTTTTGAGCGCGTGCAATTTCAATTGTTGCACTCCCGCATTTTCTATTGTAGACTAGTATCTGGACAATTTAGTTCGTGTTCTTGAGTCGAATAAATTAGACGTGTTTTTAATTTTTCTGTCGCCATTTTTTGAATTCACTAGCGCTCTTCAGATGATTCGTTGCGCTGCATGAGAGCTTTAATTGATGAGTTGGAGGCCAGTAAATCGCGCGCCCACATGCGCACGTCCAACCCGCGTGGACACTGTCAGATCGGGCACACGCGTGGACTCTCGGGGCACAGTTTGATGCGTGCAAAAGTTGCACCGACTTGTGGGAATTTTTTAACAAATTTCCACAGAATTTCAGCGACATTTTACGAGACATTTCTGCCCGATGGGACGGACTTCTGTAAAACATTGCTTAAAATCCATGGAAATTTATCACATATTGACAAAATTCGGTGCAAGTTTTGTCAGAAATTAGGAAAAAACTTTTTTCAAAACTCGTCCAACGCGCCGGTAAATTGAGCGCCCACGTGCGTCGACAGTGGGCGCTTCAAAACCGCGTGGACACTGTCAGATCTCGGCACAGTTTGATGCGCCCAAATCTAGCAATACTTGCACCGACTTTTGGCAATTTGTGACAAATTTTCACAGAATTTCGGCAACATTTTACGACACATTTCTGCCCGGTTGGACACATTTCCACAGGTTTTTTGTAAAACGTTGCTAAAATTCCGTTGAATTTCATCAAAAATTGTGTCAAAAGTCGGTGACGGGCGGAGGGGCGAGCTCCGGGCGCCCGAGAGAGAGAGAGAAAGAGAGAGAGAGGGGACGGCCGGGGCTCCCGCCGACGGGCGGAGGGGCAAGCCTTGGCGGGTTGGGCGTGCACTATCTAGGCATGTGGGCGCTCGATTTACCGGCACGTTGGACAAGTTTTGAAAATTTTTTTTTTCCTAATTTTTGACAAAATTAGCACCGAATTTTGCCAATATTTGATAAATTTCCACGGAATTTTATCAATGTTTTACAAAAAACCCCTGGAAATGTGTCCAATCGAGCAGAAATGTCTCGTAAAATATCGCTGAAATTTGTCTAAAATTGACAAAAAATCGGTGCAAGTTTTGCTAGATATTTGCCCGGATCAAACTGTGCCCGAAACCGCCCGATCTGACAGTGTGCACGCGGGCTGGACGTGCCCACTGTCCCCGCATGTGCACTCGCCGGCGCGTTGGACGAGTTTAAGAAGATTTTATCAATTTCTGACAAAACTTGCATCGATTTTTTGTCAATATTTGATAAATTTCCCCAGAATTTTAGCAATAAAACCTTTGAAAATGTATCCAAAAGAGCAGAAATGTCCTGTAAAATATTGCTGAAAATCTGTTGAAATTCATCAAATATTGACAAAAATCTGTGACGAGCGGAGGGGCGATCCTTTGGCGGCCGAAAGAGAGAGGGGGGACGGTCGGGGCTCCCGCCGACGGGCGGAGGGGCGAGCCTTGGCGGCCGAGAGAGAGAGAGAGAGAGGACGGCCGGGGCTCCCGCCGGCGCACTGTCCATGGGCGCGCTCGATTTACTGGCGCGTTGGACGAATTTTAAATTTTTTGTTTCCTATTTCTGACTAAATTTGCACAGACTTTTGTCAATTTTTGACAAATTTTCACGGAATTTCAGCAATGGGACGGACTTATGTAAAACATCGCTTAAAATCTGGAAATCTGTCAAATCTTCTTTAAATTTATGCAAGATATTGGGAAATTTTGGTTTAACTCGTCCAACGGGCCGGTAAATCGAGCGCCCACACGCGCCCACATGCACGTCCAACCCGCATGGGCACTGTCACATCGGACGTTTGTTGCGTGCAAAACTTGCACCGACTTTTGGCCATTTTTGGTTAAACTTTCGCACAATTTCTGCCCGATTGGACACTGAGGTTCGGTTTCCGACCGGGTCGTTTCTTGTCCGACCCGCGGCGCGTCGCGGCGCGGCCGGAGGACGGCCCTCGTCCCCAAAAACCACACTCCGAGTCACGGGTCGCACGGCCAACAGGCCGTGACGGGCCGTAGCGGGTCGAAAACGGGCCGTTAACGGCCCGTTGACGGCCCGTTAGCGGCCCGCATGAGGTCGCACGGGCCGTCGGCGAGCCGAAGTCCGGGAACGAAGGCCGTTACGGGACCGTGACGGGACCGTCGGCGGCCCGTTAACGGCCCGTGCGAGCCGTTACGGGACCGTGACGGGACCGTCGGCGGCCCGTTAACGGCCCGTGCGGGCCGTTACGGGATCGTGACGGGACCGTCGGCGGCCCGTTAACGGCCCGTGCGGGCCGTTACGGGATCGTAACGGGCCGTTAACGGGCCGTTAACGGGCCGTTAACGGGCCGTGACGGTGTAAATCGAAAAAATCAACAACCGACAACACGTACATGAAAACGCGTACAACATTCATAGACATTAATCTCGAATCCTGTTTTTGGTTTTACGCCGTTAACGGGCCGTTAACGGCCCGTTAACGGCCCGTTAACGGCCCGCATGAGGTCGTACGGGCCGTTACGGGGTCGTGACGGGATCGTCGGCGGCCCGTTAACGGCCCGTGCGGGCCGTTACGGGATAGTTACGGAACCGTCGGCGGCCCGTTAACGGCCCGTGCGAGCCGTTACGGGATCGTGACGGGACCGTCGGCGGCCCGTTAACGGCCCGTGCGAGCCGTTACGGGATTGTGACGGGACCGTCGGCGGCCCGTTAACGGCCCGTGCGGGCCGTTTTCGACCCGTTGCGGCCGTTTTCGACCCGTTGCGGCCCGTTTTCGACCCGTTACGGTCCTTGGCCGTAACGGGCCGAAAACGGGAAAACTGAAAAAGTCGAGTGCGAGACCACGTGACCCGGAGTGTGGTTTTTGGGGGCGAGGGCCGTCCTCCGACCGCGCCGTGACGCGCCCCGAGTCGGATCAAGAGGCGACCCGGTCGGAAACCGAACCTCGGGGTTCCTCGAGGCGTGGTTTTTTGGGGACGGGGGGAGGGGGGGGGGGGGGGGATCGGGTCGCGTGCTCCGACCGCGCCGCAACGCGATGTGGGTCGGTCACCAACTTTTGTCAATTTTTGACAAATTTCCACGGAATTTCAGCAACATTTTACGAGACGTTTCTGCCCGACTAGACACGTTTCCGCAGGTTTTAGCAAAACAACGTTAAATTCTGTGGAAATTTATCAAATGTTGACAAAATTCTGTGCAAGTTTTGTCAGATACTTACTTACTTACGATATAAACTCGAACGTCGTCCATCGACACTCTCAACATTCCACCGGACATTTTCCGGAAGAGTTTGTCCCGATCGGGACCACGCCTCGACGAAGCCCGGGACCCGGTTTCCGACCGGGTCGTTTTTGGCCCAAGTCACGGCGCGTCGCGGCGCTTTCGGAGCACGCGACCCGATCCCCCCCCTCCCCCCCGTACTCAAAAACCACGTTTTAGCGAAACCCTTGACCGGTCACAAAACCCACCGAACACCGAAAAGCAACGAACAAAACGCGCTCGGTCGCACGAACTACTCGGCCAAAACAACATCCGCAAATTCCGCATCGCAGTCGCGATCAACGAAACAACGTATAGGCCGCCGTAATGTTAAAAAGCGGGACCCTTTCGCCCCCGACAAAATCCGCACACATACCCCAAGGTTAAGCGAGCTCGGGGTTGCCTCGCACGCACGAGGGGCGCACCGGTAGTTACTTCCGTGGTGTTGCGCCGTGCACACCGTGCGCCGACGGTAGTTTGCGCGCATTGTCTGTCGCGCGACCCACTCGGTCTATCGGTACGGAGGCATCGTCGTGGTTCGTATTTTGGAGCGGCCGTGTCTGGCCTCGAGAGGGAGAGGAGGGGGAGGAGGAGGAGGGAGGGGAGACGGTGACAAATATTTATTTTGAAACAAATTACCGGGACTACCGGCGCTCGTTGGCGCCCGTTGTCCCGTGCGGGCCGTTAACGGGCCGCCGACGATCCCGCAACGGCCCCGTAACGGCCCGTACGGGCCGTTAACGGGCCGCACGAGGTTGGCGAGGCCGCCGCACGGGCCGCCGACGGTCCCGTAACGACCCCGTTAACGGCCCGTGCGAGCCGTTAACGGGCCGCCGACGGTCCCGTCACGATCCCGTAACGGCCCGTACAAGCCGTTAACGGGCCGCCGACGGTCCCGTCACGATCCCGTCACGGCTCGTGCGGGCCGTTAACGGGCCGCCGACGGTCCCGTCACGATCCCGTCACGGCCCGTGCGGGCCGTTAACGGGCTGCCGACGGTCCCGTCACGATCCCGTCACGGCTCGTGCGGGCCGTTAACGGGCCGCCGACGGTCCCGTCACGATCCCGTCACGGCCCGTGCGGGCCGTTAACGGGCTGCCGACGGTCCCGTCACGATCCCGTCAACGGCCCGCATGGAGTCGTACGGGCCGTTAACGGGCTGCCGACGGTCCCGTCACGATCCCGTCACGGCTCGTGCGGGCCGTTAACGGGCCGCCGACAGTCCCGTCACGATCCCGTCACGGCCTGTGCGGGCCGTTAACGGGCCGTTAACGGGCCGTTAACGGCCCGTTAACGGCGTAAAACCAAAAACAGGATTCGAGATTAATGTCTATGAATGTTGTACGCGTTTTCACGTACGTGTTGTCGGTTGTTGATTTTTTCGATTTACGCCGTAACGGCCCGTTAACGGCCCGTTAACGGCCCGTCAACGGCCCGTCAACGGCCCGCAACGGCCCGCACGGGCCGTTAACGGGCCGTCGACGATCCCGTCACGATCCCGCAACGGCCCGCACGGGCCGTTAACGGGCCGCTGACGGTCCCGTCACGATCCCGTCACGGCCTTCGTTCCCGGACTTCGGCTCGCCGACGGCCCGTACGACCTCACGCGGGCCGTTAACGGGCCGTTAACGGCCCGTTAACGGCCCGTTAACGGCGTAAAACCAAAAACAGGATTCGAGATTAATGTCTATGAATGTTGTACGCGTTTTCATGTACGTGTTGTCGGTTGTTGATTTTTTCGATTCACGCCGTAACGGCCCGTTAACGGCCCGTTAACGGCCCGTCAACGGCCCGTCAACGGCCCGCAACGGCCCGCACGGGCCGTTAACGGGCCGTCGACGATCCCGTCACGATCCCGCAACGGCCCGCACGGGCCGTTAACGGGCCGCTGACGGTCCCGTCACGATCCCGCAACGGCCCGCACGGGCCGTTAACGGGCCGTCGACGATCCCGTCACGATCCCGCAACGGCCCGCACGGGCCGTTAACGGGCCGCTGACGGTCCCGTCACGATCCCGCAACGGCCCGCACGGGCCGTTAACGGGCCGTCGACGGTCCCGTCACGATCCCGCAACGGCCCGCACGGGCCGTTAACGGCCCGTTAACGGCCCGTTAACGGCCCGTTAACGGGGCAAAACCGAAAACAGGATTCGAGATTAATGTCTATGAATGTTGTACGCGTTTTCACGTACGTGTTGTCGGTTGTTGATTTTTTCGATTTACGCCGTAACGGCCCGTTAACGGCCCGTTAACGGCCCGTCAACGGCCCGTCAACGGCCCGCAACGGCCCGCACGGGCCGTTAACGGGCCGTCGACGATCCCGTCACGATCCCGCAACGGCCCGCACGGGCCGTTAACGGGCCGCTGACGGTCCCGTCACGATCCCGTCACGGCCTTCGTTCCCGGACTTCGGCTCGCCGACGGCCCGTACGACCTCACGCGGGCCGTTAACGGGCCGTTAACGGCCCGTTAACGGCCCGTTAACGGCGTAAAACCAAAAACAGGATTCGAGATTAATGTCTATGAATGTTGTACGCGTTTTCATGTACGTGTTGTCGGTTGTTGATTTTTTCGATTCACGCCGTAACGGCCCGTTAACGGCCCGTTAACGGCCCGTCAACGGCCCGTCAACGGCCCGCAACGGCCCGCACGGGCCGTTAACGGGCCGTCGACGATCCCGTCACGATCCCGCAACGGCCCGCACGGGCCGTTAACGGGCCGCTGACGGTCCCGTCACGATCCCGCAACGGCCCGCACGGGCCGTTAACGGGCCGTCGACGATCCCGTCACGATCCCGCAACGGCCCGCACGGGCCGTTAACGGGCCGCTGACGGTCCCGTCACGATCCCGCAACGGCCCGCACGGGCCGTTAACGGGCCGTCGACGGTCCCGTCACGATCCCGCAACGGCCCGCACGGGCCGTTAACGGCCCGTTAACGGCCCGTTAACGGCCCGTTAACGGGGCAAAACCGAAAACAGGATTCGAGATTAATGTCTATGAATGTTGTACGCGTTTTCATGTACGTGTTGTCGGTTGTTGATTTTTTCGATTCACGCCGTAACGGCCCGTTAACGGCCCGTTAACGGCCCGTCAACGGCCCGTCAACGGCCCGCAACGGCCCGCACGGGCCGTTAACGGGCCGTCGACGATCCCGTCACGATCCCGCAACGGCCCGCACGGGCCGTTAACGGGCCGCTGACGGTCCCGTCACGATCCCGTCACGGCCTTCGTTCCCGGACTTCGGCTCGCCGACGGCCCGTACGACCTCACGCGGGCCGTTAACGGGCCGTTAACGGCCCGTTAACGGCCCGTTAACGGCGTAAAACCAAAAACAGGATTCGAGATTAATGTCTATGAATGTTGTACGCGTTTTCATGTACGTGTTGTCGGTTGTTGATTTTTTCGATTCACGCCGTAACGGCCCGTTAACGGCCCGTTAACGGCCCGTCAACGGCCCGTCAACGGCCCGCAACGGCCCGCACGGGCCGTTAACGGGCCGTCGACGATCCCGTCACGATCCCGCAACGGCCCGCACGGGCCGTTAACGGGCCGCTGACGGTCCCGTCACGATCCCGCAACGGCCCGCACGGGCCGTTAACGGGCCGTCGACGATCCCGTCACGATCCCGCAACGGCCCGCACGGGCCGTTAACGGGCCGCCGACGGTCCCGTCACGATCCCGCAACGGCCCGCACGGGCCGTTAACGGGCCGTCGACGGTCCCGTCACGATCCCGCAACGGCCCGCACGGGCCGTTAACGGCCCGTTAACGGCCCGTTAACGGCCCGTTAACGGGGCAAAACCGAAAACAGGATTCGAGATTAATGTCTATGAATGTTGTACGCGTTTTCACGTACGTGTTGTCGGTTGTTGATTTTTTCGATTTACGCCGTAACGGCCCGTTAACGGCCCGTTAACGGCCCGTCAACGGCCCGTCAACGGCCCGTCAACGGCCCGCAACGGCCCGCACGGGCCGTTAACGGGCCGTCGACGATCCCGTCACGATCCCGCAACGGCCCGCACGGGCCGTTAACGGGCCGCTGACGGTCCCGTCACGATCCCGTCACGGCCTTCGTTCCCGGACTTCGGCTCGCCGACGGCCCGTACGACCTCACGCGGGCCGTTAACGGCCCGTTAACGGCGTAAAACCAAAAACAGGATTCGAGATTAATGTCTATGAATGTTGTACGCGTTTTCATGTACGTGTTGTCGGTTGTTGATTTTTTCGATTCACGCCGTAACGGCCCGTTAACGGCCCGTTAACGGCCCGTCAACGGCCCGTCAACGGCCCGCAACGGCCCGCACGGGCCGTTAACGGGCCGTCGACGATCCCGTCACGATCCCGCAACGGCCCGCACGGGCCGTTAACGGGCCGCTGACGGTCCCGTCACGATCCCGCAACGGCCCGCACGGGCCGTTAACGGGCCGTCGACGATCCCGTCACGATCCCGCAACGGCCCGCACGGGCCGTTAACGGGCCGCTGACGGTCCCGTCACGATCCCGCAACGGCCCGCACGGGCCGTTAACGGGCCGTCGACGGTCCCGTCACGATCCCGCAACGGCCCGCACGGGCCGTTAACGGCCCGTTAACGGCCCGTTAACGGCCCGTTAACGGGGCAAAACCGAAAACAGGATTCGAGATTAATGTCTATGAATGTTGTACGCGTTTTCATGTACGTGTTGTCGGTTGTTGATTTTTTCGATTCACGCCGTAACTGTAGCAGAGGAGGAGGAAATTAGCTCGGAATTACGAGCGAAAAATCGAAAACAGAGTCGGAACCCGACTCGCAGAGTGCTCGCAAATTCTCGCGCGCAGAATACTCGCGCCGAAAACGTTTCGAGCAAGATACGGCCGTGCACAAGCACTTATATGCCGTGGAATGATGCAAATAGCATATACAAATAATAAAATGATTTAATATAAACAAAATATCTTACATAGTGGTCCAAATCAGTTTGGGAAAAAGGATGGGCAAGCAACTCCGTGTGCAGCGCCATCTTGGATTCGAGAGAGAGTGAGTAGCGACACCTTGTGTCGCAATACAACATTGCAAATTAGGAAAATAGTCAAAGTAACTTCCAAAACTAACAAATGCATGGTGCCTCATGCTAAAATACATAAACAATGACTAAATGACCAAAAATATGATAAACAACTTAAAAGATCGGTAAATAAGCAATAATTGAGAAATACACCGGTAAAATGATAATACAAGCCGAATCTGTCTTACATCGACTACAAACACGGTCCGTAGACCAACAGTAACGGCCCGTTAACGGCCCGTTAACGGCCCGTCAACGGCCCGTCAACGGCCCGCAACGGCCCGCACGGGCCGTTAACGGGCCGTCGACGATCCCGTCACGATCCCGCAACGGCCCGCACGGGCCGTTAACGGGCCGCTGACGGTCCCGTCACGATCCCGTCACGGCCTTCGTTCCCGGACTTCGGCTCGCCGACGGCCCGTACGACCTCACGCGGGCCGTTAACGGCGTAAAACCAAAAACAGGATTCGAGATTAATGTCTATGAATGTTGTACGCGTTTTCATGTACGTGTTGTCGGTTGTTGATTTTTTCGATTCACGCCGTAACGGCCCGTTAACGGCCCGTTAACGGCCCGTCAACGGCCCGTCAACGGCCCGCAACGGCCCGCACGGGCCGTTAACGGGCCGTCGACGATCCCGTCACGATCCCGCAACGGCCCGCACGGGCCGTTAACGGGCCGCTGACGGTCCCGTCACGATCCCGCAACGGCCCGCACGGGCCGTTAACGGGCCGTCGACGATCCCGTCACGATCCCGCAACGGCCCGCACGGGCCGTTAACGGGCCGCTGACGGTCCCGTCACGATCCCGCAACGGCCCGCACGGGCCGTTAACGGGCCGTCGACGGTCCCGTCACGATCCCGCAACGGCCCGCACGGGCCGTTAACGGCCCGTTAACGGCCCGTTAACGGCCCGTTAACGGGGCAAAACCGAAAACAGGATTCGAGATTAATGTCTATGAATGTTGTACGCGTTTTCATGTACGTGTTGTCGGTTGTTGATTTTTTCGATTCACGCCGTAACGGCCCGTTAACGGCCCGTTAACGGCCCGTCAACGGCCCGTCAACGGCCCGCAACGGCCCGCACGGGCCGTTAACGGGCCGTCGACGATCCCGTCACGATCCCGCAACGGCCCGCACGGGCCGTTAACGGGCCGCTGACGGTCCCGTCACGATCCCGTCACGGCCTTCGTTCCCGGACTTCGGCTCGCCGACGGCCCGTACGACCTCACGCGGGCCGTTAACGGGCCGTTAACGGGCCGTTAACGGCCCGTTAACGGCGTAAAACCAAAAACAGGATTCGAGATTAATGTCTATGAATGTTGTACGCGTTTTCACGTACGTGTTGTCGGTTGTTGATTTTTTCGATTTACGCCGTAACGGCCCGTTAACGGCCCGTTAACGGCCCGTCAACGGCCCGTCAACGGCCCGCATGGAGTCGTACGGGCCGTTAACGGGCCGCCGACGGTCCCGTCACGATCCCGTCACGGCCCGTGCGGGCCGTTAACGGGCCGCCAACGGTCCCGTCACGATCCCGTCACGGCTCGTGCGGGCCGTTAACGGGCCGCCGACAGTCCCGTCACGATCCCGTAACGGGCTGAAAACGGGAAAACTGAAAGAGTCGGGTGCGAGACCACGTGACCCGGAGTGTGGTTTTTGGGGGCGAGGGCCGTCCTCCGACCGCGCCGTGACGCGCCCCGAGTCGGATCAAGAGGCGACCCGGTCGGAAACCGAACCTCGGGGTTCCTCGAGGCGTGGTTTTTTGGGGACGGGGGGAGGGGGGGGGGGGGGGGGGATCGGGTCGCGTGCTCCGACCGCGCCGCAACGCGATGTGGGTCGGTCACCAACTTTTGTCAATTTTTGACAAATTTCCACGGAATTTCAGCAACATTTTACGAGACGTTTCTGCCCGACTAGACACGTTTCCGCAGGTTTTAGCAAAACAACGTTAAATTCTGTGGAAATTTATCAAATGTTGACAAAATTCTGTGCAAGTTTTGTCAGATACTTACTTACTTACGATATAAACTCGAACGTCGTCCATCGACACTCTCAACATTCCACCGGACATTTTCCGGAAGAGTTTGTCCCGATCGGGACCACGCCTCGACGAAGCCCGGGACCCGGTTTCCGACCGGGTCGTTTTTGGCCCAAGTCACGGCGCGTCGCGGCGCTTTCGGAGCACGCGACCCGATCCCCCCCTCCCCCCGTTCTCAAAAACCACGCCTCGACGAAGCCCGGGACCCGGTTTCCGACCGGGTCGTTTTTGGCCCAAGTCACGGCGCGTCGCGGCGCGTTCGGAGCACATGAACCGATCCCCCCTCCCTCCCGTCACAAAAACCACGTTTTAGCGAAACCCTTGACCGGTCACAAAACCCACCGAACACCGAAAAGCAACGAACAAAACGCGCTCGGTCGCACGAACTACTCGGCCAAAACAACATCCGCAAATTCCGCATCACAGTCGCGATCAACGAAACAACGTATAGGCCGCCGTAATGTTAAAAAGCGGGACCCTTTCGCCCCCGACAAAATCCGCACACATACCCCAAGGTTAACCATTGAACTGATCAGTCATTCATTCGTCATTCCTGATAACACATGGTGGCAGCGGTTAAACCGACTTAAATAACTCAAATTATTCGTAGAATTCTTGCTACGATGACAACTATGGCACACGCCACTCCTTTTCCCGAGCCATTCGACTTTTCGACCGCATCCGATTGGCCGCAATGGAAAAAGAGGTTCGTACGATTTTTGAACTTCTCGGGACTCCGCGAGAAATCTGACGAAGACAAGATCGACGGATTGTTATACTGCATGGGTAGAAAAGCGGAGGACATTCTAACAAAAGCGAATTTGACTCCGAAACAATTAAAAAAGTTTGATTCCGTCATCGCCGCGTTCGATGGATTGTTTATCGCGAAGAAAAACCTTATCTTCGAAAGGGCGCGTTTTAACCAGCGGGTCCAGCAAGAAAACGAACCGGTGGACGATTTCATCACCGCGTTATACGCAATGGAAGACATTTGCGAATTGGATAAATTGACCAGCAAAAACATCCGTGAGACACTGATCTGCGATCGTATCGTCGTTGGCATGCGGAATCGTCAATTATGCGAAAAATTACAATTGGTGGAAGATTTGACGCTGGCGAAAGCAATTAATACGGTTCGGATGAACGAACAAGTTCGACGACAACAAGGAGAACTACAACCATCGTTCGACGTCAAATCGGAGGTCAAAACCGAAGTGGGACGCGTTCACCAACCGGAGAAAAAACACCAAGGAAAAACAGCGCGACCGACTTCGAAAACAAAAGACAACAGCGGACCGTGCGGAAACTGCGGATACGATACGCATTTTACACCCAAATGCCCTGCTATCGCGTCGAAATGTGCGAATTGTAAAAGGGTGGGACATTATTCACGTATGTGCCGATCAAACAAATCAGCGACGGTTGAGATTATACACGCGGACGACGAAACGCCTGAATATCATTTTTTGGGGCACATTTCGGCCAAAAAACCAGTACAAAGAACAACTCGATGGAACGTTTCGGCCGAGATAAGAAACGTGCGGTTATCATTTCGGGCCGACACTGGAGCGGACGTCACGTGTATTTCACTTGAAACTTTTAACGATTATTTTTCAGCGATCACATTACGTAAACCCGAGAGACGATTGAAAGGCGCGGATCAAAATGCTTTAGAAACGGTTGGAAGTTTCTGGGACAACATTTTATATCGGGGAAAAACGAAATTAACGGAGATATTTGTGGTCAAAAACCTCGGCCGACCATTATTGGACGGCGACACATGTGAGGATTTAGGGATCGTGAAACGCGTACAACACGTAAAAACGACGGAGACAAGTCACACTTCAGTACGACCGGAAATCGAATATCCTGAACTTTTCCAGGGTCTTGGACGTGTCAAAATCCCGTACAAAATTCGATTACGAGATGGAGCGATTCCGCATGCTTTGACCACACCGCGTCGTGCCCCGATTCCGAAATTGAACGAGATTAAGAAAAATTTGGATAAAATGTTACTGTTGGGCGTTATTGTACCAGTGGACGAACCAACCGATTGGTGTTCTGGCCTCGTTACAGTTCCGAAACCAGATGGGACCATCCGCATGTGCGTCGACTACGTCCCACTCAATGTTTACATCAAACGCGAAATTTTTCCGATGCCAAACACAGAGAATTTATTCGGACGCTTGGGAAAAGCAAAATATTTTTCGAAATTAGATGCGAATCATGGATTTTGGCAATGCGAGTTGGACGAAGAATCCCAACTCCTCACCACGTTTATAACGCCATTCGGACGTTTTAAGTTTACTCGTTTACCATTCGGGATCACGGCAGCTCCAGAAGTTTTTCAAAAACGGATGACAGAGATTCTTGAGGGACTGATGGGTGTCCAATGTAACGTCGACGACATTTTAGTTTACGGAGACACGATCGAAGAACACGACGAACGATTGCGGGCTGTTTTAAAACGATTATTTGAGAAAAACGTAACGATGAACAAAGAAAAATGCGTTTTCGGCGTAACGAGCATTAAATTTTTGGGCCATGTTATCGATTCCAATGGAGTACACATCGACGAAGATCGAATCGAGGCAATAGCAAAAATGGCCGCACCGCAGAACAAATTGGAACTTCGTAGTTTTCTTGGCACGATTAATTACTTGGGACGTTTCATCCCACATTTAGCTACGGTAGCTCATCCGCTGAACGAATTATTACGAGAGAAAAACGAATACTTGTGGAGCCCGATACAAAACGAGGCGTTTGTGAAATTAAAACTCGCACTATCGGCTAAACCTGTCCTTGCGTGGTTCGATCCAAAGAGAGAAACCGTAATCTCTTCCGACGCATCCAGTTACGGAGTTGGAGCTGTTTTGAAACAAAAACAGGATAACGGCGAATTTCGACCGATTGCATACGCGGCAAAAACATTTACATCAGCTCAAACGAATTGGGCACAAATTGATAAGGAGGGGTACGCGCTCACTTGGGCGTGCGACCGCTTCCAAGATTTCATTACAGGTATTCCTATTCGATTAGAGACCGATCACAAGTCGCTCGTCCCGATCTTTATGACGAAACCACTGGACGAATTAACTCCGAAACTCCAGAGGATGCGCTTACGGTTACAGCGTCACGCTTATACGGTAGTTCATATTGCGGGAAAAGATTTAGGGCTAGCCGATACTCTCTCTCGCCGACCAATCGAAAGAACTGGAGACGATTACGATTTGGATCAAGAAATTGTCGCTTACGTACGTTTGGTGGCCGAGTCGTTTCCAACCACGGACGAACGACTGCAGCAGATTGTGAAAGCACAACGGGACGACGAAATTTGCAAACATTTGATCCAATTTTCACGACATTGTTGGCCGCCGAAAAACGAAGTTCCTCCGCTACTTAAAGATTACTGGCAACATCGAACGGATCTGACAGTCGACGAGGGAATTTTACTCAAAGCATCTCGTATTGTAATTCCGCCAGCTCTTCAGAAGGAAACATTGGCAAGAATTCACGGTGCCCATCTCGGAATAACCAAATGCAGAGCATTGGCAAAACAATCTGTTTGGTGGCCTGGTTTGTCAACACAACTTGAAAAATTAGTTAAGAATTGTCCGGAATGCATCAAAGAGACGATAAATCGACACGAGCCATTTAATGCCATCCGAATTCCCGAAACGGCCATGGCAAAAGATTGCGATGGATTTGTTTAAACTCGAAAACAAATGGTACCTCCTCGTCACCGATTATTTCTCGCGATTTCCATTTATTTACCCAATGTCAAGTCTTCACGAGCGGACAACAATAACACATTTAAAATCTTTATTCTCAGAGCAAGGATCACCGGAAATTGTTTACAGCGACAACGGGACACACTTTGGACCATTGTTAAACTCCGAATTTAGAGAATTTGCCAAAGAATGGAAGTTCACACACGTTACGAGCAGCCCCGGATTTCCTCAAAGTAACGGATTTGTCGAAGCTGCGGTAAAAATTATAAAACGGAGTTTAAAGAAAGCAGACGATGGATATCGGGCACTGCAATTATATCGCGCGACTCCCCTCGCAAATAGATTCTCACCTGCCGAACTTCTAAATGGAAGAGCCATTCGAAATTTATCAGTCCCAGTCATCAGCTCAAAACTGATCCCAAAAACACCTGACGAATCGATATTACTTCGAAAAGAAGAAGACAGACGGAACGCGCAAAAGAAAAATTACGATAAACATCACGGAGTCCGAGAATTAATCCCACTAAAAGTCGGTGAAGATGTCTGGATCACCGATTTGCGACGAGAAGGACGGATTAAACAACTCGATTCATCACCCAGATCGTACATCATTGAAACTGATAAACGAACAATTCGACGGAACCGATTCCATTTATTACCACTTCCCAGCGTTACTCTGGAAACCGAGAATGAGGAGGCGATTCCCGAAGAAAAAGAAGAAGAACCAATTAACACAGATCACTCAGCAGCTCCTAACAAAGAAGTCACTTGTCCTAGGGCTCCTACAGGATCTTCGTACGTTACTAGATCGGGCAGAGGAGTAAAGCAACCGAATCGTTTGAATTTATAAGAAAAAAAAAAGAGCTTAAAAGGGGAGATGTGTAATTGGCTAGTGTTACGTACGTCGTACATACGTACGACGTGTCCTAATTGGTCAGCTGTTACTGACCAGTCGTATATATGTTACCTGTTTTCATTTGAATAAACACTTGTTAGTTAACCATTGAACTGATCAGTCATTCATTCGTCATTCCTGATAACACACCTGTCTCGTTCTTACGTGAGTATGTGTCCCTCCCATTGTAGTTAATCCCCATACTGCAGTGGGTGTAAGACAATATCCAGTCACAAGCTTACACTGTACAATACATGAATGACACTGATGCTTTGATTATGCACTGAAGTTTATTTCTTTGGGAAGTTACAAAACTATCACAGTATTTGGTATGTGCAGATAAATTATTATTACAAATATTTACTTTTTGCAATCAATATTCCATGGTTTATCAATCAAATAACCATGGAAAGTTGTGAGATTGGAAGAAACTTTGTACAAACAATCTGGAACAACACTGACGAGTTTCTGCAAATGAAAAAAGAAATTTGTTAAAAAATTGGTGTCACCCTAATAACAATATGATTTATTAAAGTTACAGGATATTGTTCTTTCGGATGATATTCGTCAGCTCCATATCGAGGCGAGTCGAATTGTCCGAAAACGACAAAACTGAAGGCAATCAGCTGTTTATTATGGTACATAAGAAACAACGGCTGGAAATTATCACAGTTCATGTCTTTAGTAAATTCATAGTATTCGTGATCGCCTAGAAACAAATTAATAAACATTAATAAATATTAATCGATTGGTAATGGGCGAATGATCGGTAGTGTTGCTGTGGAAAAAATGTATGCGTATGGGACAATTTAAGATTTAAAAAAATGGCGGATGGGAAGTCCTGTAGTTAATCGTCCTAGGTCCACATAGTGATGCCGTCTTATCGAACATATCTGCCCAGAGTAAATTAGGACTACTTGAATGTGATCCAGAATGTATTAAAGGAAGAATTAAGGAGCCCCTTGTAGTTACTTAGTAATACATACCCTTTCCTGGTAAACATTTTCCTGGCGCCCATAATTTGTCTGTAATTTTGGATTCGTCGCGGGATACTAAAACTTTGTTGGTTCCATTCATGTAATAGAAATTTGGGACCAGTTTTGAGTCTTTGTCACAAACTTTGTCTAGAAAAAAAAGAATTAAATGATTGAAATATTTTTCCACAATGAAAAATGATTTTTATTTGGAATTACCTGGATCAGTGAAGTATACTTTCACAGTATATAAAGTCTCACTCTTATTGTACTCAGGATGTACTACTTGAAACATGGGTTGTTGTTTGAACCAGGCTTTTTGCTCATCAGATTTCATTTGACTTTCTGGAAACTTTAGAAGAGAATATGAGAATATGACACACCAGAAAATCTGACTTAAGTGAAGAATAATATGATAAAATGCTCAGCAAAGGCTGAAAGCTGTTAACTGAAGTGCTCTTTACTAATGCAGCAAAGTCAGTTTAATTGCTATGCTGGAGTTTTAAGGGGCAGAGAATTTTAATTTGGAATAATTACTTAAATAAATAACCAGGGACTACAAATTTAACCTTAAATAAAGTTCGTTATCGTGTAATCAAAAACACAAATTTTCAGCAAAATAAAAAAAATAGGAAAAAAAAATTTTTATCTAAGAAAGTGTTTGTATCTATACGCTAACCTAACCTTCGCTAACCTATGCTAACCTAACCTAACGTATGGCGGAAAAGAATCCGACCACCTGTTTGCTTTATCGTCTCCAAAACTGCATATTTTCACGTGGAAAAACCGTTCCAATCACCGGCTGGCTTCGACGCGCATTTTGATCTAGTTTAGTTCAATAAAACATCCATAGATGGCGTTTGGCCACTATGACATCATGGGATGATCAACTACATTAATTGGAGGAAATAGGAGTTGTCCTTAAAGCTAAAGAAACCCATTTAGATCAGTTCTCTCCAAGCTCTCAAACTGATAACCAGGGGGTGCAACTTGATTACTTTGCCGTTATTGGTCGAAAAGCGTATTGTCATCAAAGGGTCAAGTGACATACCGTATGTAAAAGTACTAAAATATACTGGTCTATGTGATAACAGATTGTTAGGGATATTTAATACCGAGAGTTAATACTCAAATTTTAAGTTAACATAAAATAAAATAAAATTGAGACTAATTTCATGCATGTGAATTAAATTTAATTTAAAAATCTGTGACGTCATGAATGGCCAGTGATACAGCAACACAGATTATAATCTGTGACAGCAAGGGCCTTACAGTGACGTTGTGCGCAGATCAATGCGCGCAAAATTGTTATTTTTTCGCCAGTTGGTGCAACCTTATAGTATTCAAGTAGCCTTGACTGACAACTGCCGACCAGTTAATGTATTGGCAGGAACTCAGTCTTCTATTTAAAACCTTAAACAATTTCTTAACTTATGACTTTATAAATTATGTGTTCTTATAATTTATTTCTGATTTAACGTTAACGTAACTTTAATTTAATTTGTATAAATAAATGTAAATCCTTTGTAAGATTAAAAACCAATTAAGTTATACCGGATATTTGGTTTTCACCAAATTTCTGACTTGATTAAATAAAGTCTATTTTCTAATGAAACATAACCTGAGTCATAGATTAAGAACAATTGTTCATCCCCTGAACCACATAGCAAAATACTAAGTACTTACTCCAGTTTCCAATCCAATAAGGTTATTATTTTCATTTTCCAAAGAATAAATAAGAACAACTGCCGGATCATCGTTTAACATGTATCTGTAACCACGGGAACAAGCAACATCTTCGCCCCCAATTTTCTTCCAGCCAGCTTTCTTTGCCGCTATGCAACTCTTTGGCATTTGCTCAAATGCTCCTTTGGCATCTTTGTTTGTACTGTACGTGACTGAAACATTATTATTTTTAAATTAAAAATTCAGTAAATCAAACTGGTCATTAAAAATACCTCTTAGTCCTGTCCAATCTTCTTTACCTGCAAAATGAAAAATAGAATAAATTAATAATTGTAGATAAAGATTTGGAATACTAACCTCCCTGGACAGAGAAAGCAAATACGGTTAGAATCAAACTCAAAACAACAGACTTCATGGTGGAAACCTATTGGAATGAAAACTTTTGCGGCTCTGCTTGTTTTCATTTTATATACCGTAACCGATTAAGGAAATTTACTAAATATCTTATTCGAGGAAATTTTAGATGGATTATATAATGATACTGACAGATTGATGGTTGCATCAAAATGGAGCTATGACAGAAAAACCTGTTGAAGACATTTCTTTGTTAAATTATATTAAAAAAATTTTTTTTGGTTATCAATAGAAATTAGCTGATGGATGTTCCTTTTTCCTGAAAGGACTTTTTTTTGCTCCAAAATTATTTTTTTGTCCCGAAAATTGTGTTTTTGTCCCGAAAATTGTGTTTTAAACTCAAAAATTGTGTTTTAAACTCAAAAATTGTGTTTTAAACTCAAAAATTGTGTTTTAAACTCAAAAATTGTGTTTTTAAACTCAAGAATTGTGTTTTTAAACTCAAGAATTGTGTTTTTCAACATGAAAAATGTTTTTTTTGTTGTTGTAATATTCGGTTATTCATATTGGTGCAGCTCTACTAAATACGTTCACTTAATTTCAATTGATAATTGCCTGACAAAGTGGAGCAGAAAAATGCTACAAATTTTGTTGGCAGCTGTCAAAGCCTCATTTTTACACAGCACATTATCAGAAACCAGCTTAGTACAGTGTTACTGACCTGGCATATTTAAAATTATTGTTTGACAAAATTTAAGCAAAAATATATATTTTATAAATATATATTTTTAAAATATATTGAAGCCAATGAATGGTTTGAGCAGGTTTTATTACATTTTATTTGTTAAAGTTTGATTTGAAGTAGTTTTTCTTTCCCCAATAAATTAAAGGAATGTTTTCTGCTTTGCCTGCATTTATATAAACTTAATGGGCGAATAGGGAAACATTTATCAAAAATGCATTAAAACGTATTGTTAATATTTTAAGTAAAACTTCTTTTGGCGCAGTAGCGATTCCCAACAGGAAGAGAGAAATGATTGAGAGGATGTGCGGACAAACATACAGGGGAATTGATAAAAATAATACAGTAACTCCTCAACTTATGAACATGTACAGTTCGGAGAATTTGTTCGTAAGTCTAGCAAAGATGTATAATGTGGAAAAATTGTTCTCCCTAATTAAAGAAAACGTTTTTGATCCTATTGCTTTAATTTTTTTTAATTATAAATTAATAAAGGTTTATATTTTTGAATGTTAGTGATGATATTTCACTGCTAATTTTAGTTTCCTCAGTTAACAATACCAAATTAAAATTTAAATGTAGATTTGTGAGAAAGAAAGAAACTGGACTGTGTAGGTTAACAATTTCTTCAAGACTGATTTATTCTTTTAGGATAACAAACAACTAATTACAAAATGAGAAAAGGTGTGAAATACATAGTGCTCCAAAGTAGAGCACCTGGAATAAATATGACGTGTTCCAAAGGGGAAGAGCAAAATAATATTTTGGAATGTGAAAGCAGATGCTTTCTCAGAATTCAATGGGTTAATTGGTTCAAGGTGGGAAACCACCAAACAAAATTACACTTTAAGGAAATTCAAATAAAACACAAATAAAAACAATAATATGTCAAATCAAATTTTCTATGTAAATAAAAATGTAAATGTGTTTTCTGTTCATTACCTCAAATCTCCGAAAGTTCTTCACCCATTGGTTTGAAATTTGGACACATCGTTAAGTTTGAATTGGGGAATGTTCTTATATCCCTGTGATACCCGTGACAGGTTTTTATACACCCGTGACAGGTAAAAACGTGCATTTTCCAAACAAACGTGACGGCCGTCGGTTCTAGCGCCATCTGTTGCATGCTTCGCGCCTTATTCAACAAAAGATGAAACCTGGTATCTCAATTCGGCGAATGTGCGATCGCCTTGGATTCGTGATTTGCACAAGATTTATTTTTATGGGATTTATTTCCACGGGGTTTATTTATTTCCACGGGATAATATTAAATTTTATATATTCTAATATTATATATAAAAATTCTAATAAGTAATAATCTGTGATTTTAAATAAATTTCATGATTACGGTATTACCTCCTAAAAATACTTTATTACCTGTAATATTTGTTACTTAATATTTATTTTTCTAATTGATACTCTATTCATTTTAATTAATTGAAATATTAAAATTAATAGCATCTCATAAACCCAATTGAATGCAATCAATTAGAAACCATTCATACTCCGTATGTATATATTATGCTGCATCGCTACCACAGCACTGACATTCAACAAGAAAGTCTTCCATTGCTATTCATTACCGCAGTTCAATTCTTCTATCACCGTTGGAAATGAAATATCTAGTCCTCACGTTAGTCTGCCTCATGCTGTGCGCTGGTAGGTTTTCTTCTGGGCAAAGACATTTTCTTATTGTTTTAATATTCTATCTCTGAAAAAAATCTCCAATTCTTATTAGGAACGGCACGTGTAGCTGCTAAACGCGTAGTCTGCAACAAAGACGGTGATTGCAATTCATATTGTAGAGGACTGAAATAGAAATATTTATTTTGTTATTTTTAAGACTAGTTGCAAATTTTGAATAATTTTTTGTTTTTACTTTTCAGGAAAGATGAATGCATGACTGAGGATTCAATTCGATTGATGACAAACATATTGCAAATTACCACATTTAAAATATGAACTAATCAATTGTAAAAAATGAATAAATAAAGTCCTTCTCAGAAAATAAATAAAAATTTATTTAGTGGTGTATAAACAAGTAGACAAGTTCGCTTTAGCAACAAACATGGCGTCTTAGCAACGGATAGGACGGCCTGGCTGCTCAAAGCGCGGGGGAAGCCAATCACAAAAACCACGCACTAGATTTTGTAATCCTGTTTAATCTTGAGATTTCAAATGGATTTCTTTAAGATTTTGCTTGGTTTTTTTGATTTATTGAAATATTTCATGGATTTTTACGATTTCTGGGATTTCGGATGATTTTGTATATTCTTTGGATTTAGAGATTTTAAAGATTTTGAAGATTTACTAAAGATTTAAGGGATTTGCTGTGGATTTAAAGATTTCAAAAATCTGAGCAAATTTCTTGCGATTTTTTTAAAGTTTTGCTCGATTTTTCTCCGATGTCCGAGACAATTTGTGCTGTGATCCAGGTTTTATCATACTAATTTCTAATAAACTAGCTTGAATACCGCAGGTGAATGCTACAATGAGACTTATATCGTTGCGGCCTGAAATGTCTAGGGTAATTTTAATGGAAAGAAAACACAGTTTTATCAATAAAATAATCACAGTGTCTTTATTATACGGTTATACAATATGAATAACAAAAGAAGGGAATAAATATTAGAAAATGTCGCGCAACGATTGTTGCACGCACAAAGCACGACAATGGCGTGCGTAACAACGGCAGTTGTTAGCAAGACGGCGATGTCTTCTTCTTTCCCACACTCACGTACGATGGTCCTCGTAGCACGGGATGATGGTTCACGCGAGTTACTCCTCCTCGGCTCGGCGTACGACGGCGATGGCGACGACGGGAATCGGCGCGATGGCGGTGGTTCACGGAAGTCGGAACTTCTCTTCGAAGGCGTAAATTAGCGGTTGCTAATTCACACAAGACAATAAAGGCTGTTCTTACACGAATGGTGCAAGAAAAGCAGTGTCTTGAATCACAATACAATTTACACTATCAATACTTGTTATGGTGTACGAAGCAGTGATGTTGTGTGTGTGTGTGTATGTGATCAAGAGTGGCTTTCGAAGCGTCGGCGCGAGCCGCGCACGTTTTGAAATTGCGCAGATAATCTGTGCAATTAGCTTAAACTGGTGCAACAAAGGATATATTGCACCATAACGGTTAATTACCGTTTTCACCCCGGACAACCTGGGGTGAGATGTGCTTAGGGAAGTTTCCTCCCCTTGGTCACATGATCTGACTTGGCATGTGCCAAGCCAAATTAATTAAGAGACAGAACTAAATTTATCTCCTAAGTGGTGAAACAGTTTGAGATCACCACATTTGTAAGATTTCATGGATTTCCAAGATTTCAGAAATTTCCACTCTCCCTATGTCACGCCAAACAGTAACAATTAAAAATTTAAAAGAACAGTGCGGAACATCACAACTTGACTCGTTGTCCAATGTTAACTATCAAAAAAATGTATAGTTGCATTGCCTTCAACAGTAATTTTCTTTCTTTATTGCAATATTGTGTTTGACATTTCTCCTGTGAGGATTATTTTCCTTCTGATTACAGTGAGCTAAATTTGTGGAAGTGATTTATTTGCGCAATGTCAATGTCTGTCTTCACTTGTTTGCATCGGTTGGAAGTTGTCCAGTGAAACCTGCTAAGCGTGCGGTGTTTTATGTGCGCTGCGAGCCGTTATTTCGCGTTTTTTCTTTTATTGCGGCAAGTTTTTGCTAGTTTGACATTCATCGTTGTTGTAAAATTCCAGCAAGGAAAAACACTCACGTGTCCGTCACTGTCTGTGAGACCGTTTATGACTGCTCCGCATCCCGTTGCCGTTCGCATTGCCGCCATTTTCATCGTCGTCTCCGAAAGTATCTCGTACTGTGCATTCAATAGTCTTTAATTGTATTTATATTTTCCCTTGTAATTTGCTCCATTGGGGCCAGAGAACAATAAACAAACAAACAAACACTTTGCTTAAGTATTAGTCGTCTCAATTGATCATTTATTTTCGCATTTCCTAAAATAAAGGTGCTGTCAGGCACCTGCGAGCGCATACACCCAACGTTTGCGCGAGCATGGGATGAGAAAAATTTTTTTGTAACGCGTTTTGTGAATGACAACGCTCTCCCTTGGTGAGGCACGGCATTTCGGTCTTAATTCTGGTATCATTGTTTGCCATTTTGCAATCGCTTGGGCTGACATCCTGCAATCGTAAAAACAGATTTTTCGAACAGACTTTGTCTTTACTGAGCTACCCCTATGATAAAGTATTAAGAGTTGCGGCACCTGTGGACCCTCAATCTTTTGGTTCGCACAAACCCCTGAAAATCTAGTTTTTCTAAACTATTGTTTCCAGTCGTAAATAACGATGTGACACGTTTTAGAATTTTTTTAATGTAGCAGAAATTGATTTTCTTTAACTCTGTAGTCTAGACATGTGACATTTGTCCGGACGAGAGAACGTATACGCCCTATAGAATGAACATTTCCTAGACCGGACAAGTTTGTGGAACCCGATCTATGTCCGGGCTACACAGCTTACACTGTACATGAATGACACTGATGCTTTGATTATGCACTGGAGTTTATTTCTTTGTAAAGTTACAAAACCGTCACATTATTTGGTATGTGCAGATAAATTATTATTACAAATATTTATTTTTTGCAATCGATATTCCATGGGCTATCAATCAAATAACCGTGGATAGTTGTGAGATTGGCAGTAGCTTTGTACAAACAGTCTGGAACAACACTGACGAGTTTCTGCAAATGAAAAAAGAAATTTGTTAAAAAATTGGTGTCACCCTAATAACAATATGATTTATTAAAGTTACAGGATATTGTTCTTTCGGATGATATTCGTCAGCTCCATATCGAGGCGAGTCGAATTGTCCGAAAACGACAAAACTGAAGGCAACCAGCTGTTTATTATGGTACATAAGAAACAACGGCTGGAAATTATCACAGTTCATGTCTTTAGTAAATCCATAGTATTCATGATCGCCTAGAAACAAATTAATAAAGATTAACGTATGGTATGTTGTATGACCGTATATTGGTCATGGAACACACCCAACTGCCTGTTAAGTGCTACTGTTGAGAGCAAGAAAAAACTTACCCTTTATTGCATTAGGTTTAGCTATTTTAGTTATTGTTAAATTGCTCAATTATTGTGTTATTTTACTGTGCTGTTTATATCTTCACCTTTGTTGTAAATTATTGCTCTGTTGTGATGGAGATTTATGCCTTTTTGAGAATTGCTTGAAATTAATGTTATTTCTTACTCACAAGGGGAGAGCACCAATAAGCTATCACAGATTGTTGTAATATTAAACAAGAAGGATTGTTATATCATGCTGAATGAGACCCTAAAATAATTTTATTCCATAAACAGCCAACAATGCAAACAATGAGCTGAAAGTTGGCACTATTTTGTCTGTGTATACATCAAATCTGAGCAATCAGGCCTAGTGTATGAATACTGTAAACAACAGTTGCTAGATAAAAAATAGTTCCAAGATCCAAGTTCAATTTTATCATTTGAGATTCAATGATGTCATTTCCTCTTTTGATATCACATGACATATGACATCAGAACTTTGTTCAACAACATGACTGTCTTCATGAAGACAATAATAGTTTGTAGTGGTGGTCCAGTGGTTCAGGTAATGGACTAGGAATCTTTCCACACAGGTTCAAATCCTGCTGTCTGTGAAAATTTTTTACTTTAATTTTTTAATTTTTTTTAGCAGTAATTTTAATGTTTGTAATTTTATGTTTGTTTTTAGAAAACTTTAATTAATTAATTTTAATTTTTTAACAAACATAAAATTACAAACATTAAAATTACTGCTAAAAAAAATTAAAAAATTAAAGTAAAAAATTTTCACAGACAGCAGGATTTGAACCTGTGTGAAAAGATTCCTAGTCCATTACCTGAACCACTGGACCACCACTACAAACTATTATTGTCTTCATGAAGACAGTCATGTTGTTGAACAAAGTTCTGATGTCAAAAAAAGAAATGACATCATTGAATCTCAAATGATAAAATTGAACTTGGATCTTGGAACTATTTTTTACCTAGCAACTGTTGTTTACAGTATTCATACACTAGGCCTGATTGCTCAGATTTGATGTATACACAGACAAAATAGTGCCAACTTTCAGCTTATTGTTTGCATTGTTGGCTGTTTATGGAATGAAATTATTTTAGGGTCTCATTCAGCATGATATAACAATCCTTCTTGTTTAATATTACTACAATCTGTGATAGCTTATTGGTGCTCTCCCCTTGTCAGTGTTTATTATCCTCTTTTTATGTAATGTTGCTTCTAGTTGTGCTTATTCTTAAGGTTTCTACGTTATTTCATGCTTTTCCAGTATTTTCATGTTAAACCTAGACTAAGTCTTTTTTCTGTTCACTATCATTGTTAGTAATAATGCTTTGCCATATCATTAAGTGCTGTCATTGTTCTAAGGTTTCTTTGGTGATGAAATATGTATTGTTAATGTAGTAAAGAGCTTGATTTCACATCGTGCACATGTGTGTTTCTTGTGTCTCCCTGTGGGCCTGAACCCTTAGCGTTTATGGGCTAGTTGTGCTAGCAATCCTCCAGCCACTCCCTCCGAGGTCGCCATTGGTCAACTACGTCACCTGTTGTGGCGGGTTAGCTCAGTGCACGCGTTGGTAGAACCAGCCTCACCTCCCCCCACTTCTTCTTGACCAGGACAAGGCATGACTATCCGCCACAGCAACTTGACCTACTAGGTAGATACTGGTCCCTGAAGGTCACTTTTGAAACCAAAAACTCTACCTAAGGGACCTAGAGACTTTTTGCGGACAAATGGCGGACAACTAACAAAAGAATTGTTACGCCTGGTGCAGTGGCGGCGATTGGTAATGGGTGGATGATCGATAGTGTTGCTGTGGAAAAAATGTATGCGTATGGGACAACTTAAGATTTAAAAAAATGGCGGATGGGAAGTCCTGTAGTTAATCGTCCTAGGTCCACCTTAGTGATGCCGTCTTATCGAACATATCTGCTCAGGGTAAATTAGGACTACTCGAATGTGATCCAGAATGTGTTAAAGAGAAGAATTAAGGGGCCCCTTGTAGTTACTTAGTAATACATACCCTTTGCTGGTAAACATTTTCCTGGAGCCCATAATTTGTCTGTAATTTTGGATTCGTCGCGGGGTACTAAAACTTTCTCGGTTCCATTGATGTAATAGAAGTTTGGGACCAGTTTTGAGCCTTTGTCACAAACTTTGTCTAGAAAAAAAAGAATTAAATGATTGAAATATTTTTCCACAATAAACTATGATTTTTATTTAGAATTACCTGGATCATAGAAGAATACTTTCACACCATATAAAGTCTCACTCTTATTGTATTCAGGATGTACTACTTCAAACATGGATTGTTTTTTGAACCAGGCTATTTGATCATCAGATTTCATTTGACTTTCTGGAAACTTTAGAAGAGAATATGAGAATATGACACACCAGAAAATCTGACTAAAGTGAAGAATAATGTGATAAAACTGAAGTTCTCCTTACTAATGCAGCAAAGTCAGTTTAATTGCTATACTGGAGTTTTAAGGGGCAGAGAATTTTAAGTTTGAATAATTACTTAAATAAATATAACCAAGGACTACAAATTTGACCTAACCTAACGTATGCGGAAAAGAATCCGACCACCTGTTTGCTTTTTCGTCTCCAAAACTGCATATCGTCACGCGGAAAAACCGTTTCAATCACCGGCTGGCTTCGATGGGCATTTTGACCTAGTTTAGTTCAATAAAACATTCATAGCGTTTGGCCACTATGACATCATGGGATGATCAACTAGATTAATTGGGGGGGAATATGAGTAGATCAGTTCTCTTCAAGCTCTCAAACTGACAACTGCCGACCACTTAATGTATTGGCAGGAACTCAATCTTCTATTTAAAACCCTAAACAATTTCTTAACTTATGACTTTATAAACTATGTGTTCATCCCCTGAACCACCTAACAATATACTTAGTACTTACTCCAGTTTCCATTCCAACAAGGTCATTGTCCGCAGAATAAATAAGAATAACTGCCGTATCATGGTTTAAAATGTATCTGTGACCACGGGAACAAGCAGCATCTTCGCCCTTAATTTTCTTCCAGCCAGCTTTCTTTGCCTCTATACTAGTCTTTGGCATTTGTTCAAATGCCCCTTTGGCATCTTTCTTTGTACTATACGTGACTGAAACATTATTATTTTTAAATTAAAAATTCAGTAAATTAAACTGGTCATTAAAAATACCTCTTAGTCCTGTCCAATCTTCTTTATCTGCAAAATGAAAAATAGAATAAATTTAAATTTTTAGATAGATATTTTGAATACTAACCTCCGTGGACAGACAAAGCAAATACGGTTAGAATCAAACTCAAAACAATAAACTTCATGGTGGAAACCTATTGGAATGAAAATTTTTGCGGCTCTGCTTGTTTTCATTTTATATACTTATGACAAATTAAAAGGGCTATAAATGCCTATTTTCCTCCAGAAAGCGCTGTTGCGCCATTATCACTGTAATTTTACTGTATTTGAGGTAAAACTAATAAAAGACTTGAATAAAGTTGTTTATGCTGTCTTTAGTCGTAAAATGTTGTATTAATAAATATTAATTAACGTTACTTCGTGATATCGAAGTATCACGGCCGAAAATACAAGATTTCGTCTGCTAAAACCGCATTTGTCAATGCGGTATGTCGCCACTAGAAGGCGCTATCGCAAATCAGCGGTAAATTCGAAATACGGAATTAAATGAATAACATTCAATATATTAAATAAGTATTTAATATATTGGTTTAGATTATTTAACTTGACAATAATATAAAGTTATATTATTGTATTGAATGATTGGAAGAAAGAATTGGTCACATTCTTGGAATAGTGACCGTGCGGATTAAAGGATTAATGTGTGACTTGGGAATGTGTCCTGGGTATCCACTTCCGGTCCCCGGTATCCATTTCCTGTTTCATGTCAAGGATTAGCATAATCCAAACTTGCATCCCTGTATCCACTTCCTGCGATACAGGATTGGTGGAACTTAATCCCACCGAGTATAAAACTCCCTGACAACAGGAAGTTAAGTAGTTCTTGATTTCTGGTTATTTGGTATGTTCCGCATGTCAAATAACTGTTTCTTACTCAGGGCATGGTCCTACCGGACCATGCATAGCATGGCTCTGCTGAGCCATGCAACCCCCGTCAACTGAAGGCGAAGTTCGGACTATTCATGTTTCCGTCAAACGGTCTTGCCGAGGAGAAAGCCTCCCGCATAAGTATCCTCGTGGTCGGACAATAGAATCACGTGTGATACCAAAGTATTTAGTAACCGTCAGTAGCACTGTTACTGCAAGAGATTGACTCCATCACTTGATGGTGCCAAAGCAGTCTGCATGCAAAACATGCAGTTACCGCCAGTAGCACTATGTGTTTGGGAATGTTATATCTCTTCGGTGATGGTGCCAAAGCAGTCTATTTACGAGTAGTATCTCGGGTGATTAATTCTGTTGTGCAGAACTGCGGGCTATATCCCCCTGAATACCAGTGCCGTCTCTCACCGCACTGTTATTTAGGGCACGCGCGATACTGTTCTGCTCAGCAAGGCGAACTTTGACGGCAATTGTGTGTTGCGATGTTTAACCCTAATTTATTTTGTAGTTGATAATAAACCTTAATTGTTTAAACTTGGCAACAAGTTAACAATCGAAGCAAGTCACGAGACTTGTTTCACCATATGACGAATCAAATTCGTGACAATAAATTGAATACAATTTATTGAGTTCATTTATTAAACTCACAACGTCCCGAATTAATTATAATTCAGAAGTGGAACCTTGAAGAATAAATGACTTCATTTATTCATTACCAATTTCCAACCCTAGTTGTGGCGGTGCACATGAGTCAACCGCACCTCTCGGATCGAACCAAGAAGCATTACACGGACCATTACACGATACGAACCAGGAACGCGAAGGAACGCGAAGGAACCAGTTCCACGATTACAAAGCGCCGACGGAAGCCGCGAGAACACAGCCAGCCCGGCTACGCGTAGATGACATCTGTAAACTCGGTCGAGCGGGCGTTTTGCCGTTCCCGAACCCCGGATCACCAATAACCGTAATGTTATTATTTTAAGGCTGTTTCACAGCCAATTATTTGTATAGTTTAACTTGTAAATTAACTTGCCAAATGTCGGCATTAGAATTTGTATAACTTTAGTAATTGATTGTATTGGATAAAACCAATAAATGTTACGTTTTGAGAAACTCTGTTGTCTTTATTATCTCGTATTTTATTCACTATTTGCGCGACTTATACCCGGTACTATCATGCGATAGGAGTTGTGGTCGTCACCGTCACATACTATACTGTAAGCGATTAAGGAAATTTACTAAATATTTTATTCGAGGAAATTTTAGATGGAAGATATAATGATATTGACAGATTGAAGGTTCTGCATCAGAATGGAGCTATGACAGAGAAAAACCTGTTGAAAACATTTCTTTGTTAAAATATTTTTAAAAAAAATTTTTTAGGTTATCAATAGAAATTAGTTGATGGATTTTCCTTTTTTCTGAAAGGACCTTTTTTTTGCTACAAAAAAATTTTTTTGTCCCGAAAATTGTTTTTAAACTCAAAAATTGTTTTAAACTCAGAAATTGTATTTTTATACTCAAAAATTGTGTTTTTAAACTCAAGAATTGTGTTTTTAAACTCAAGAATTGTGTTTTTAAACTCAAAAATTGTGTTTTTGAACTCAAAAATTGTGTTTTTAAACTCAAAAATTGTGTTTTTGAACTCAAAAATTGTGTTTTTGAACTCAAAAATTGTGTTTTTGAACTCAAAAATTGTGTTTTTGAACTCAAAAATTGTGTTTTTGAACTCAAAAATTGTGTTTTAGAACTCAAAAATTGTGTTTTTCAACATGAAAAATGTTTTGTTGTTGTTGTAATATTCGGTTATTTATATTGTCAATTGATAGATGCCTGACAAAGTGAGAGCAGAAAAGTGCTACAAATTTGGTTGGCAAGATGATTTCTGGCAGCTGTCAAAGCCACATTTTTACACAGCACATTATCAGAAACCAGCATAGTACAGTGTTACTGACCTGGCGTATTTAAAATTATTGTTTGACAAAATTTAAGCAAAAATATATATTTATAAAATATATATTTTTAAAATATTGTATATTGAAGCCAATGAATGGTTTGAGCAGGTTTTATGACATTTCATTTATTAAAGTTTGATTTGAAGTAGTTTTTCTTTCCTCAATAAATTAAAGGAATGTTTTCTGCTTTTCCTGCATTTATATAAACTTAATGGGCGAATAAGAAAAAATTTATCAAAAATGCATTAAAATGATTTGTCACGTATTGATAATTTCTTTTAGTAAAACTTCCTTTGGCGCAGTAGCGATTCCCAACAGGAAAAGAGGAATGATTGAGAGGATGGGTGGACAAACATACAGGAGAATTAATAAAAATAATACAGTAACTCCTCAACTTATGAACATGTACAGTTCCGAGAATTTGTTCGTATGTCTGGCAAAGATGTCTAATATTAATGTGGAAAAATTGTTCTCTCTAATTAAAGAAATTAATTTTTTTTAATTATCTTATATAATAAAAATGTAAATGTCTTTTCTGTTCATTATCTCATATCTCCGAAAATTCTTCACCGATTGGTTTGAAATTTGGACAAAAAGTTGAGTTTGAATTGGAGAATGTTTTTACATCCATGTGATACCCGTGACAGATTTTTTTTATACACCTGTGTGTGACAGGTAAAAACGTGCTTTTCCAAACAAACATGGCGGTCGTCGGTTCTAGCGCCATATGTTGCACGCTTCGCGCCTTATTCAACAATAGATGAAACCTGGTATCGCAATTCGGCAAATGTGCGATCGCTTTAGATTCGTGATTTGCACAAGATTTATTTCCACGGGATTTATTTATTTCCACTGGATTTATTTATTTCCACGGGATTTATTTATTTCCACAGGATTTATTTATTTCCACGGGATTTATTTATTTCCACGGGATTTATTTATTTCCACACGATTTATTTATTTCCACGGGATTTATTTATTTCCACGGGATTTATTTATTTCCACGGGATTTATTTATTTCCACGGGATTTATTTATGACCACGTACCGTTATTGTGACGATGCCGCGAAGCCAGCCCTATTCCTTGGCCCGCCCAAACACTCAACCACCTGAGTAACACTTCGTAATTAGGAATAAGTTGTGACGTTTCGCTTCTACCTTGTGGTTTGAAGTCTACACTTTTTTCAAATTGTGCCCCTAGAAGCGCTGTAAAAAAACTTAATAAACCAAAACCACTACTGTCGATGAAATGAATTAAAGAGAAGGCCTGCGTAAAGCTTCTGTTGGAGATACGGTTCGGCCAATGGACACCAGGAGCATCAGACAGAATTTGGAATACGGAATTCGAGATATCGCGTGATCACACAATCCAAATGTGATCCAATCAGAATGCTTTGTTTAATTTTTGCTGACTATTTGTACTTTGTAATTTTGAACATTAAAATACTTGTAAATCATTGTTCATCCAGTTTCCACGTGCACCTTTATTCCAACAGCTTCATGGGATACAGGGTTCGGTGAGATTGGTCCCTTCACCACGCAGTCGACCGATTCTGAGGCCCTTGTAAAGTTGCATTGTATATATTTTTGTACGTCGTTTTTAGATGAAATATAAAATTACACAAACGACACTATTGCTTTGATCTTGCACTGGAGTTTATTTCTTTGTGAAGTTACAAAACTATCACATTATTTGGTACGTGCAGATAAATTATTATTACAAAAATCTAATTTTTGCAATCGATATCCCATGGGCTTTCAATCATATAACCATGGAGAGTTGTAAGATTGTACGGAACTTTGTACAAACACTCTGGAACAACATCGACGAGTGCCTGCCAAAAACCAAAAACAAAAATATCACAAAACTACTTTGTAAAGGAGAAAACACAATGGAGCGGATAAAATTTAAAAGCTTGCTTTTACTTGAAAAAGCGACTAAAAACTCGCCCGCTTGAGCAAACACAAAGCTTTGTTTTGAAGGGAGCTTGTTCTCACCCGCTCCGATCAAACTGAGTTTGATTTACCAGCTTCAAGCTTGCTGGTGTTTTGGTCATGTGACTTTGACAGCCAATCAGAATCGTGAGGCAATTCTTGGAGGAGATTTTGGCACGAATTTCTGGCTAGTTACCTAGATAGCTTCAGTTTGCCAGTTAAGCTGGTAAGCCAAAAGCGGGACAAGTGAGCTTATAAATGACTCCCTCGTTAAACTTGTACTAGCAAGCTTTGGAATTTTACTCGCTACCTTCCGTTTCCATTACCCTACAAATACGATTTATTAAACTTACAGAATACTGAGTACTCGGATGATACTCGTCGGTTCCATATCGAGGTGAGTCAAATTCTCCGAAAGCGACAAAACTGAAGGCAACCAGCTTAGTCTTATGGTACATAAGAAAGAACGGCTGGAAATTATCACAGTTCATGTCTTTAGTAAATGCGTAGTAATAGTGATCGCCTAGAAAAAAATTATGCTTAGTGGCTGATAATCTGCAGTTACACAATAATACATACCCTTTCCTGGTAAACATTTTCCATGCGCCCATGATTTGTCTGTAAATTGGGATGCATCGTGGGGTGCCAAAGCTTTCTGGGTTCCATTGTAATAATAGAAATTCGGAACATAATTCATGTTTTTGTCACAAACTTTGTCTAGAAAAAAAAATTAAATGATTAAAATATTTTTCCACAATAAAAAATGATTTTTATTCGAAATTACCTGGATCGGTGAAGTATACTTTCAAGGTGTATAATGTCTCATCTTTATTGTAATCAGGATGGACTACTTGAAACATGGGTTGTTGTTTGTACCAGGCTTTGAGCTCATCAGATTTCATTTGACTTTCTGGAAACTTTAGAATTTGAGTTAATTAACATGTTTACATGTACTCAGTTATCTAGAAAACTAAAAGTCTGAATTTTACTTTTCTTGAAAACTGATCATGTAAACAAACCAGTTTTCCAGAAAAGAAAGACTTGTTTGAAAAACTAAATTCCAGTTATACGAGTTAGATTTTGGGCGTTTTGCCGTAAGTTAGGTTAGGTTAGCTTAATAGTTATGCTGGAGTTTTAACGGACATTTAGAATAATGACGATGTGACTGCTTGGCCACTGAAGGGCGACCTGCGTCACTACCACACACACTGCCCAGTGGCCCTAAGGTCATCCCTCCTTTGCGGAATGGTAAGACCCAGCATAGGGAGGGAGGGAGCTGAGTGGTGTGGGGAGAAGAAAGTAGGAGAGCGACCAGAGAGAAGAGCTCTGGGTCTCAACCGAGACAGGTGCGTAAGAAAGGTCCTGAGCCAGCAAGGGCAGTTGTGCCGCGTGCTGACTCTTCTCTCCTCCCCATTCACCACTGCGACGCTCAGTAGTGTGACGATGGGTCCGCTACAACCTCCATGAGCGGCTGCATGGGTCTTAACCTTCCCATAGCCATGGTGGGTCAAAAAAATTACAGAAGTGGAAAAATCACTGTAATTCTTTTTTTTCTGATAATTAATTAATGAGGTTAACTTGTATTCCTCAAAAACTTTTTTTTCTTATTTTATAATGTCTAAATATAAATAGTTTTTCAATTATTATTAAGATAATTTAATATTTATAACATAAAACACCCTTAATGGGAGCGCCGTACACTGCTTTGCCATCTGTTTGCACTAGGTGGCGTATTCAAATTAGTCCTAAAACATGTGCTTTTACCAGGAAAAATGCGATTGCACCAGGAAAAATGTGATTCTGCACATGCGCAGAAGCATTTTAAAAGAAGGCCTATTTGACCGACCACAGCTAGCAATGGTGGAAACTAGGCTTGGCTATGGGAAGGTTAAAGGTGAGTACGACAGAATGTTATGTTTCACTGACCTCGTCATACATGGGGTTTTTTGGGTGTGTGTGACGGTTGCAGGTGTGGCGGCCTTTGTTTGGCAAAGACCATACCATTCACAGAGGGTTACTATATTTAATACAACACTCAGATGTATGCAGATGTCTGCTAACGGAAAAGAATCCGAACACCTGTTTGCTTTATTGTCTCCAAAACTGCATCTATTTAGTACTTACTCCAGTTTCAAACCCCACGAGGTAACTATTTTCAGCATAAATAAGAACAACTGCTGGATCATTATTCAAAATGTATTTGTAACCAACGTTACACTTGGCATCGTTGCCCCCAATTTTTCTCCAGCCAGCTTTCTTTGCATCCGTGCAAGTAGACGGCATTTTTTCAAAGGCCCCTTTGGCATCTTTGTTTGTATTATACGTGACTGAAACATTATTATTTTTAAATTAGAAATACAGTAAATAAAAGTGGTCATTAAAACTACCTCTTAGTTCCTTCCAATTATCGAATCCTGCAAAATTGAAAAATTGAAAAATACAATGATTGCGATGTTAAATACTAGTACTAACCTCCTCCCTGGGCCTGGACAGAGACAGCAAAAATGGTTAGAACCAAACTCAAAACAACAGACTTCATGATGAAAACCTATTGCAATGAAAACTGTTGTCCCTTTGCTGGTTTTCATTTTATATACAGTATTGGATAAAGGAAAATTATGACGAATCTGATTCGTGGCAATTATTCAAAGAATTGTATAAGAATCTTGACAGTTCGCTCTCGACGTTATGAAAGAAGAACACCTGTTCTAAACATTTCGTGGTTGAACTACATTAAATAATATATATATTTCTGTTTGTCAAATCGCTTTTCAAGGATAAAAGTAAGTTGATAGCTTTTGTTGGTTTTCTGGAAAACTTTCCCCATTTGCATACTGTTTATATAATATCATTGTACTGACAGTAAATAAATGATGCTCTACAACTTTGCCCTTGACATTTACTCTAGCATTATAGATTATCGGGGATATATTATTAAACCTCCTTTTTATCCCATTTGTACCCCAAAATAAATTTAATTTGCACCCCACTAATTGACCCTCCATTTGCACTACTTGGACCCCCCATTCTATGCGATTGACATCCCATGTGTTTGCAACTATTTTGAACGTTTTACCTAAATTTTGTCTACGTTTTGCCTCTATTTTGGAGTCAAGACCAAAATACGTATTGCACAGTATTAGTGGCTCGGCATATTTAAAAAAAAATTATCTATTTTTACAGTATATTTCAAGAAATGTTTACTCTTTCATATATTCTCTATGGTGCCAAGTGCAATCTGTCAACATTATTATACAATTCATCCCACTGATATCTCATAATTTTCCTCTATCTATTATGGTTTCAAACAACTTGCACTGTTTTTCTCTTCAAATGAAGGAATAAATTGCAAGGAATTTGATATTAAATTGAATAATCAGCTCGCCGAGATGAACAAAATGAGCCTAAATTTATGAAATACCGGTACCGGTATGTATTAAAGGTCAAGTGAACTGAGTGGGTTTTTTGTATTTTATGAAAGAAACTAACATAAAACTATTTTTCATGTAAAAAAAAATTTTTTTTTGGGCATTTATCATTGTTTAATAACAATCCCAATATCGTGTGTTGACAAGACAAAGCATCATGGGAGTATGACGTTGTCAGTTCTCTAGTTGAGTTGACCCGGAACTAGTTCTGAGGTTAGGTTGGATCCATAATGGCTGACCTTGATATTATTTCGACCGAGGATACGGATTCAAATTCACATTCAGATATTTCTGATTATACTAGTTTTGATTTAGACAAATCTGAATATAGTATTAGTGATGATGATGATGGACAAGAATTTGAGAATAGATATTCAATTACCCCTCATGAATTAGAGCCAGATAATTCAACCTCAAGTAGCGGCAGCGATGAAATTGAAATTTCGGGAAACAGTCGGGAAACAGTCGTTTGCACATGCGCATCAGGCTTGATGCGCATTTGCAGACGACACGTTTGTTGCGCATGCGCAACAATACCCATACAGAACTGATGACGTAGGTCATCCAGCCTACAACCATCATGCATTACACTGAAGAATTCGAATTTTCACATTGTCGTAGTTTAATAATAATTGCACAAAAAAAATTTTTTTAAACATGAATAATAATTTTTTATTAAGCTCTTTCATAAAATACAAAAAACCCACTCAGTTCACTTGACCTTTGTGGAAACTGGAGTTCCTGTAGAAGCCAACGTTTAGGGGGGAATTGGAAGTGGCGCCATGTTTGGCCACCAGAGGGTCACTTCGGTGACCCACTCTGTATTGGGACATTTTATTGATGGATTAAGGGGGGAAATAGAACATTTACCTATTTCCTGTTTTGAATAAATTAAACACTGTTCAAATGTAAATCCGTGTGTACGCATGCTTTATTTGTCATCCACAAGATTCAACCAAATTCAACAACCATCAAGTATCCAAAGTAACTTTTATTTGTTCAACATAACATTTTGAGTTGCATCCGCAACATTGGTGCCGAAAACCCGAGACCTTTTAAAAGAAAAAACCAAGGAAAATCGATCACAATGACGGATTTGGAGAAGAATCGAAGACAAAGGGAAGCCGCGAGGACTAACATTCGAAATATTTTCAACACATTGAAACATGAAATAAAACAAGATCCGGTAAATGAAGTAAAACTTTTATGCATACAAGCACAGTTACTTTTAAAGGGACCAAAGATCGAGAAGTTGGACATTCTGGTGGCCGACGCCATCACCGACATTGACGAAGTCACGGACGATACGATTGGAGCCGAGGAGTTCCAAGACGAATTGGTAGCAGCAAAAATCACGCTGGAAATGGCTTTGAAAGAAATCACACGACTGAAACCGCAAGTACTAAATCCAAACTTACCACTTATTAATCCCGTTATCGTTAATACGCCGATCGGAGGCCAACAATACACAAGCATGAAATTGCCGAAGCTGGAAATTGCCAAATTCAGAGGAACACCCGAAACGTGGACTCAATTCTGGGGAGACTTCCAGTTAAGCGTGCATAACAACACTTCGCTTCCCAAAACGGCGAAGTTCGTGTATTTACGATCGTTGGTCGAAGGATTGGCCGCCAACGCGATAAGTGGACTCACGGTAACGGATGAAAATTACGACAGCGCGGTCGGTTTGTTGGCAAGTAGATTTGGTAAACCGGACTTGATAATAAATGCACACATGCAGAAGTTCTTGGAGATGAAGCCCGTGAAAAATGCAGAAGATGTTGTTGCACTTCGAGAACTTTATGATTATTGCGACCTTCACATAACAAGTTTAGGAAATTTAGGAGTGGATGCATCAACGTTTGGGGCACTCTTGGGCCCAATTTTAACTCGTGCGACGCCCGATTCGATGCAACACGACTTTTCCAGATCCAGAGGCGAATTACCATGGTCGATGACAGATTTTCTGAAGTTTTTCCGATTCGAAATCGAGATGCGCGAGAGGACGAAGGCGATGAGTGATAAAAACAACTTGATCGAAAAGAAAGAAACTACTACGAAAAAACAAGAGGAGGTAACTAAGAAAATAAATACAAAGAATAATCCACTTGGTTCCGCCGCAGCTTTGACAACAATCACGTACAAATGCACATTTTGTCAAAAAGAAGAGCATACGAGCCCAAACTGCCCGCTGACTCTTGCCGAACGTAAAGCTGCGTGCATGAAGTTTCGAAGATGCTATCGTTGTCTCAAGGAGGGACACATCGCCTCCAGATGCAAAACTCGATTTCGATGCAAGAACTGCGAAAAGAATCACCACACTTACCTGTGCGACGCTGAAGAGAAGAAACCAATCGAGACACTGACCTCATCCGCCGTTTTGGAGCAGGAACAACCAGTATCCGTGATGTTTTTGCAAGTACTCGTTGTAGATGCGTGCGGACAATCGAAAAAGCGTAAAGTACAGTGTTTTTTGGATGGCGGATCGCAGAAGACATTTATTACGGAGAAGTTGTCTCGAGAACTGAACTTAGAACGAGTTGGCGAACAAGATATTGCATTGTTAACCTTTGGAGCAACCGAGCCAACAATTGCGAAGAGAAATCGAGTGAAACTGTTAATGAATAATTGCGATAATGTTGCCTTTAATTTAGAAGTCGAAGCACTAGAAACTCCGTGGATCACACCAGCGCTGAAGGGACAGACTGACCAGAGAATACTGAACGAACTGAAGAAACACAACATCAAATTGGCAAGCAACGGAAATGTTCAAATGGACGATGGAGTTTCGATTTTGATCGGAGTGGACAATTTTTGGAAAGTGACCACCGGAAAACAACACCGACTTGGAGAAAGTTTAATGGCAATAGAAACGATTTTCGGTTGGACTTTGCACGGCTTATCTGGGGAGAATAAAGAGACAGTATCGGCGCTCGTACGGGTAAATAAAATCCTTGTAATTGACAATACTAATGAGCTTTTGGAGAAATTTTGGAGTTTGGAGGCAATCGGGATTAAACACGAGACCGTGGAACAAAACGAGGACGAGGAACAAACGTTAAAGCGATTCAAAGAAAGCATCGAGTGGGTAAAAGACCACTACGAGGTCGAACTGCCGTGGAAACTGAACGCCAAAGAACTGGACGACAACCGACAACCAGCATTAAAAAGATTTTGGAGTTTGGTCAATCGATTTAGGAAAAATCCGAAGCTGTATTTACAATACAAAGAAGTGATCACGGAGCAACTTAGAACTGGAATTGTCGAAGAAGTACCACAGGAAACTGGAGAAAATAACCCAATTTATTATATTCCACACAGACCCGTGATCGACGAGACAAGAGCAACGACCAAACTTAGAATCGTGTACGACGCTTCCTCACACGCGAAAGGATGCTTCTCATTGAACGACTGTTTATACAAGGGACCGAACTTATTGCCAAAGTTACTAAACGTGATTCTCAAATTTAGAACAGGAATCATCGCAGCCATCGCGGATATTGAAAAGGCCTTCCATCGCATCCATTTGAAGAAAAAAGAACGCGATGTCATGAGATTTCTTTGGCTCGAGGAAGACTGGAATGGAACCGAACCAGCGAAGATAAGGGAACTCAGACAAACACGAGTGCCATTTGGTACATCCCCCAGCCCTTTTCTCCTCTCGGCCACCATCGATCATCATGTCGAAGACTTCAAGAAAGAATATCCGGAAACATGCAAGCGATTGGAGGACGATCGGTACGTAGACGACCTCATTTCAAGTTTAAACAAATTAACGACCGCTATAAGACTGTACCGTGAAAGTTGTGAAATTCTGAGGAAAGCGGATATGAGACTAACTAAGTGGAAAACCAACTGTGAAGAGCTGAGAAAAATAATTGTAACTGATGACCCGACTTGTGAAGAATCTCTCTCTCTCAACAAGAGACCAAAGTTTTGGGGGTGGGGTGGAACACAAGAACCGATGAATTAAGTTTAGACATTACTGAATTAATTAACGGGGTTGAATTAACTAAATACACGAAACGATCAATTATTAGAACAACAGCTATGATTTTCGACCCATTGGGATTTGCTCATCCCTTTGTGGTCACGGCTAAAATTTTATTTCAAGAATTATGGAAACTTGGGGTTGGATGGGACGAGAAAATCCCAGAATATGTGAAAAAAACTTGGGAAGAATGGTGTGCTCAGATACCATATCTAAATGATTTAAAAATTCCACGAAATTTATTAAACTGGGGAGGAATTAATGTAAAAAAGGAAATTCACATTTTCTGCGACGCCAGTCCTCGGGCATATGGCGTGGTAGCTTATGCTCGAGTCCTGGACTCGAATACAAGTGCAATTAACATTACTTTTATCGTTTCCAAATGCAGAGTAGCACCACTTAAGGAACTAACCCTTCCTAAACTAGAACTGATGGGAGCATTGCTGGCAGCCCGACTTGTGCCGACGCTGCAGTCGACAATCGGATACGACAATGTAACAATTTGGACTGACTCGAAAATAGTGCTGTGTTGGTTGCGAGAAACGAAGAATCGTCCCGTCACATTTGTCCTCAATCGTGTAAAGGAGATTGGGGAAACAGTAAACACCAGCTGTTGGCGCCACTGCCCGGGCAAGGAGAATCCGGCAGACCTACTAACACGGGGCGTAACGGTACAAGAACTAACAAATAGTGATTTTTGGCAGAAAGGACCGCAGTGGTTGAGTGGCGACGATTCGAATTGGCCAACTGAAACTGACATTGTGAAAACAACGGATACGAGCGAAGAAGTCCAAGTGAACGCGATAAATGAACAAATCCAGATAATTGACTACACAAGGTTCAGTCGATGGTCGAAATTAAAGAGAACGACTGCTTGGGTATTACGGTTTGTTAAAAACTTGCGAAGTAAAGATAAAATCACGGGAGAATTGAGCGGAGACGAGATTGAAAAGGGAGAGAGATATTGGATAAAATACTTACAAAACTTTTATTTTCATCGAGAACTAAAGTGTCTACAGAAAGGAGAACTCGTAGAAAAAACCTCACCGCTGTTGCAATTTTCCCCGACGATAGACGAGAACGAATTGATGCGTGCAACACACAGATGGGCGCTAGCAGAAATTGAACGCGACATCCGAGAGCCATACATCTTGCCGTGTAACAATTATGTAACGAATTTGATTATTACAGAAGAGCACGAACGAACAATGCATGGAGGACTGGCAGACACGCTCAGCAGTTTTCGCGAACGATTTTGGATCCCACGAGCCAGGAAAACAATCAAGGCGGTACTGAGCAAATGCGTGCTCTGCCGAAAAATGCAGGGACGATTGGCGAAAGAACGATGGGGACTGATGCCACTCGACCGCGTAACACCGAGTGCGCCATTCGAAACAAGTGGCGTGGATTTCGCGGGACCGCTGTACTCCAATCAAGGTGAAAAACTTTATATCGCATTGTTTACGTGCGCGGTCACGAGAGCCGTACACTTAGAAATACTTTCGAATTTGTCGACGGATCGATTTGTGGATACGTTTAAGCGGTTTGTCGGCAGAAGAGGAATACCAACGACCATTTACTCAGATAACGCAAAAACCTTTAAAAGAGCTGACCGTGAATTAAGTGTGTTTTTAAACGAAGTGTTGGTGGGTCGATTTCGACAGTTTCTAGACGTGCGAAGAATTACGTGGAAGTTCATCGTCGAGACCGCACCGTGGTGGGGCGGTTTCTGGGAACGCATGGTGCGGTCAGTGAAAATCGCTTTAAAGAAAACAATCGGTCGCACGTCCCTGAGCTACGAAGGACTCTCGACTGTGTTGGTCGAAGTGGAGGCTGTGATAAACTCACGGCCGTTGACATATGTCTACGATAGTCCAGCGGAACCGGATCCACTCACACCCGCACATTTTCTTGTGGGAAAGCGTATAATAAGTTTACCTAACGTCCCTAGCACTGTAGATCGACCGGAGACACAGGCCCAGATTTTACGAATTTGGAAACAACGCCAGACGATTATTGCCCACTTCTGGAAGAGGTGGACGCATGAGTACCTCGTCGAGCTGCGACAACAAAGGGGAAATTCGAGCGACGCAAAGTTTCGAGTGGGCGACTTGGCTCTGATTGAAGATCAAAATCAGCCAAGACTTACTTGGAAAATAGGAAGAATAACCGACGTAAAAGTCGGTCGCGACGGATTAATTAGATCTTGTGAGTTACAGCTTCCCAACCGAACCAAGCTTCGCCGACCGATACAACGACTGTGTCCACTGGAAATTGAAAACGAGTTGGAACGTCCCCGGGAGGGGGGGACTGTGGAAACTGGAGTTCCTGTAGAAGCCAACGTTTAGGGGGGAATTGGAGGTGGCGCCATGTTTGGCCACCAGAGGGTCACTTCGGTGACCCACTCTGTATTGGGACATTTTATTGATGGATTAAGGGGGGAAATAGAACATTTACCTATTTCCTGTTTTGAATAAATTAAACACTGTTCAAATGTAAATCCGTGTGTACGCATGCTTTATTTGTCATCCACAAGATTCAACCAAATTCAACAACCATCAAGTATCCAAAGTAACTTTTATTTGTTCAACATAACATTTTGAGTTGCATCCGCAACAACCTTTAATTACAAATTTTGCTAGTAATTACGAAGCAAAATTAAAATTATATCTTGGCAAATAAATGTTGTTAACTTATGTCTTGTCTAATTTTTAAATAAATAAATAGTACCAGGCTACGAAGAGAGCAAATCCCCAGTCTAATAAAAAACACACTGAAGTTTCCAAAACTTTATTCAATTTATGAATACCGTTCCGAATGCCCGAATGCCCGAATCCTGAATCTTTACATTTTATAAAAATTTTGAATTTTTTGTCGAAAATTGGACAAAAGTTAAAATATATTCCACTTTTTTATTAAAATAATCATCTAAATCTTTCCGAATCACATCCGAATCCCAGGAAAGATTCGAATCTCTGATTGTCGTAGCCCTTGAAATTGTAGCCTACGAGCCATTTATGGCATTAAATCACACCAGGGTGAGATATATGCTGAGGCAAATAATCATTCGAAAATGTAATTGTATTAAATAAATAAATAAATTAGAAATTATTTTGTAACGAAATTCATGTTGCGATTTTTATTTCTTATTTTATTTTATTTATTTCAACGGGTTAGAATTGTGTCGGTAGAAGGCCTCAACGCGCCGCATGTAACAAGGCCGTGAAGCAATGGCGGACGTGAGTGGAGCTCAAACCGAGGCTAAACTGTTAAAGAAACCATCTCTTGATAAAAATCCATTTTAAACGGTAGGACAATGCTTTTAATTATTTATATACGCTACAGGCTTGAAGATAACATTGACATTAATTCATCAAGCTTAGGTTATTAGTCCAAATTCACTTTTGGTGCACAAAATGGTCGAAACGGTAAATTTTCTTCGTAAATACGAATGATGGTGCTGTCTATGGCCAAACATAGAACGATTTTGGTCAAAACTTGGATATTATTTTAATCAAAAATAAATTTTGTGCCTAAATAAGAATTTTTTGTGTCAAAATAAGAATTTTTTTGTGTCTAAATAATAATTTTTTGTGTCTAAATAAGAATTTTTTGTGTCTAAATAAGAATTTTTTGTGTCTAATAAGTTTTTTGTGACTATTAATGTGAATTTTTGAGACTATTAATGTGAATTTTTGTGACTATTAATGTGAATTTTTGTGACTATTAATGTGAATTTTTGTGCCTGAACATGAATTTTTGTGTCTGAACATGAATTTTTGTGCCTGAACATGAATTTTTGTGCCTTAATGTGAATTGTTGAGCCTAAACAGGAATTTTTGTGCCTAAACATGAATTGTTGAGCCTAAATATGATTTAGTTTTGCCTAAATATGATTTTTTTTGCCTAAATATGAATTTTCAGTGCCTAAATATGGATTTTAGTGCCTAAATATGGATTTTTAGTGCCTAAATATGGATTTTTAGTGCCTAAATATGGATTTTAGTGCCTAAATATGAATTTTTAGTGCCTAAATATGAATTTTTAGTGCCTAAATATGAATTTTTAGTGCCTAAATATGAATTTTTAGTGCCTAAATATGAATTTTTAGTGCCTAAATATGAATTTTTGTGCCTAAAAGTTGTTTTGTCATTTTGGATTTTGGATCTGGTTTGGATCCTCGTTTATCGCCATTTTGAGTCCCCATTTCAGGAATGAAAAGTTTATTATTTTCCTATTTCAGATTTCTGGGGTTTGGATGGTCCCAGAGTGTACACCAAATTACAACTTTGAAAACCTTCCCGTGGAATATTTTCAGACAAACAAAAAAGAACATCACAAAAAGGATTAAAGTTCAAAAAGTGACATGTAGGTCACGAAATTAAATGTATACTCTGGTTCGACTCAAGAGTATGCCCTTCTCCCATTGGCCGAGCCGTGTAGTGATCCAAAAATGTAGTAATAATAATACTAAAAATAAGAACTACTTTTCCTGGTGGTAGATTCTTTACTCTATGGTAATACAGCCTGGAGTTAGGAGTAATGCGGCTCGGCCAATGGGAGAAGGGCATACTCTTGAGTCGAACCAGAGTATAGGTCACATTCTATTACTTAAATTCCAATCAATCAAAAGTCAAACACTAAATCAGAGAATCTGTTATTAATTAAAACCGAACAAATAATTAAAACACTAAAACCAATTCCACAAATTAATAAAAACAACATTATTTAAAAATACTTTCAAATTCTCAATTTGCACACAAACTTAACATTTGATGCCCCATGGTTCCTCGATCATATACACATGGAGAGTTGTCAAACCATCACCTTCATCTTTCAAACAATCAGGAACAGTTTTTAAGAATTTCTGCAACAAATAATAGAAATTAAAGCTTGCTTTTTACTTTGGACCAAACGGATGGTAAAATCTTTTACCGAGTATGTGTCTTTTGTGTGATATTCGTCAGGTCCATATCGTGTCGAGTTGTACGATTCAAAACCCAGAAAACTGAAGCTAACCAGTTTTCCATGATCGTACAATGGAAAGAAGGGTTGAAAATAGTTACAGTTGATGCTTTTACTCAGTTTGTATAAATAGCGGGTTCCTAATAAAAGGTACGAGTATTATTGGTGTTACTTGCCCTAATACTGACGTACTTAATGATTAATGGGCATTTAATTTGACCTAGTGTTTATTGTATAAACTGTAGGTGACCTCTGGGTGGTTAAATGGGTGCAGATCACTACACGAACCAGGCCACAATTTGGAGATTTACGGTAAAGTTAATTAATCATAAGATGAGCCTGTTTTTACAATATACCGTATATTATCAATTACTACGCGGGCTTCTAATAGCCCGCGGACCTCGAATTGCGCGCGGGGCAAATTTTATTTTTGCCAATAACGTGCGGGCCTCGCATTGCGCGCGGGTACACAATTGGAGGCCCGAAACGTGCCAAAAAAGGATGACAAATGACACGTTTTGCATATGTTTCGGCAGAAAATTACCGAAACGTATGGAAAACGTCTCAATTGTTACACCTTTTAGGTGTTTTTTGTTGCCGATATGTTAAAAAAAACCCAGCAGCTGGGTTTACATAGTCCGCGGGCCTCTAATATCGCGCGGGTCAAAAATTTTTTTTTTTCTAATAGCGCACGGATGCGCTATTTACAAATATACGGGACATGGGTTCAGGACTATGAACTGCCATACAAACTCTTTTCGTCAGTACATTTTCCTTTCACCCATTCATGATGGTCTAATTCTGATTCTTTCATAGGCACTTTAACCTTTTTGGTGGCGTTCATGTAGTAAAAGGCTCTTTGCCATTTATAATTCTTTTTGCATACATGCTCTATGAAAAAAAGTAAATTTTTTAAACGGTGTTTTTCAGAATTATGTTTTAATGAGAAATTACCTGGATCTTGGAAATATACAGTCAATAAGTACAAGGTCTATGATTTATTATATGCTGGATGTTCTTTCGTAAACATGGATTGTTGTTTGAACCAGGCTTTAACTTTTTTGTTTACCATTTGACTTACTGGAAACTAGAAATTAAGAAAATAATTTAAGATTTTGCTTTCTTTTGTGGGGTTCACCGATCATATCCAGGAAATACAATTGACGCTTCAGATAACAGATTTTGGCTTTTACCAGTAGTGTTTAAAACCACCACTAGATAAAGCTGAATTCTTTAATATTATTGATCTCACATTAGCACTTTCTATCGTATATAACCAGTAGCGAACTAAAGAAGGAATGGCTTATACCAAAATGGATACATTAAGGGGTTTAAAAAATGACATGCTGAAGGCGCTGAAGTGATTATGACCATTATTCTGCTGAAACGATTATCATGTGATCTGTGTGGACCAATCACATAAATAATCACTTCAGCACTTCAGCGCTTATGTATAATTGTTTAAAAAGAAGTTGTTACTGCTGAAGAATGCTTCAACTAACTTGTAAGAAAAAGAGAGTTGGTTGTAAATTATTATCAGTATACTGTATAAATAAAAATAATTAAATGAATTAATTTAAAGGTCAAGTGAATAATCATTTAGACCTGGTGTGGGTCCTCAAGAATGCAGTGTTTGGGATTATCGGAACAATCACTCCAGCATGTCATTTTTGAAACCCCTTATTATACCCTTATGCATCAAAGGGTTAATCATTAAAACAAAAATACTGCTTACACCAGATTGAAAGCCATTGAGGAAACCTTTTTCGTTATAAATAGGGATGACAGCTGGATCATGATTTAGAATGTATCTGTAACCAATACCAGAACACTTAGAATCATCACTACTAAATGGTTTATAACCTGCATCTGTTGCATCATTCCTAGTAGAGGGTAATTTGGCAAATGCATGAGGAGAATTTTTATCCTTGGCATAAGTGACTGTAATATTATATATTGTATTATTGTTAAATAAAGAGAGAAAAAAAAATGAAAATACAACCTCTTAAGTCTTTCCAAGTATCAAAATCATCTAAAATTGTTGATGTTATTATTATATATTCTACAAGTACCATTAATTTGAATACGAACCTCCAAAGACAGAAAATGAAAGTGACACTAGAACCAAACACACATAAATAAACTTCATATTGGCAAATTAAAATGATGAAATACACCACAAATAACTTTGAAGCAGTATGGTGAAATTTGTGTGGGTTGCTTTACTTTTATAGCTGCAATAAGATGAGCAAGATGAGGAAATATAATGACATTTAGTTCATGTCAATTTCGTTTGACAATTTAAACAATAACATTGACGTCATATCAACAATGGAAACAGTTGTGGGATACTTTTAAAAATTATTTTTTCAATATTCTTATATAAGTATCCTTGATTTTGATGCGACTAAATACGTGCAGAAATAATAGTGGGTAGAGTCTGGTTTGAATTGGAGTGTATCATCTTGCGCAACACTATCTATAGCGACATCAATATACCGCGACTTGGGAAACTGCGACTTGGGAAACTGCGACTAACTTATGTGTATTTTGGGTTTTTCTTTTTTTTTCTCCCAAGAGATGCTAACAAGGGGGTGCTGCAACCCCCCTTAATCCCCCCACCGCGAACCCAGCCGTACTGGGTTTTAGATAAAAAATTATTTTTTGGGACGGCTTGTTGCGGTATCTTGTTGTTGCGATTAAGGGTGCGGTCAGATAGGATACAACCCGACTCAAACCGAGTTCGGATTGAATTGAGTTGGATTTGGATGGTTCCAGGGGCGGATCTAGCATAGGGCTAATGTGGCTTGAGCCCAGTGGCCCCAAGGCCAAGACACAAGGCAATGTACAAAAAAAAAAAAAAAAGGTTGCTTAAAAAGAGAAAAAAGAAGAGAGGTTGCTATTAGAAATGTCAATAAAAGGGTCCCGAAAAAACCTTAAGCCCAGGGCCCCCGAAAAGTTAGATCCGCCCCTGGATTGTTCCAAATCAACCTGTGGAAACTGGCGGTTTCCAAAGTGAAATAATTTAGTTGAGTGTTTTGACCACCGTGGCGCAAGTGGAAAAGTTCACTTGTGACCCGGATCTATATTATTGGAATTTAAGGATTAACTTAATCCTCTTGTTTTATATATCTAAAATTTTGAATAAAAACTCACTGTCTTTTCAAATGTAACCTTGTCTACATCGTTTCTTTGAGTCTACAACAAACTTCGATCCGAATCCGACTCCATCCGTCGTTTTAACAAGTTTTAGGAGTGTTTCATTTATACAAGTTGCTCGTGCAACGTCTCATGGTGCCGAAACCCGGGAAACATTTTTGAAAACGAACCAGAACGCGAAAATGGACGATTTGGCAAGAAGTCGTGCACAAAGGGAAACACAGAGAAGGAGCGTGCGTGCGCTTTTTGCGAAATTGAAGAAAGAAATGGCCGAGGATCCCCTCAACGAGGTACGATTATTATGCATACAAGCCCAACTAATCACAAAACGTTTGAAAATCGATAAACTGGACACAATAATCGCCGACGGGATCACCGACGTGAACGAGGTGGACCAAGACGAATTCGAAGCGGAAGAACTACAAGACGAGATGACCGCCGCCCGAATCACACTCGAAGTCGCCTTGAAAGAACTCGCGCAAATGAAACAAACACCACCACAACAACCACCGCAAGTACCACTCGTAAATATACCACCAGTTAACCCTCTTTTCGTTCCACCTGTGCAAAACCCAAACCCAATTCAACCGCAATATGCAGTGATGAAACTGCCGAAGCTCGAGGTCGCCAAGTTTAAAGGCACGCCGGAAACCTGGACGGGGTTCTGGTCCGATTTTGAATTGAGCGTGCACAACAATACAGCTTTACCCAAAACCGCCAAGTTTGTGTATCTGCGCTCACTCGTCGAGGGACTCGCAGCAAATGCAATTAGCGGGCTCACCGTGACGGAACTCAACTATGACACTGCAATAGAACTTTTAACTAATCGTTTTGGTCAAAAAGAACAGATTGTAGGTGCACACATGGCAAAACTCCTCGAGATGCAACCAGTGAAACGAGCGGAGGATATAACGGCGTTACGGAAGCTGTACGACTTTTGCGACCTCCACATCAAAAGTCTCGAGAACCTCGGCGTACCTGCGGAAACCTTTGGACCATTGTTGTGCCCAATATTAGCGCGTGCTGTACCAAACAGTATCCAGCACGATTTTGCGCGTCCACGAGGAGATGCGCCGTGGAAAGTAAAAGAATTTCTTGATTTCTTCAGATTCGAGGTCGCGATGAGGGAGCGTACGGAAGCCGCAGACAAAACCAATAATAAAACACAAGAATCGACGGAAGCTCCGAATACCAGAAAGGAAGAGGTGAAGAAAACCAATTACAAGTCTAATAATCACAGTTCCGCTTCAGCCCTCTCCAACATTGTCTACAAATGCACGTTTTGCGAGAAAGAAGATCACAAGAGTCCAGACTGTCCGTTGTCCGTGGAGAAACGAAAGGAAGCGTGTTTCAAGGCCCGACGTTGTTATCGATGCTTAAAAGAGAATCATCAGGCTCGCCAATGCAACACCCGATTTAAATGCCGAAAATGTGAGCAGAAACATCACACGTATTTGTGCGACAAAGAAGACACGAAGAAAACAGAAACAACTTTAACTTCAGCCGTACAAGAGTCTACAGCTATGGAAACCGTGATGTTCCTGCAAGTCGTCGTTCTGGAAGCCAACGGAAGCAACAAGAAAAGAAAAGTCCAGTGTTTTTTGGATGGGGGATCACAAAGAAGTTTCATCACAGAAAAACTGTCGCGCGAATTACAACTGGAAAAAACTGGAGAACAATCCCTCGCCCTCTTGACTTTCGGATCCACTGAGCCAACAATTACAAAAAGGAAAAAGGTGAAATTGAGTTTGAATAACTGTGAAAATAGAAATTGTAGTTTAGAGATCGAAGCCCTCGAATCACCTTGGATAACGCCGACCCTACATGGAAAACCAGATGAGCAGGTGATGGAAAAGTTAAGAAAATTCGATATTAAACTAACCCACGATAGCAACATTCAACGAGACGATGGAGTGTCCATTTTGATCGGCGTCGACAACTTTTGGCGCGTTACAACGGGAAAACAGCAGCGTATCGACGAGAATTTGATGGCGATCGAAACCATCTTTGGTTGGACACTGCACGGATCAGCTGGGAAGACAGAAACAACAATGTCATCTTTGGTGCGGGTAAATAAAGTGATTGTTGCCGATAATACAAACGAACTTTTAGAGAAATTTTGGAACTTGGAGTCGATTGGGATTCGTCACGAGACTATGGAACCGGGAATCGATGAAGTGGACACGTTGAAACGCTTCAAAGACCAGATTGAGTGGGTGGATGACCATTACGAAGTGGGATTCCCGTGGAAGATCGACCGCAAAGAATTGAGCGACAATCGAGATGTCGCAAAAAAGCGTTTGTGGAGCTTAATTAACCGTTTCCGAAAAAATCCCAAATTGTATTTAGACTATAAAAAAGTGATCGACGAACAACTCGCCTCCGGAATCTTGGAAAAAGTTCCGAAGAACTCGAAACCAGACAACCCGTATTATATCCCTCATCGACCAGTAATTGACGAAACTCGAGCCACAACAAAGCTAAGGATTGTGTATGACGCGTCGTCACACGCAAAAGGATGTTATCGCTAAACGACTGTCTGAGTAAGGGTCCGAATATGTTACCTCATCTAATAAACATTGTTTTGAAGTTCCGAACCGGCAAATACGGCGCAATCGGCGACATCGAGAAAGCCTTCCATCGAATACATCTCAAGACGGACGAACGAGACGTCACACGACTTTATTGGATTGAGGACGGGTGGAACGGTGAAGAGTCGGTAAAACTAATTGAATTACGCCAAACTCGAGTTCCATTTGGGACAGGACCCAGTCCATTTTTACTAAATGCAACAGTAAAAGAACACGTCGACAAGTTTGAAGACCAATACCCGGACACATGCGACAAGCTGAAAGAAGACTTGTATGTAGACGATTTTGTAACAAGTATTGACAATTCGAACAAGTTAATTCAAATTTATGATGAGAGTCGTGAGATTTTGCAAGCCGCGAACATGAAATTAACCAAATGGAAGTCGAATGATGTGAAATTACAAGAGAAAATTATACGAGATGACCCAGATTGTGACGTGACAGTTTTTCAAAAGAAAACTAAGGTTTTGGGGGTAGTTTGGGATATTGAGTTAGATAAATTGGGATTAGACATTAGTGCATTGATTAACGAGATTAACTTGACCAAATACACCAAGAGATTTATTGTAAGAATTACCGCCATGATTTTTGACCCGTTGGGAATGGCAAACCCCTTTGTGATAACTGCTAAAATTATTTTTCAGGAACTTTGGAAATTAAATGTTGGGTGGGATGACGTCATTCCAGAATATGTGAAGATAAAATGGGAAAATTGGTATGTTCAGATACCCTACCTCGAAAATTTAAATTTAGAGCGCAAATTATTAAATTGGGGAGGAAATTGTGGGAAAAGGATTCACATCTTCTGTGATGCCAGTCCGAGAGCGTATGGCGTAGTAGCCTACACTCGAGTTCTGGACGAAACAAATACTGTTAATGTTGATTTTATCATTTCCAAGTGTAGAGTGGCGCCTGTAAAGGAACTAACATTACCAAAGCTGGAACTGATGGGCGCGCTACTGGCAACAAGACTGATTCCAACATTGAAAGCGACTCTTGGGTGTGAAGATTTCACAATTTGGACCGATTCCAAGATAGTTTTGCACTGGATCCGCGACACCAAAAACCGACCAGCGACATTCGTGTACAATCGTGTACGAGAAATTGTCGAAAATACATCGAGAGACGATTGGCGCCACTGCCCAGGGAAAGATAATCCAGCCGACCTGGTTACGAGGGGAGTGAACGTAAAACAGCTCACCGAAGAACCATTTTGGTTGAAAGGACCGGCGTGGCTTGCAGACAACGAATCGAGATGGCCAAATGAAGACGTGAACGTGAATCCAATCATCGAGGACGACGAAGAAGAAGTAAAAGTGACATTAATAACAATTGCAGAACCAGACATCGATTACACTCGATTTAGCACTTGGAAGAAATTAAAAAGAGCCACCGCTTGGACGTTTCGATTCATAACAAATCTGAAAACGAAAACTCGAAATGGTGAACCGTTAACAAACAACGAACTGAAACTAAGTGAACAATATTGGGTGAAATACTTGCAGCAAACCAACTTCGGAGATGAACTTAAACAATTAAAAAACAAAAAACTGTTGCAAAAAACCTCGCTAATATTTAAACTTGCGCCTATTCTAGATGACAACGAAATAATTCGAGCAACCCACAGATGGCAACTGGCAGACATGCCTCGAGACGTTCGAGAGCCCTGTATTCTTCCTCATTCGCACCCGATTACCAAACTAATCATACGTGGTGAACACGAGAGATTACTCCACGGTGGACTGGCCGACACACTAGCCAGTTTTCGAGAGCAGTTTTGGGTATTACGAGCGCGAAAAACCATCAAGAGTGTGATCAACAAATGCGTGCAGTGCAGGAAAGTACAGGGGCGGCTGGCTAATGAAAAGTGGGGTTTACTGCCTGTGGATCGAATTACACCTTGTGAACCTTTTGCAATTTGTGGTATTGACTTTGCCGGACCTCTCTACACCAAGTTAGGAGCAAAAACGTATATTGCGCTGTTCACATGTGCAGTCACGAGAGCAGTCCACCTTGAGTTAGTTTCGAGTTTGTCCACCGAACGTTTCATAGATGCAATGAAGCGTTTTATTTGTCGGCGAGGAATCCCGAAAACGATATATTCCGATAATGCGAAAACATTTATACGAGCAGATAAGGAGTTGAATTTATTTTTAAAAAGTTTGCCAGAAGACCAATTTCAGGGATTCGTTACGGAGAAACAAATTAAATGGAAGTACATAGTTGAGACCGCACCTTGGTGGGGCGGTTTCTGGGAACGCATGGTGCGTTCCGTAAAACTTACATTGAAGAAAACGATCGGGAAAAACTCGCTTGACTACGAAGGACTTGTTACGATTTTGGCAGAAGTTGAGGCCGTTGTAAATTCGAGGCCTTTAACCTATGTGTATGATAATCCTAGTGAGCAATTACCCCTTTCCCCTTCTCATTTTTTAATAGGAAGACGAATATCATTCCTGCCAACACTACAGAAGTATTCAACCGGCACGGGATCGAAGGAAATTGTTTTGAGAGCGTGGAAATATCGTCAGACGTTGCTGAGTCGGTTTTGGGATCGTTGGACCAAAGAATACCTCATTGAGCTTCGACAACATCGTGGAAATACAAGTCAAACGAAATTTGATGTTGGCGACGTTGTCATCATCGAAGACCAGAACAAACCGAGAATGACGTGGAAGCTGGGTCGCATCACCTCCGTGAAGGAAGGACGAGACGGTTTGATTCGCTCCTGTGAAATTCGGATGTCGAATGGAACTCTGCTTCGAAGACCCATCCAGAGACTGTGCAACCTCGAAGTAGAAACCGAAGTTCCAGTCCGCCGGGACGGGGGGACTGTGGAAACTGGCGGTTTCCAAAGTGAAATAATTTAGTTGAGTGTTTTGACCACCGTGGCGCAAGTGGAAAAGTTCACTTGTGACCCGGATCTATATTATTGGAATTTAAGGATTAACTTAATCCTCTTGTTTTATATATCTAAAATTTTGAATAAAAACTCACTGTCTTTTCAAATGTAACCTTGTCTACATCGTTTCTTTGAGTCTACAACAAACTTCGATCCGAATCCGACTCCATCCGTCGTTTTAACAAGTTTTAGGAGTGTTTCATTTATACAAGTTGCTCGTGCAACGTCTCACAACCTGAGTTCGGATTGGATGGAGGCGGATTCGGATGGTTCCAAACAATCCGATTTTTTTTTAATTGGATTGGATAATCCAAAATTTTATCCATATATTCTGGATAGGATTGGGGAAATAAACGAAAACTGATCCTTATAAACCGAAACTTTATTTGCTGTAAATGAAAAATACGGAACTGTAACTGCATCAAAGCGTTTTACTTCAGCAGTTCCAGCTGTAGTTTGTTGTGTTCATGGTCACATGGTTTAGAAATTATTTGAATCATTTCTTTTTTTAAAACAGATGTTTGTGATAAAATTTCTTTCAAAGGTTTTTATTTTGCTAGGTAAACAGGGAAACACGGTATCCGGAAGAATAAACGCAAATTGTTGTGTGTGTATTACATTATTAAATTTATCATCAAAAGTTTATTTTCATTTGTTTGTTTATTTATCTACCGTATATCTTCCATTTGTCCGCGGGCAAATAGAGACTCAATTAACGCGCGGGGAAAAAATTGGCGGTGTCATTAGCGCGCGGACCTCGAACAATGCGCGGGGAAAAACGTTTTGCATACGTTTCGGCAGAAAAGTACCGAAACGAATGAAAACGTTTCATTTGTCAAACGTTTTGCATACGTTTCGGCAGAAAAGTACCGCAACATATGGAAAACGTTTCATTTGTCACCATTTTTTGCTGTTTTTTGTTCATACTAGTATACATTCAAAAAACTCAGCATCGGCCAATTGGCCAATGCTGGGTTTTTTATGTATAAATAACCCGCTCCCTCGGTTAGCGCGCTGGCCTCGATTAGCACGCGGGGCAAATTTTTTTGGTGCATATAGCGCACGGGGGCGCTAATAAGAGACATACGGTATTTGTAAAAACAATCAATTGTAATGAATCTACTTTGCTATTTTAAGTTGTGATTTAATTCTGGCACTGACTGCGGGCATTTGAAATCGGTTTTAGTCCAAAATGGCGTCGCTCAGATCGTTCGCATCATCCAGCATAAACGAGAACCGTTACTTGCACGTCGAAGAGGAATATGTGTTATATGACACCGTAAAAAGCGATAGAACACGAAGAACTCCAACGAGTAGCTCCTATACCATGTAAACTGAACCAGCAATAAAATAACAATCATGCACAGTACAACCAACTATACTCTTTCCACACTCAAGAGGATCCCTGGAAGCTTGGCTCCCATTGGCCTAGTCTGATTACTCAGAACTGCAATTGAACTACTGTACTGCTACGAGGAAAAGTAGTTTCCTATGATTTTTAGTCTTTTCCAGAATAATATAAATAATAATTATTTTAATAATAATAATACAAATAAAATATGTTTTCTATTATTGAAATAAAGTTTTATGTTGTTTTTAATTAAAATGCAATTTCCAAACAATGGGAAATCGATTGCTTTACTTCTATTTATATCTCTGTCTGTATAATGCATTTTTGGTGTTTTGGTTCATTTTTCTGTATCAATACACACGTGAAATGGCTCGGCCAATGGGAGCCAAGCTTCCAGGGATCCTCTTGAGTGTGGAAAAAGTATACTAGTAACTTACCATATGTAAGTTACAATTTTTCTTTTTAAATATGCCAACTCAAAAATCTGAAACAACCATTCGCAAATGATCATTCTTGAGTCCGAGTCATAATGTGTTTCTTGCGAATGGATGGAAGTTGATGACAGAATGTGGACGGGACTTAGAGTTGTGATGTCAAGTTGTAGAAGTCACTTCTACAAGTTAAAGTTGTAGAAGTCTCACCATTTCGTTTTGAGTTATAGAAAACTGGAACAAGTGTGAACACAAGACATTCCAAAAGTGGGCGGGTTATGTAGAAAAGTGGTTTCAGTGTGAAGAGGGCAAAAGACGAGGCATGCTCTGTTGGATTATTTCCATACGTGCGTATTTTTATTACAGCTTTTACAGGTGGAGCTGCGTGCGGGCTGCGCCACAAATTAACAGGTAGTTTTTGTGGAGTACAAACACTTCAAGCCATTGTCATACAATTATTATGTAGGGTTGTAGAAATAGGGGGTTCCTAATAAAAGGTATTATCGGCGTCATGTCCTAATACTGACATATCTACAGATCAATGGTGAAATTCTGTTATTTTACATCATTTCTACTCAATTTGGATTTATAGATTCGATAAGTGTCGCGCATTCCTTAGCTTTGTGACGGTTATGGCATGGCTATATACTGTATGCCTGTTTTCTCACCAGAAGGCGCTATTGCGCCATTATGGTGGTCAGTGTTGTGCGCGGTACACACAACATGGATCGCGGTCCCGGCATGCGTTATTGTCCCGGCCGCAAAAAAGTACCGCGGTTCCGGTAGGCTTTACCTGGATTCATGAAATTCTGTGTGAGGGTCTCTCCCGCCAGGAGGAGTTGCTTGTAACGTGACTTGAAGACTTCCGGTTCTGGAACCAACACGTGCAGGTTGCGTTATACGAGTGCGAATGCAATAAACGGCTTCAATCTTCAACAATTATGACGGTTTACAATGGCTATAAATGCCTATTTTCTATCAAGAAAGCGCTGTTGCGCCAATATGATGGTATTTTTACAATATTCTGTGTAAAACTGATAAATGTCTAGAATAAAGTCATTTATGATGTTTCAAATACAAAGATGTTCGTTTATTAAGAATAAACACTAATTTCCACATGATACTAAAGTATCACGGCATAATTACGAAGATTCGTCTGCTAAAACCCGCATTTGTCAATGCTCCATATTGCCACTAGATGGCGCGATCGCAATTAGCGATAAATTCGAATACGAACTTGAAAACCTCATGATTAAATATAAACGTATATTTAATCAAGTGAATAAATTGTGTTAAATATTAATATAAATATATATTAAGTATCTGACATTGTTAAATACAATGTAACTTCCATTTCTGCGGGACAGAATGTTTAGCGATCAATCGGTCAACCGATCAATCTGATTGGTGGAACCCATTTCCGGTCCTGGGTATCCAGTTCCGGTTGTAACAAGGATTAGCATAATTTGCATAAATGCTCCTCCGTATCCACTTCCGGTGATACGGGATTGGAGGGATTCGTGGAACCCATGTTCCAATTGGATGACTGGATTAATCCTTAAATCCAGTCAGGTTATATAAACCCAAACAATCGGCCATTCCGCAGCTCTGTTTGATTATTTTCTGTTTGGTATTGTTACTTAAGAAATATGATTCGTTGTTCACGTAAAAAAAACCTTTTGGTTCTTTGTTGATTTATTCGCAAAGAACCGTTGCATGATTCTACAGAATCATGCCACCGCCGGCAATTGAAGTCGAAGTGCTGGGATTATTATGTTGCATAAATGTTACAGTCTACGGTTGCGACGCCGAAGGAGAACCCGCCGTTGTGCAATTCAGTATCCTCCGGACAGGACCAAGTTGTCTTTTTCGGTATGAACGTATTCCGTTACCACGAGTAGCATCGGTATTGTTGAGAATCGGTTCCTTCACCTGATGGTGCCAAAGCAGTCTGTTTTACAGTAACCACGAGTAGCACCAAGTGTTTGGCAAGCTGATTCTCATGGTATTCGATGCCAAAGCAGTCGGTCTATTATTAGTACCGCGAGAGATAAAACTGCTGTGCGGAGCCGCGAGCTATCGACCCCTGTGTACGTGGTACCGTCAACCACTCGATGGACGACCGTGCTGCGACGCCGGGGACGCTTGATACCGTTCTGCATGGCAAGGCGTATATTCTAATCGATGGCAATTGTGTGTTGCGACGGGAAGCTTAATCTTCATTTTATTTATAACAGCAAAACTTAAACTCGACAACCAGTTGGACCAAAATCAAGTCAGAAGACTTAATCTCATATTGAACTCAATATAACCGATAAGTTGACGACAACTTATTCCCGAAATATCTAAATAAGAATTCACAACGATATGAATTAAATATAATTCATAAGTGGAATATTGATAAGTAAATGAATACATTTACTTACACCAATATCCTCCCAAAGTTGTGGCGGTGCAGACAAAGTCAACCGCAATGCTCAGATCATTCGATTTATCGACGTGCGATAGTTTACACAGCGAACCAAGGAAACCAGCGAAGCCGTATCGGACTCCAGGACACAGCCATCCGGCTTAAGATGACATCTATAATCAGGTCGAGCGATGGGGAAACCGCTCCCATATTCCAGACCCGTAGTGATATTATTCTAGGGCCAGTTGGCCAATTCTTTGTATAGTTTAATAGCTGATTTAACTTGCCAAATGTCGGCATTAGTCCTATGTATAATTTAGCCTTGATATTATTGTTTACCAACAATAAACTGTCTTGTATTTATCTCGTATTGTATTCACTGTTTATTTATTGCGATCTCTTCCCGGTACCATTGTTAAATGGGAGTTGTGGTCGTCACCGTCACACGTGGAGGTCCCACCGAGATTAGGTTGCAATTAAATTCGATTGAATTGCAACAGTGAATATTGGAGATAAATATTTAACTAAAAGATTTAAGTTAAAAATAGACAGATTAAATTTTCAGTTTATATTTCCATGTGAAGAAGTTAAACTGATGAAATAGAAATACGTAGTAGATTTTCCTTCATTATTTTCGTTTGAAGATTTTAGGGATTTCAAAGACTACCACCTAATCTCACACGTGGAGGTCCCACCGAGATTAGGTTGCAATTAAATTCGATAGAATTGTAAAAGTGAATTTTGAGATAAATATTTAACTAAAAGATTTAGTTAAAAAACAGACCAGTTTCAAACCATGTTTATTTTCTTGAGAAACACCAAAACTGTCCTTTAACTAGGAATTTCGGAAGTTATAGACCTATCACACGATCACTGAAATAGGTTGCAAATTAATTCGATCGAATTGCAAAAGCGAATCTTGAATCCGATATTAACAAAAAAATTTTAGTTAAAACAGACAAATAGATTTTCAGTTTATATTTTCATGTGAAAAGTTAAACTGACGAAATGGAAACGTTTAGTGAACTCTCTTTACTATTTTCGTTCGACAATTTAAGGAATACGAAGTATTTTAAATAAGAAATCAAAAAAAAAGTTTCGAGTGAAATAAGAATACAGATATTTTTTTCGAAGTTTGTTTTATTTCGAAAAGCTAAAAACATACAAGTTTAGAAGGCGGACTTCTTACGAATTTATCTTTCCACCTGAAAAGTTAAAACGAAGAAAACACCGCAACTATTTGGAAATATTTACAAGAAATTAAGTTTCTTGTAACTGTACGTCGACACCGATAGCCAGCGACCACGCGCCATAGCAATACGCGTCGATCTCCGTATCAAACGCAGCAGGGAAGCTACTCAAACCTTCAACGCAAGGTGCGAACGAATGCTTGGAAATTATGGCGGACAACAGATAAAAGACAGCGGAGAAATGTTACAGAAGGTTCGTAGAGATTTATTTAAGTGTCGCGAACTAATTTTTCCACTGCCATCGGTACCAAAGATAATTTAGTTGTTGGAGAAAAACAACACACTCCATTTCGCAGAAAAGATTTGCAAATCGAAATGAATATTACCTTTATTTGAAGGAATTAACTATTTTCACAAAAAGTACATTTTTTCCTTCGGGACAATGGAAATTAAGAAAATATAAAATGGCGGCGAATGAAGTTGCCGACCACGTAGAATAGTATTTTTTACATTGAAAGTTACGAATCACGATAAACGCTTTCCCTCGGAAAAGTAAAAGGATTTCATTCAATCTTTCCTTTCGGAAATTTAACAGTGTTTTAAGTTTCCAACGATATTTGGGTCTCCCAAATTTTGAGAATTTCTAAATGAAATTTAGCTGTTTGAAAAACAACGAATATTTTTAGTAATCTAATCGGACATTTTCCCACATGATTTCTTAAAACCGGAATAACAAATCCATTTGTGGCTATGAACTTTGCCACATGAAATATTTACGGAGCGAATATTTTTTAATTGGATTGAAGCTTTAAAATCAGATAGCTGATTTAAACGAAGAAAATAAGTTTCAAAGTAATTATTTTTCTTTCGGAAAAATCAAATAAATCACCGCTGATGAAAAGTTGTATTTTTCCATTCGAAAAAACTAAGAATTGCACAAGATTTATCTTCTATTTTGAACATAGATTTTATTCGGAAAAGGAAAGATTCTAGATACATTATTTTTCTCTAAAAATTAAGAATTTAGTCAATTTTCCTAAAGGTTAATGGAATGTCATCATATATTTCGTTCGTAATTTACGTGTTAAAGTTTAATCAGAAAAACGATTGAATATGTTTTATTTGCGATAAGTAAAAGAAAGGTTCTTTAAAAATGGAATTTCGATGCAAATCCCACAGTAAAGGGAATGTTATGTGTGAGCAATTAACGAAAAGTTGGAATAACTTCATTTTATTTCATTCAAAAGTAGTTGTGAAAAATCAATTTCAAATATTTTTCAAAGAAAAATTATTTTTATCGGAAAAAAGTAATTTACATGTCCTCGCGCGGACCGAGTAGTAAACTGCTTAATTGTGACATCGATACTGTTATTGTGTCACGTGTTATACGGAATTCCAAACCAGTGAATTACGAATTTTGGCGCGATAGGAATAGAAGTTTGACAGTGAAAGTTCTCCAGATTTGCCTTTTCATTTGAAAAGTTCAAATTGAGGAAATGCTGCAGCAGATGAAGGTATTTACGACAATTGAGATTTAAATATTCTTTCATTCAAAAGATAAAAGATCTCTGCAAAAACATCTCGTTATTAGAGATAAGGGGGACGAAAATTATTAAAACGAATAATCAAAGACACGTCCTTCGTAAATATCGCAAAGGAATAACTAATTGTGAAAACAATTGTCCGCTCAGGAAAAGTGGAATTTAGCTAGATATTTTCTTTCGAAAAATCAAAGCAATTGTCATCAAAAAAGAAAGATTTGATGAATAATTTTTACCCAAAAGTCTAAAGGATTGTCGAATAGTTTTCTCCCGAAAAACAAGTACACATTTGTACCAATAACTTTATCGTTTAAAGTAAAATTTCGAATATTTTCTTTTGGAAGATTAGAGAATTAGATAATTTTTCTCGCAAAACAAATTTAAAGAATTTTAACGAATTTTTATTTGTTAAAAAAATTTGTTAAAAAAGGGGGAGATGGATGGTGAAAATTTATTTTTTCACACTCGAAAAATGGAATTTAAACCCGAAAAAGTAAAGACTTGGTCAAATTATTCTTCCTATTGGAAATGAATACACAATGTTGGGAATCGAAAATAGATTTCAATTACAAAGGAATGATTATTTGAACGATAATTGAATAAGAATAAGAAAAATTGAGAGTTTGAGAAAACTTTATTAAAGTTGTGGTTGTAACGATATCACACACTAACGGAATAATTAAAAGAAAAATATTTTTTGAAGAAAAGTTATTTAATTATTTGGATTGGTAAAAATCCCAAAGTTCAAGAAGATTGAAGTAAGTTTATTTTATTTTCATTTGAAAAATACAATATTTTACGAATGTCTTCCCGAAGGAATTTTATTTTATCGGTAAAATTGAATCTCGAAGGGAACGGACTTAGTAGAGAACTACTAAATAGATGTAACGTCCTTTATACCATTGGCCGACACTAACATCCGCCAATCAGAAGTTGGGAGATCTAGGGATCCCCAGCCCCCTGCTATTAAAGGAGGACCAGATCAGATACTGATCATTCGCATCCAGACCAGACCAGAAGACGTGTTCCAGAGTCATCTTGACCACGCCGTCCCGATTTCAGTCACGATTCGAATTTTGTGTGCCGTGTAACCTGCAAAAGCTAACACGTGTCAAACAAACGCGAAGTTTAATTTTATTTTGTCAAAAGTAAAGTTTAGAAGTGTTTCTTGTTGAAAAGTGTATTATATTCGTCTTCTTTATAAATTAAAGAATTAAAATCGTCAGATTTTGAATTTTTTTATGGCTCAAAAACCATTGAATATGATCGATCCAAAAGGAAATAATAAGCAGACAAACTTAAATTTAAGTTCTGTACCACTTGGCGATCAAACAGAAAAGATTCCCGATCATTTTACTCTGTATTGTAATCGTCATGGACTGGATAAAACCAAGTTTAAAAATATAATCGAAGCTTCAGACTATGTAAAAGCTAGGAACTGGCGAGATCGTACCCAATCTCAATCTTCACATCAAGATCCAGTACGGAATCCACAAACATACAGCCGAAACTTAGTGAATCAAGATTCTCATACTATGTTTCAAACATCCAGTAGGGGATCTAAGTTAGAAAAGTTTAAACCACCTAATTCGGTAGATAAGGGGGAAGAGAATTATAAACCTAATAATTCTCATCCAGAGAGTTCGTTAACTAACCAGTCGGTTGTTCAGAACAAATTAAAACTCGTTTACAATCGAGATCAGCTAATTTCAGTTCGATATGCTAATCCAGCTGAAGCACAACGATATGTGGCTAGCCTTAATCTGTCGATTAACTTACCGCTATCAAAAGAATTGGGAACCGTAAACAAAAGTTTTGGGCCACCAATATCAACGCAAAGGAAAGATATTCGGACTCCAAACAAACATTTGCAGTCAAATAACGTACAACAACGTGCCCGATCGCCGATCACAAACTCATGTTTGCGGACGTATGATTTGTCTACCAAGAAGAGTCCCCAGCCAAGACAATTCTACCTAACGCCCATTTCAAATCGAAAAAAAGTCAAGCAAACTTTTCCCTTGAAAAAGTATTACCAACACGATAATGAGAATGATTTTAAACCTAAAAAAGAAAGTTTTTTGACTAACCCACGGGAGATCCGGTATCAATTCGAACAGTATTGTAAACAATACCAGTTAAATTCAGCTGAATTTAAAAATATAAACGAAGCGCAACAATTCGTATTTCGAAATCAATACCGTAACCAACGACTAAAACCCGTCCCAGTCGTCAATCTGACGGAGATACAACAATTTGCGTCTGGAAAGCAACCCTGCAATATCCAGAATAATTCATCTCAACGAGAGGAATTAAGAACTTCAAAAAAGCGTTTTCGGTCACCAAGTCCAGCTGGTGATGAAGAAACTTCAAATACAAACCAACATGTTCAAAAACTGACTGAAAACCCAGGTTTCCAATCATCAGTTCCACGACTTAGAGTCAAATATAGATCCCCTCGTTTGTTGCGGGATTTCACAATTCCAAATATGGGTCCTTTCCACGTATGGTTTTCCAATGAGGGTCCCATTCATGTATGGTTTTCCAGAGATGACCTAAAACAAAAAGTTGGGTCGTCACGGTCATTTACACTGCCAAGTCAGTACACTGTATGTAACTGCCCAAAGGAAAAACGTCGAAAGAAATCAGTACAGCAGGCTGAGAGATCTCGGAAATTCGCAAATATGCGAGCTCAATATTTAGCAAAGAATCATGTTGATTAACATGATATGATACACAAAGATTCCCCGATTATAGTGTAAACAGAAAATCCTCTTCTAAAAATCATGACCTCTCTTCTAAAGAAAAGGGGGACAAAATATAAAGTTAAAATTAACAATTCTCGAAAAGTAATATTACAGTATTAAAAGACAACTAGTTTAAATTAAAATTAGTCAATTGTACAAAGAATACCAAGTGACTCCGGTCATGACAATTAAGGGGGACATTTTGATTCTTAAATTGTCAACTCTTATCATCTAAAAGCTATTTATTGTATATTTATAGCGATACATCTGACTAGGCATATGAAATAAATATTTTGTGATAACACAAATGATGATTTTATGTATGACGAAAGTTTCTTCAAAAAGAAGACTTGGAAATAAATTCTGGACTTGAATTTAGGCTATTAGAAAAGATTATTTCGGCAGAAAATCAGAACTTAGATAATTCAAGTTAGTTTATGTAAACTCAAATTCGAAATTGGAAGTCACGGTATCTCCAAGATACATCAAGTCCGAAAATAGCATTTATGCTAATTAGGAGAATAACGAAAACTCTATAAAATATTATATAGTTGTGTTATTAAGGGGGATGTATGACGGTTTACAATGGCTATAAATGCCTATTTTCTATCAAGAAAGCGCTGTTGCGCCAATATGATGGTATTTTTACAATATTCTGTGTAAAACTGATAAATGTCTAGAATAAAGTCATTTATGATGTTTCAAATACAAAGATGTTCGTTTATTAAGAATAAACACTAATTTCCACATGATACTAAAGTATCACGGCATAATTACGAAGATTCGTCTGCTAAAACCCGCATTTGTCAATGCTCCATATTGCCACTAGATGGCGCGATCGCAATTAGCGATAAATTCGAATACGAACTTGAAAACCTCATGATTAAATATAAACGTATATTTAATCAAGTGAATAAATTGTGTTAAATATTAATATAAATATATATTAAGTATCTGACATTGTTAAATACAATGTAACTTCCATTTCTGCGGGACAGAATGTTTAGCGATCAATCGGTCAACCGATCAATCTGATTGGTGGAACCCATTTCCGGTCCTGGGTATCCAGTTCCGGTTGTAACAAGGATTAGCATAATTTGCATAAATGCTCCTCCGTATCCACTTCCGGTGATACGGGATTGGAGGGATTCGTGGAACCCATGTTCCAATTGGATGACTGGATTAATCCTTAAATCCAGTCAGGTTATATAAACCCAAACAATCGGCCATTCCGCAGCTCTGTTTGATTATTTTCTGTTTGGTATTGTTACTTAAGAAATATGATTCGTTGTTCACGTAAAAAAAACCTTTTGGTTCTTTGTTGATTTATTCGCAAAGAACCGTTGCATGATTCTACAGAATCATGCCACCGCCGGCAATTGAAGTCGAAGTGCTGGGATTATTATGTTGCATAAATGTTACAGTCTACGGTTGCGACGCCGAAGGAGAACCCGCCGTTGTGCAATTCAGTATCCTCCGGACAGGACCAAGTTGTCTTTTTCGGTATGAACGTATTCCGTTACCACGAGTAGCATCGGTATTGTTGAGAATCGGTTCCTTCACCTGATGGTGCCAAAGCAGTCTGTTTTACAGTAACCACGAGTAGCACCAAGTGTTTGGCAAGCTGATTCTCATGGTATTCGATGCCAAAGCAGTCGGTCTATTATTAGTACCGCGAGAGATAAAACTGCTGTGCGGAGCCGCGAGCTATCGACCCCTGTGTACGTGGTACCGTCAACCACTCGATGGACGACCGTGCTGCGACGCCGGGGACGCTTGATACCGTTCTGCATGGCAAGGCGTATATTCTAATCGATGGCAATTGTGTGTTGCGACGGGAAGCTTAATCTTCATTTTATTTATAACAGCAAAACTTAAACTCGACAACCAGTTGGACCAAAATCAAGTCAGAAGACTTAATCTCATATTGAACTCAATATAACCGATAAGTTGACGACAACTTATTCCCGAAATATCTAAATAAGAATTCACAACGATATGAATTAAATATAATTCATAAGTGGAATATTGATAAGTAAATGAATACATTTACTTACACCAATATCCTCCCAAAGTTGTGGCGGTGCAGACAAAGTCAACCGCAATGCTCAGATCATTCGATTTATCGACGTGCGATAGTTTACACAGCGAACCAAGGAAACCAGCGAAGCCGTATCGGACTCCAGGACACAGCCATCCGGCTTAAGATGACATCTATAATCAGGTCGAGCGATGGGGAAACCGCTCCCATATTCCAGACCCGTAGTGATATTATTCTAGGGCCAGTTGGCCAATTCTTTGTATAGTTTAATAGCTGATTTAACTTGCCAAATGTCGGCATTAGTCCTATGTATAATTTAGCCTTGATATTATTGTTTACCAACAATAAACTGTCTTGTATTTATCTCGTATTGTATTCACTGTTTATTTATTGCGATCTCTTCCCGGTACCATTGTTAAATGGGAGTTGTGGTCGTCACCGTCACACAATCTGTGCGTTCTCTTTCCAACTAATTCCACCAAGTAATATGTTACTTTGTGAAATTACACTCAGCACAGTTTCTTGTCATGTAACTCTTTTTTATTGATCATTTTATTGATCATTTTATTTATCATCAAACAAACTCAAACTTAACATTTTATGCGCCACGGTTCCTCGATCACAAACACATGGAGAGTTGTCAAACCACTATGTTCATACTTTAAACCAGCGGTCGGCAACTGGCGGCCCGCGGGCCGGATCCGGACCGCGGAAGGTCGAAACTTGGACCGCCAGATATTTTTTATTATATATTTTTTTTGTATTTTTGTTGTTTTTTGGTGTTTTTTTTTAATTTTTTGGTTTTTTTTTTGGTGTTTTTGGTGTTTTTTGTGTTTTTTTGTTTTATTTTGTTGTCTTTTACTGGACCTCGAAAAAAATTTTCACTAGTATCCGGACCCCACTCAAAATTACTTGCCGACCCCTGCTTTAAACAATCAGGAAGATGCTCAAAGTATTTCTTCAACAAATAATGCAGATTATAGCTTGCTTTTAACTTAGGACCAAATGGATGGTAAAATATTTTACCGAGAATGTGCCTTTTGAGTGATATTCGTCAGGTCCATATTGTCTCGATTTGTATGATCCAAAACCGCCAAAACAGAAGCTAACCAGTTTTCCATGATCGTAGAATGGAACAAAGGGTTGAAAAGTGTTACAGTTTTTGCCATTACTCAGTTTGTAGAAATGGTTGGTTCCTAATAAAATGTATTATCGGTATTACTTGTCCTAATACTGGCGTACCTAACGATCAATGGGCATTTAATTTGACCCGGAGTTTATTGTATAAACTGTAGGTGAATTTTGTGTGGTTAAATGGGCGCAGATCAATACAGGAACTACCGTCTTCCCCCGAATAAAACACCATGGTGTTGTATTCGTAAAAAAACATGTAAGTTTGCAAAAAAAGGAAAATTGTTAATATGTGTTTATGACTATGATTAAAAAAACAAACAATATCTTGTATGTTTTTATTTTTTGTGTTTTATTTAAAGTAAAAACAAAAAACAATAAAAATAAACTAAATAAAAACGTACATGTGCTGTATCGTTTGCGTTTTGGAAGCGTACACTGTACGTATTTCATAGTTTTATAAAAATTCGAATAAAACACCATGGTGTTGTATTTGAAAACAATAAAAAATTCGAATATAACACCATGGTGTTGTATTCGAATATAACACCATGGTGTTATAGCTGAAGTGGTGTTATATTCGAATTTTCGGTCAATGTTTTCAAACTTGCCATTTCGAACAAAACTCGAATACAACACCATGGTGTTATATTCGGGGGAAGACGGTAGGCCACAATTCGGAGCTTTACGGTATAGTTAATTGATTATAAGATGGGTCAGTTTTTACCATTAAGGGTTTCATTAAATGAGCGATTATTGTGATTAGTTGATTATTGCAATAATCATAATCACTCAATTATTGAGGGCCCAACAAAATCTGATTATGTGATTATTGCTCCGAGGGACGGAATTGTTTAAATTGTAATCTAAATATGTTGCAATTGTTTAAAAAAAGTTCCTACAAATATTAATTGCAACTACCTAACTCGTTTCATGTGTTCAGTTTAACCTACATGTATGTAATATTATACAGGGTGTTCTAAAAGTCTGTACCCTTCCAAATATTTCCTGAGCAATTGCATCTAGGCCAATTTTGATGAAGCGATCGTATAGTAAGTTGGGTGAGAGCAATCCAATGGCGTCATCAAATTTGACCTTGAAGGTCATTTTCAAGGTCATTCACTTGCTAACTTCTAAACCAATCAGGTTAGAGCAAAAATGTCAATTACAAAGTTGTAGAGCACCATCAAATTAGTACTATCCCACTTATCTTAGCCATCTTAAGTCAAATGTTTTCTTACTTTTAAAAATTATTTTTATAATTCTATTATATTACTATTGAAGTATAAACTGTCCTTGATTGTTATGCGACTAAATACGTGCAGAAATAATAGTGGGTAGAGTCTGGTTTGAATTGGAGTGTATCATCTACCGCGACACTATCTACAGCGACATCGATATACTTGGGAAACTGCGACTATGTGTATTTTGGGTTTTTTTTTTTCTTCTAAGAGATACTAACAAGGGGGAGCTGAACCCCCCCCCCTTGACCCCCCCGCGAACCCAGCCGTATTGGGTTTTAGATGAAAAATCATTTTTTCGGGTCGGCTTTTTTGCGGTATCTTGTTGTTGCGATTAAGGGTGCGTTCGGATAGGATACAATCCGACTCAAACCGAGTTCGGATTGAATTGTGTCGGATTCGAATGGTTCCAAATCAACCCGAGTTCGGATTCGAATGGAGTCGGATTCGGACTGTTCCAAACAATCCGATTTTTTTTAATCGGATTGGATAATCCAAAATTGTATTCATATATTCTGGATAGGATTGGGGAAATAAACCGAAACTGATCCTTGTAAACCAAAATTTTATTTGCTGTAAATGAAATAATTTTTTTTTTGATTTTTTGGTGTTTATGCCAAAGTGAGGGATGTGAACTTTATTTTAAAATCTTACGTTTTTTTTTTGTTTTTTTTCCCACTTTTTTTGGTCAGTTTTGCACTTCATTCAACTTTTTTTGGTCAGTTTTGCACTTCATTCAACTTTTTTTGGTCAGTTTTGCACTTCATTCAACTTTTTTTGGTCATATCTGCGCTTAAACATCAGTTTTTTGGTCATTTTTGCACTTAATTCATCTGTTTGAGACGTTTGGACGTTTGGAACTAAATCCTATCCGCAATCCACACCTAGTTTGAATTGAATGAAGATAGGATCAGATGGGCCACCATTTTTTTCAGATAGGATTGGATAATTGATTTATCCATACGAAATTTTTTGGATTGGATCGGATTTTTAAAAAATCCAATTCAAACCAATTCTAAGAGACCCTTAGTTGCGATAAATGATGTCGCAGCAAGTATGTGCCCCGTGGACGTTACATTGTTTGGACTGTAAGATGCACTTCGGCCATAAGACGCAACCCCCATTTTTGGTTGACTGTTTAAAATAAAAAAGTAGAAATGACGTCCCAAAAATACGGAACTGTAACTGCATTAAAGCGTTTTACTTCAGCAGTTCCAGCTGTTGTTTGTTGTGTTCATGGCCACACGGTTTAGAAATTATTTGAATCATTTCTTTTTTTTAAAACGAATGTTTGTGACAAAATTTCTTTCAAAGGTTTTTATTTTGCTAGATAAATAGGGAAATCAATGTCATATGACAAAATAACATTGAAGTCATAACCACGATTGAAACAGTTGGAGGAAACGTTTGAAAATTATTTTTTCAATATTCTTGTATAAGTATTGAATCAAAAACTATCCTTGACTTTGATGCGACTAAATACGTGCAGAAATAATAGTGGACAGAGTCTGGTTTGAATTGGAGTGTATCATCTAGCGCGATACTATCTACAGCGACATTAATGTACCGCGACTTGAACTGGATTTTTCTGTTCATTGTCCGCCGTAACCGCGTTGGTCAAGCCTTTCGCTTTCAGAAGCGTCCCCACTTTGAATTGGCATACAAAGTAATTTCGAACGTTTAGTAGTTCGATTCGATTTAGCGAACCTGCAGATATTGCGTCGGCCATCTTGCGTATTCTCGAGTAAGCCTTTTTTCTTGGAACGTCCAATTCTTTTTTTTTTTAAAAAATATTTTTCCCCTTTTAAGGGTGCCGCAAACGTCTTCCATCCGTGAATCGCTTTCTCAGCAACCTGCCTCTGCTACTCCTTTGTGAGAGGAATGAGGAGACGTTTTCGTAACAGGAACAAGAAGAATAAGTTTTACTCGCATGAGCGGTGTACAAAGAATGGTGTTGAAAAACTTACAACATAACAACAAGGTTGCCGTGACAACCAACGACAATGTGCGCATAATTTATCACGCACTCCACGTGACCTTGGGGCCATTGGGCAGTGTGTGGAATGAAGCAGGTCACCCTTGGGTGGCCAAGCGGTCACATCTCCCCCGAAAAGAGCAGGGAGATAGGGGCCATACTACACCCATAATAGTAGAAGGGAAGTGGCGCCACTATCTTTTTGGGGCTGCTTTCATATACGCTCATCATGGAGCCATCACGTTTGCAGGGCTTCAAGTTAGTTTATTTCTGTAGACTTGAGAAAGCTTAAATAAAACTTTAGTTTAACTCTTGTCATGTATTGGACAAGTGCTTTCAAACCTCACAGTTACTGAAAAATGATAATATGTTACTTTGTGAAATTACACTTGGCATACTTTCTTGTCATGTAACTCTTTTTTATTTATCATTGAACAAACTCAAACTTAACATTTGATGCCCCATGGTTCCTCGATCATATACACATGGAGAGTTGTCAAACCATCACCTTCATCTTTCAAACAATCAGGAACAGTTTTTAAGAATTTCTGCAACAAATAATAGAAATTAAAGCTTGCTTTTTACTTTGGACCAAACGGATGGTAAAATCTTTTACCGAGTATGTGTCTTTTGTGTGATATTCGTCAGGTCCATATCGTGTCGAGTTGTACGATCCAAAACCCAGAAAACTGAAGCCAATCAGTTTTCCATGATCGTACAATGGAAAGAAGGGTTGAAAATAGTCACAGTTCATGCCTTTACTCAGTTCGTAGAAATGGCGGGTTCCTAATAAAAGGTACGAGTATTATTGGTGTTACTTGTCCTAATACTGACGTAGTTAATGATCAATAAGCATTTAATTTGACCCGGTGTTTATTGTATAACCTGTAGGTGGTTAAATGGGTGCAGATCACTACACGAACCAGGCCACAATTCGGAGATTTATGATAAAGTTAATTAATCATAAGATGAGCCAGTTTTTACAATATACCGTATTTTACTGATTAAGAGCTGCCCTCGAATAATAACCACAGCTATATACGTTCAATGAACATAACATTGAGAATCGGCCACTATTTAAAATAATAGTCGCACTCGATTATTAGCCGCGGCTGAAAGTGGCAGTTTTGAATAAGAGCCACGGCTCTTACTCGGTAAAATACGGTACATGGATTCATGCCTAAGAACTACCATACATACCCATTTTATCAACACATTTTCCTTTCACCCATTTGTGATTGTCTAATTCTGATTCTTTCATAGGCACTTTAACCTTCTTGGTGCCGTTCATGTAGTAAAAGGCTCTTTCCCATTTATAATTCTTTTTGCATAAATGCTCTATGAAAAAAAGTAAATTTTTTAAACAGCGTTTTTCAGAATTATGTTTTAATGAGAAATTACCTGGATCTTGGAAGTATACAGTCAATAAGTATAAGGTCTCTGATTTATTATATGCTGGATGTTCTTTCGTAAACATGGATTGTTGTTTGAACCAGGCTTTAACTTTTTTGTTTACCATTTGACTTTCTGAAAACTAGAAATTAAGAAAATAATTTAAGATTTTGCTTTCTTTTGTGGGGTTCATCGATTATATCCAGGAAATACAATTGAACGCTTCAGATAACAGATTTTGGCTTTTACCAGTAGTATTTAAAACCACCACCAGATAATGCAGAATGTTTTAATATTATTGATCTGACATTAGCACTTTCTATATAACCAGTAGCGAACTAAAGAATGCATGGCTTATACCAAAATGGATACATTAAGGGGTTTAAAAAATGACATGCTGAAGGTGCTGAAGTAATTATGACCATTATTCTGCTGAAGTGATTATCATGTGACCTGTATGGACCAATCACATAAATAATCACTTCAGCGCTTACGTATAATTGTTTGAAAAGAAGTTGTTACTGCTGAAGAATGCTTGAACTAACTTGTAAGAAAAAGAGAGTTGGTTGTAAATTATTACCTGTATATAAATAAAAATAATTAATTAATTTAATTTAAAGGTCAAGTGAATAATCACTTAGATCTTGTGTGGGTCCTCAATAATGCAGTGATTGGGATTATCGGAACAATCACTTCAGCGCCTTCAGCATGTCATTTTTGAAACCCCTTATTATACCCTTATGCATCAAAGGGTTAATCATTAAAACAAAAATACTGCTTACACCAGATTGAAAGCCATTGAGGTAGCCCTTTTCGTTATAAATAGGGATGACAGCTGGATCATGATTTAGAATGTATCTGTAACCAATACCAGAACACTTAGAATCATTACCACTAAATGGTTTATAACCTGCATCTCTTGCATCCTTCGAATTATAGGGCAATTTGGAGAATGCATTAGGAGAATTTTCATCCTTGGCATAAGTGACTATAATATTATATATTATATTATTGTTAAATAAAAAGAGAAAAATAAAAAAAATATAAAAATACAACCTCTTACATCTTTCCAAGTATCAATATCATCTAAAATTGTTGATATTATTATTATATATTCTACAAGTACTATTAATTTGAATACTAACCTCCAAAGACAGAAAATGAAAGTGACACTAGAACCAAACACACATAAATAAACTTCATATTGGCAAATTAAAAGGATGAAATACACTACAAATAACTTTGAAGCAGTATGGTGAAATCTGTTTGGATTGCTGTACTTTTATATAGTACGTGAGCTAGATGAGGAAATATAATGATATTTACTTCATGTCAATTTCGTTTGACAATTTAAACAATAACATTGACGTCATATCCAACAATGGAAACAGTTGTGGGAAACTTTTAATATTTTTTTTTCAATATTCTTTTATTACTATTGAATGATAAACTATCCTTGACTTTGCTGCGACTAAATACGTGCAGACATAATAGTGGACAGAGTCTGGTTTGAATTGGGAGTGTATCATCTAGCGCGATACTATCTACAGCGACATCAATGTACCGCGACTTGGGAAACTGCGGTTATGTCTATTTTGGGTTCTTCTTTTTTTTTCTATTAAGAGGTGCTAACAAGGGGGTGCTGCAACCCCCTAGATTTCCCCGCGAACCTAGACTTACTGGCTTTTAGAGGAAAAACCATTTTTTCGGGACGGCTTGTTTCGGTATATTGTTGTTGCGATAAATGATGTCGCGGCAAGTATGCGCCCACGTGGATGTTACATTGTTCGGACTACAAGATGCACTTCGAACTATTTCTAAAAACAATCAATTCTAATGAATTGCCGCAGATTTGAAATTTCTCATTAATTTTTTACCAATTTAAAATATTTTTATAATTTTTTTAGATTGTAGCTGAATAAAAGTACTATCAACCTGTAAAATTTTATTTTTATTTATTAGACAGTTTTTGAGTTATAGCTAAATAGCTTACTGAAGTGAACAACTGGTTTAAAGCATCAATAATATTGTAAAAACCACTTTATGGGAACATTTAAGGATTTAAAAAGTACAATAATAAATATAATTTTGTTGTATAGGGTGTCCCAAAAAGAACGCAAGATTTGAATTAGCCGCCATTTGTGCAGTAAATTGTTGGCCACCCTGAAACAACAACGATTTGACAGCTGAAAGGTTAGGGTTTTATCTGCCGAAATTGGATTATATTGATGTGGCCAATATGTGGTTTCAACAAAACGTTGCAACATGCCATATTACCATGGAAACAATACAATTACTGCATGAGACATCACCAGTTTCGGTGATCAGAATTGGCCCCTTTTTCTTGCACCGTCTTGTTGAAACCACATATTGGCCACATCAATATAATCCAATTTCGGCAGATAAAACCCTAACCTTTAAGCTGTCAAATCGTTGTTGTTTCAGGGTGGCCAACAATTTACTGCACAAATGGCGGCTAATTCAAATCTTGCGTTCTTTTTGGGACACTCTGTATAAGGGTGATCTGTTTTTCAATTGATGTTATTTATGCGTTTGATATAGTTTTCCTCAGTAATTCAAACAATAATTCATTTGAAAGTTACCTGCTTTTGCTATGAAGCATCAACTTCCTTATTTTCGAAACTTTGAAACAATCTAGTTGCGATTGCAACACGTGCGAGTAACAATTCGAGATATTTTTAAACTTAACTTAACTTTTTAATTGTAGAAATTTTTAACAGTGAAAATCGCGTGGTGACACGCGATGCTACATGGAAAAAAGTTGGCGGCAGAACCACAAAAACGGGGTTAACTTCCGGTCAGCAAGGACTGGTCAGTATTGAATTTACATACTATATAGAGGGCTCTTGGAAAGACCCTTGATTAAAACATTACTATTTGTAAATAAATCAAACACCTTGAACATCAATAAATGAAAACATATTTAATAATTGACTCAATTTTAATTCAATAAAATCAAAGAACAACATTATCAATAAAACCAATTTAAACACACTAATAAAAAATAACACTTGTAAAAAATGATTAAATTGATAGATTTTACACATACGTTCAATTTTGTAACAAAAATGCATTTTTTAGTGAAATGTAACCGAAATACATCCCAGTCAGGCCACTTTTAAATTGTTTTAGCCTTCAATTTGATTTTTACTTTTTCTTTATTTACACTTGTAAGTTGTTAGTAATAGATTTCATGGATGTGTTAATAAATATTAAGATGCAGGACCAATGGTGTAAGAGTGGACTATATAAAGGATCCAATATCAATTGGAAACTCAGTCCGTGTAGAACTACCGCAAGACAAGCATCTTGGGTTCTCCACTCGTGTTCACCATGGTGATACTTTGGGGCAATGTGGCTTTGCCATTCATAGTATCCAGTGGTGTATGCTAAGCCGGGTTGTTTAGTCGAGTTTTACTTAGTCGACGCCGTTTAGTCGACGCCGTTTAGTCGACCAGGTCACTTAGTTGTCTACTTAACCGCATTTGTCAATGCTCAATGTCGCCACTAGATAGCGCTCATATACGATTTAGCGGTAAATATGAAAGTAAAATATAAGAATGGAAAAAATTTATGAATAGAATTATTCATACCCATGTGAACATTTATCAAATAAAGCGATCGGGAGAAGAATCTGTCACTTTCTTGGAAATGTGACAATACAGATTAAGGAATGTGTCCAGGATATCCATTTCCTGTTTCTTAATTTGAATTAGCATAAACCAAGATATGGTCCTCTGTATCTACTTCCGGTTTCACCTGATTGAAGGGATTCGTGGAACCCACGATTCTATTGGATAATTGGTCAAATACCTTAATCGAACTAAGGGTATATATTTCCTGACAACAGGAAGTTAGGGAGATTATTCCGGTTTTGGTTTCTTGTTGCTTATCAGTGGAAACTGTTGTATTATTCTGGTAGGGCCTGTCCAGCACTGGCTACTGCCTTTAATTATCCCATTCTAGCTGGCCTTTGATAAGCTAATCACCTTTTCATAATCAGCCAAAGGTTCTCAGTGGAATTGGTAGGCTAAAGTAGAACTTCAATGTCGTTTTCCCGAAACCACTGTTGTGTTGATTTAGCCGCATGTGCAGGAGCTAATTCCTGCTGAAAAATTACCCAAAAAGTTGTCGTGGTGTGTTTTGTTTACAATTGTGGTCGCTTTTTGAAAGAAAGAAACTACAGAAGATTATCACAATTTTGTTGTTCGTGGTCATAATTTGGAATTTGTTTTGATTTTTCTAATTAAATTCAAAATGGCATTTCAATCATCAAAAAGACTAACAAATGTTGTCTCTTCATTTTAAATCAAGAAACAACCACTGCGAAATCTGAAGGTGGATGCAAAAAAAAAACAACTATACTATGATATTTTCAAAGTCAGTCTTAGGGTTTATGTGATACTCCGTAATTTTATTTCTGAGGAGTTACATGCTGTAGCAAATCTCAAACTTTTAAACTTAGACATTATTTAGGTGAGCAATTGATATCCCAAGGATTCTCAGTCATATAAACGTGCATGCTTGTCAAATTATTACCAAATGTATACAGGCAATCTGGGACAACATCAAAGAACATCTGCAAGCAAGTAAATAATTGCATTAAAAATTGGGTTCAACGACAACGATCTAATAGAGAGTTTGCGGGATGCATTTTTCCCTTATCACTACACTATTTCACCCAACTACTGACAGTACAATTCCCACGTAGTAAACTATTTCAGCCAACTACTGATAGAACAATTCCCACAAAATGGCCAACAAAACGATACACTAAAGTTTTTTTGCTTAGCGATATAGTGCTTAAATAGTGTATCGTGGAGCAAAATAAGGGAAAAATGCATCCCGCAAACTCTCTAATATGATATAATCATCAGTTACCTTATATTGTTCATTAGGATGGTATTCGCTTATGCTGTAACGAGTTGAAATCAACTCATACTCTCCGAAACTGGCAAAACTCATAGCAACCAGCTTTCCATCTTCGTACAGCGGAAAGAAGGGTTGCCAATTATTGCAGTTCATGTCCTTACTTATGCCATAGTAATAATGCAAGCCTAATAGAAATGATTAAAGGGTAACCATAGCACGTATCCTATAGGTTTGGTACGCTTAGAAACATACCTTTTCCAGGATTACATTTGCCCTTAACCCATGCTGGATCTAGTTCGGATTCCTTAAAAGGCACTGAAAGCTTTTGAGTGCCATTCATGTAAAAGCAACTATGGACGAATTTGAAATCTTTGTCGCAAATCTTGTCTTTTAAAAAAAATTCAATTTTGAAACATTGTTAGGCAGAGACTTGATTTTAAATTATGGTACCTGGGTCACTGAAATATACTGTCAAGGTGTATAAAGTCTCTGATTTGTTGTATTCTGGGTGTACTACTTGATACATGGGCTGCTGTTTGTACCAGGCAATTAGTTTATCAGAGTTTAGTGCGCTCTCTGGAACCTGGAATTGGAATAACATTTTTATAATCGGAATAATGATATTTTATAATGATATTTTAGACAAGTTAAACTTGATGGGTTAATTCTCAGATAGGCAAAGTTTGAAGACGACAGTTTGGTTCTCGCAGTGTAGACTGTAACCAACTCCAAGGTTGGCCTAACACCCAGCAAAATCGCCCTGTGAATCGTGCGCAATGCTACACCAATGTAGCTATTCCAGCTTTGCTATTTCAATGTTATGACGTCATTCCTGATCCGAAATACCTGCCCGCCATTTCGGTTGAGAATGTTGATGAAATGACGTCATTTCACACAGCTCACCGATAGTCTGCGACACGAATCGTGGGCGAAATAGTACTTGGGACAAGTACTATTTTCAAAAGTAGATTTCAAACTGGCGCAAAGGAAATGACGTAATCTGCACATGCGCAATGGCAACGCAATCGCGACGCGATGCGAAATCGCGGTATGTGTGCGCCCAGCAAGGAAAGTACTAAGTAGAAGCGCTTTTGATAAATTGGAAGAAGCCAACTTAAAGGTCATAGGAAGAGAAAAATAAAAATTGACGAGAAGATTATTTATGTCATTATTAGACCAAATCCACTGTTTATACGTGTTCAATTGTTTCTAGATTGCCGTTTGCTTAAACTTTGGAAAATTGTTAAATGTCCTCCATTTTTAGTTTTTGAAAGTTTCCAAAATTTGCCGCTGGTGGCACTTTTTATGACATGATTGGTACAACAGATATCAGTTGACAAATCAAATTTGCGAAATCGCCTTTATCAGTTATTCGGCTAAGTGGCATACTTACTCCATTTTGAAGTCCAATGACCACGCCATCTTCGGCATAAATAAGTACTACAGCCGGGTCCTTGTTTAACATGTATCTGTAGCCGACACCAGAACAACCAGCAGTCTTGTCTCCAATTTGCTCCCACCCGGCCTTTTCTGCATCAGCTCGAGTAAACGGCAATTTGTCAAATGCCCCTTTAGCAGTTTTGTCGTCGTTATAAGTGACTGAAATGATTTTTTTATTTTACATTTAAAAATAAAGCATGATTGGTAGTTTCAACTTACCTCTTAGTTGATTCCAGCCATCATTCCCTGAAATTGGCAATGCGTTATTGAAATTAAATTTTTCAAATTAACTTCTACAAGGTGAGTTTGAATACTTACAACCGTTGGCAGAAAATGCAAATACAGCAACAAGCAGACATATGCTAATGGATTTCATGTTGTAAAACGAATTGGATGGGTCCACATGCGATTGTTGTAGAAGTGAGATGAAATTCGCTGTCTACTTTCCCTTTTATAATGTATACGCTAATTGCTAAGGACGATATAAAGGAGTTAAGGAAATTGCTCTTGACATCAAAAGGGTGATATAACAGCAGCTGTTTGAAATATTTATTTCTACAAACATATTTTCCTTTAATTTTTGTTTTAACGGAGTTTTTTTTCGAATGCTTGATTTATGGGCGCATCAATTCTTCCGCAGGTATTCTTTATTCGACTAAAAATAGTAAATGCTATTATTCGATTGCCGATTACAGCCACAAAATTTGAAAGTTTCTCCACCCAAATGTTCGTATTTAGGAAACTCGCTTTGCTGGGTTTGCAAAGATATGAAATGAAAGCTTTTTTAAATGTCTTATTTTACTTTTGAAAGAAGGATAATCTGTATTTTTTTTTTTTTTTGGTGACAGATTGTTATCGAATCGTGATATAATTTTCTTCCTCAAATTTGAACAATGAATGCAATTGAATGTTTTATTTTATTGCTTATTTCTTCCACTTTTTTTCCTGTTTAATAAAATAAATTGCTTATTTTTCCTACTTTTTTAGTTCTTTATTTGGCCAATTGATGAAAGAATAATAAGACCAAACAATTTTTTCCTTCAGGTTTTATGTGCAAATTGATAGAAATTTTGCGTAAAACACCAGAATAGCACTGGAAAAAAATATCGCTTTAAACGTCTTTTTATAAATGTGACTTCACAAAGCCGAAAGTTCAAATTTACATTAACTTTTCAGCAATTAAGAGTGTAAATTTAAAATTTTTGTAAAAACAATAACTTTACAAAATTAAAAAGTAATTTTACAATGAACACGCACAATAACTTTACAGTTTGTAAATTTCAAATTTGTCAGATTTAACAACAAAATTATATAAATTTAATTTTTAATTTGTCAGTTTTTACAATAAATTTAATTTAGTTTTAATTTTTTTTTTAATTTTATTATTTGAAACCTTAAATACGGTATGGATTTTAAACTTGTAAATTTATTATAATTTATTTTAAATTTTTAACATGTAAATATTTTCATTATTCCATGGAAATAAATCTCATGAATCCATCCATAAGATACACAGAGGATTCATAGCCTCAATCAGAAAAGTGAACAAAATCAACAGAAGGCAATGATACAAGCTTGTTGGTGTACCCGTGAATAAACCACGAATGTTTGAACATGGAAAAGAAGTATCGCTTATTTTAATCATACATTTGTACACACAGACTGTTGTCAACGACAACAACACGCAAACAATTAAAGGCTTTGCTCTTTAATTAAACAATCGCGCAATTAATTATCACTTTGATGTTTACCGTATATCTGCGGTTAGTACGCGGGCCTCTAATAGCTCGCGGACCTCAAATTGCACGCGGGGCAAATTATATTTTGGCCAATAACACGCGGGCCTTGAATTGCGCGCGGGCACACAATTGGAGGCCCGAAATGTGCCAAAAAAGGATGACAAATGTCACGTTTTTCATACGTTTCGGCAGAAAATTACCGAAACGTGTGGAAATCGTTTCAATTGTCACACTTTTTTAGTGTTTTTCGTTGCCAATACGTTCAAAAAACCCACCATCGGCCAGTCGGCCGATGCTGGGTGGAAATAGCCCGCGGGCCTGTAATAGCCCGCGGGCCTCTAATACCACGCGGGTCAAAATATTTTTTTGCAAATAGCGCACGGGTGCGCTATTTACAGATATACGGTAAATTAATTCACATTCTCCCCTTTAATTTTTAACATCAAAAATAAATCAAAAGCGAACTTTCTTCGAACTTAAACAAACTAATGTTAACATCATAAACAATCTTCTGTCTTGTCTTCAAAGAATGTTCATCCCTCGTAAACATTTATCAATGTTCGGCTTGCTGAGTGGTTTGGTCATCACATCAGCCCACATCTCGACCCCTGAGACGTGGACCACCTGGATCTTGTCCGTTTCGACCCTTGATTTAATCAAATGATATTTTCGGTTCAGGTATTTGGTCCGCACTCTCTGTATCCCATCCTGCAGCATCTGAACTGCCGCCTCGTTGTCATTATATAACGTAATCCGCTTGCCGTTTGGTACTTGTAAATCTTCATAAATTCCTTTTACCCAACTCAACTCCTTGACCGCATCAGCCACCGCATCTAACTCGCTCTCACAAGAAGACTCCGCTACATTTCCCTGCTTCTTGCATCGCCAACTTATCAATGACTCTCCATTCTTCACAACGTATCCCGTGAATGAACGTGCGTTTTGCGTCGAGTTCCAGCTCGCGTCAGCATAGGAGTGTAGATGGTATTCCCCTTTCGTGTACTTCAATTTGTAATCTAGCGTCCCTCGAATGTACCTTAGTACTCGCTTTGCCGCCGCCATATGCATTTCCCTTGGGTCCTTGTTAAATCGGGAAAGTGAGCTTACCGCAAAGCTCAGGTCTGGCCTGGTACTGGTTGCTAAGTACATAATACTCCCAATAACTTCTTGATACAGTTTCTGGTCAACTGGCTCACTATCTTCGAAATCTTCTAGTTTGACTCCCAGCTCACAAGGTGTAGCAACTGGGTTGCATTTGTCCATCCCAAATCGTTTTAGAATTTTTTCTGCGTATTTGCGTTGGAACAAACAAATTTCTCCATCTTTTTGACTGACTTTCAATCCTAAAACATAAGTAAGCTTCCCCATTGCCACCAATTCCACGTATCTGCCTAAATCTTTGATTTTCTCGTCTCGTACTTTCGCGTTTGAACTCGCCGATACAAGATAGTCGACATAAACTGCTATGTACATCGTTCCATCGTCGCTTCTGTATTGGTAAAGACACGGATCATCTGCCATTCTTTTGAATCCGCAAGCTATTAGAACTTCATGTAGTCTCTCGTTCCAACAACGTCCTGCTTGCTTTAGCCCGTAAATACTTCTTAAAAGTCTACATACAAATTCGATTCCTGCTTCTTCAAATCCTTCCGGTTGCTCCATAAAAATCCTCTCCTTTAATTTGCCATGTAAGTATGCTGTTTTCACGTCGTGCAAATCCAACAAAAGATCCTCCTTTGCTGCTAAGTCCAGTAAGATCCTCAGTGATTCAATTCGCACCAGTGGTGAAAATGTCTGGTTGTAATCGGTCCCAGGTTTTTGGCTACAACCAACAGCCACTAAACGTGCTTTGTACCGATTAAGACTCTCATCCGGATTTTCTTTAATTCTAAATACCCATTTAGACTTCACCGGTTTTACATCATTTGGTCTCTTTTCCATTTTCCAAACTTTGTGCTGATGCATGAAATTAATCTCATCTTGCATCGCTTCCTTCCATTTGTCCGCTTGAGGTAATTTCATTGCTTCCTTTTGCGTAGTTGGCGTTATTAAAACGTCAGCCATGTTTGCTTGTTCTCTCAACCTCCCCGATCGTCGTACGCCTCGTTGCAATAAGTCCGCTTCAGTCGCTTCTATTCTCGCTTGTTTTTCAACAGCCAAAACTTCTTTGGTTGCGCCGGGTCTCCTTCCTCCCCTCCGAGCGGGGACCTGCGCCGGCACCCGTACTGGCTCCTGTTCCTGTTCTTGTTCCGGTTCCTGATCCGGTTCTGGTGCTGGTTCGTGTTGCAACTCGGGTTGTACACGCTCAACTGGTGCAGGTACTCCGATCGGAAGAACCGGCGTGTCATAATGGACATCTAATTCCACCAATTCGTCGGTTTTGGTTTCCCCGGGTACATCTAAATTGCCCAGTCGTGTCTCGTCAAATGCCACGTCCCGTGACTTCGTAATCCGTCCAGTTTCTTGCATATAAATCCGATACGCTTTCCTTGTCGCTGAATATTTGACTAAAAAACCTTCTTTTGTTTTTGCGCTCAATTTCGTCTGCCGAAATTTCGGTTCTAAAACATGGGCCACACATCCAAATCGTCGCAAATAAGAAACATCTGGTGGTCGTCCCATCCATATTTCATACGGTGTTTTCCCATGTACGCTTGATCTGCATCTGTTCCGCAGGTAAGCCGCTGTCAACATCGCTTCTCCCCAAAATGGTAATGCCAATTTTGAGTCCAACATCAAGGCTCTCATCACTTCCGTGAGGGTCCGGTTGGCCCGTTCGGCTACTCCATTAGACATTGGTGTCCAAGGTGTGGTCAACTCGTGACGAATTCCTTTTTGGTTGTAAAATTGTGCCAAATTTTCATTTAAAAATTCTCCGCCATTGTCGGTTCGAATGCGTTTAACTTTCTCTCCCTTTTGCAATTCGTGTCGCGTCAAAAATCCTTTTATGGCTTCCGCCGCTTGACCCTTCTGTTCCAACAACTTCACAAAAATCATACGACTGTAGTCGTCAACTATAGTGAGAATAAATCTCGCTCCACCCAATGAATTCGTTGGCATTGGCCCCATCAAATCCATATGCAGTAATTCCAATACTTGCTGAGATTGTTGAAATGTCACTGTTTTTCGCGAAACCTTCGCCATTTTCGCTTTTATGCATTCAGTGCATTGCTCGACTTGTGACTTTCCATCCCATGTCATACCTCTGACCAGTCCTTGCCTGTCCATTTCGTCCATGCTTCTGGGGTTTGGGTGCCCCAATCTACGATGCCAAATCGTACGTGTAGGCGCTCCAGTTGCACATGCAACTTCTCCCCTCGACCCCTCGCAATATGTCGCTGACAGTAAAAATTTGTTGTCCACTCGCTGTGCCGTCATCACCTTGTTTCCAGCTGCATCAAGTACATTTGCGCAATCTTTCGTGAATCTGACTTCCAGTCCGGCGTCCACTATTTTAGGAACTGATAATAAATTCGTCTGCAACGTCGGAACGTATAAAACGTTATTTTGTACGTAATCTGTTCGCCATCTCGTTTTCCTTGATGACCAGTTCTCCTCGCCCTGGTGACTCCGCTTCGACTTCTCCGCTAGCCAATCCCACGTTCTGTGGATATGGTTCAAAAACGTGAAAAACCTCTTTGTTTGACACCATGTGGCTTGTCGCGCCCGAATCAATTAGCCACTCTTCTCCTTCGTCTTCTTGCGTCGTCACAGCATTGGCTTGCTCATCTATTTGACTTCTCGGCTTCACCCACGCACCAAACGAATATTCGCGTGGTTTGCTCGTAGGAGTCGCTTCGCAACGTGCGCTGTGCTCCGTTGGCTTCTTTCTGCCTCGCCATTTCTCAAATGGTTTCGTTACACTCGTACGTGTGCGCGCGTTCGCGTTTCCCATCGATCTCTCTTTGCTCTTGTCTTTTGACCAGCAATCTCTGGCAAAATGCCCCTTTTTGTGGCAATTAAAGCATTCGATTCCACTTTTTCCTTTTGGTCTCGCTCTGTAGGCGTTTTCGGATCCTTGTCCGCTCTTCCTTTTGTCTCGCAATCTCTCTTCTTCTCCTCGTAGCATCGTTCTGTTCATCATTGACAAATCATTCTTTTGGCCATCGAAAATCCTGACATTATGCTCGAATTCCGCTCCGTAATCCCTGAGCTACATAAGCTACCATTTCTTGGTTGGAATAAATCTTCCCAAGCTCTGCTCCCTTCGCTTTTATCGCTTCGGCTCGGTTAATGTACTCGTCCACGGATTCTTTCTCTTGCATTTTCAGCTTTGCCAATTCAATTCCACATTTGACAATTTCGTAGGCATTCCTTGGTCCCATGTCGGCTTCTATCTTGTCCCACAAGATTTTTGCGCTCGTTTCAGTACTGTATCGCACAGCCTGCTCCGCCGAAAGTGAAATCACCAAGATGTGTATTGCCTCGTCATTCTTCCTTTCCCAGTCCTCCCAAATCGCTTGCATTTGGGCATAATTTGCCTGTCCCGGTCGTGCTTTCTCCGGTTCAGCCTGCTCGATCGTTGTTTTCCATAAATGCTGTTTTTTCAGTGTTGACCTCGCGCGCATTTTCCATAGAAAGTAATTCCGCTCCGTCAGTCTCTCTATCATTGTCGTATTGGAGGAAATGTTCACGGTCGCCATCTTGTCTCCAATTACGTGCGGAAAAAATAATACACGAAAATTAATTTCTGTTCTTAATTTTTCTATTTTTCTACTTGCGCTTCTCTGTGTTACAGCCTGAATTTTTCAACCGTGCTCTGCTACCACTTGTTGGTGTACTCGTGAATAAACCACGAATGTTTGAACATGGAAAAGAAGTATCGCTTATTTTAATCATCCATTTGTACACACAGACTGTTGTCAACGACAACAACACGCAAACAATTAAAGGCTTTGCTCTTTAATTAAACAATCGCGCAATTAATTATCACTTTGATGTTTAAATTAATCCACAAAGCTTGCATCAATGTTCTGGTTGTTAGATATTCTAAAACCAAATTAAAATGTAAAATTACAGAATTTGTATCACCTTTTTGTTTCATTTAACTCCAACAATGATATTCTAATTAAGTTTTGAAGTAAAATTGATAGAACCAACCCCATATTTAACAAATGTAAATTTCTTAGTTTTTTATTTTTGAAACATATTGTCAGCTGGTGATAAACTCAGACATTAACTTTACAAGTCATTTACAAGCAACTTAAATTTAATGTAAATGTCGAATTTACACATGAAATTTACAAAGTGTGTAAATTCAATGTTAAATGTCTAATTTGTCTTCGATTTTACAACAACTTTACAAAAACTGTAAAGCTCACATTTCCACATTAACTTTTGGAACATTTACAATTTGTAAAGCCATATTTTTTTCCAGTAGCAACGCTCGAAAGGCATATAATAGCGACGATATGCAATACTGTCAAATGTCATAGCGAAGCTACATTTGACAGATAATGATTTGACACTAGAGTGTGACAAAGTTTGTCTCAGTGTCAAGTCATTGAGCATGCTCAAATGTGTATGATGCCACATCGATCATATAATCGGCGAGATTCTGATCAGGCAGACGCCATTTTCGGGGAGTCGCATGATAAGATCTCAACTGCCATTCTGGATTGAGAAATCATACCAGAATGGTATGGAGACGCATGATAAGATCTCAACTGCCACATTCTGGATTGAGAAATCATACCAGAATGATAGTATTTGTCTGTGGCAGGACGTTTGAAACGAATCTGGTACAGTTTAGCGACGTCACTTAGCGACGCCACTTTAGCGACCGCCCACTTTAGTGATCGGGTCGTTTTAGCCTCGCCGAAATTGCTAAAATGACCCAATCGCTAAAGTGCGTGGTTGCCAAAGTGGGCCCTGAAATTGAAAACTTGAAAATTAGGAAACAGCCCGAATTGGATGGGCATTGCTAAAGTGGGCGGTCGCTAAAAATAAAATCCAATTATGACATCCAACGTTTTACATTTTTTTTCTCAAAACTTGTCAGCAAAAGATAATTTTTTAGTGGTAGACTAATTGGATTGTGCTCTACAACTTTCTAATTTACCTTTTCTCTCTATCTCTCACGGTTCTTGAGTTACAATATGGATGACCTTGAAGATGACCTCTGAGGTCAAGTTGGATGTCATAATTGGATTTTCTCCAAAATACTACCCTGACAATCATTTTGCTAAATCAACATCTAAAACAGTTTGGGAATTATTTACGGTGAACCAGACTTTTGTCCACCCTGTTTACATTAATTGGTTAGCCGAACGTTCTTGGGCAACGCCCCGTCGTGTTGATGGTCATTCGTGCGTGCGTTGGCACCTACTAGTCAAATCCATATATCCTCATACCCCTGTGTAAGTGATGGAAAAAAATATTTGGATTGACCTGAAATAAAATCTAATTTTAATTAAACCTTGAAATTTTAAACAATTAAATAGTTACATCTAATGAAAGTATAAACAAAATTTTATGCCAATCTGGCTTGAAATAATATAAATAGAAACATATTTCGAAATAGCATTGGATCCGTATATCTTCATACCACCTTGTACTAGGTACAAAATTCTTCATACTCTGTAGTTAATACTTTGTAGCATTCCCTCTGGCAACAATTAATGCTTCTATACGCTTAGGCATGGTCTCCATAAGATCTCTACACATTTTCAGAGGAATTGAGTCCCAAGTTTCCTGCAGAATGGTTTTTAACATCCCTTTGGTCCGGGGACGACGCTTCCGAACTTCTTTTTTCATAATACCCCATAATGACTCAATGGGGCTCATATCAGGACTACTTGAGGGCCAGTCTAGAAGTGGAATCTTCTTTTTTTGAAGCCATGTCTTTGTTGTTTTTGCTGTATGGCATGGAGCGCCATCCTGTTGAAAGATGATGCGACGCCTTTTGTATAATCGCTTAATTGAAGGCAGTAAACAGTCATTCAGTATTTTCTGGTACTTAATAGCATTCACTGTTCCATCTATAAAGTGGAGATCACCTTTGCCCTTGCTGCTCATACAGCCCCAAATCATTAGGCTTGCTGGAAACTTGACGGTACGTTTCAAACAGTGTGGGTGTAAACTTCAAACTTTGATTCATCACTGAAGATGACTGTGTTCCACTTGTTTTGAGACCATTCGCGATGTATTTTACCCCATTTTAGTCTATTTTTAATTTGAACCTGAGTTAATAATGGTTTTTTCATTGCCTAAAAAAAAAATTTTTTTTTTTTTAATTTTAACACATTAAACACAAATTTCATTTATTTACCTTCTATAAACTGTATTTTAATTCATGTGTTCGGCGCCGACATGTAAGATTTGATACATCTTTGCCAGTTGTTTGGCTCCATTCAGAATTGATCTCAGCAGAAGAAGCATGTCTATTTTTCTTGATTATTTTGTGTAGTGCTAAATCATCACGAATGGTAGTGGAGCGTGGACGCCCAGTTTGTTTCTTTACATCAATGCTTCCTGTTGTTTTGAATACTTTTATAATTGATTGCACTGTAGCTTTACTTAAGCTGAAGTTAGTTGCAATTTTGGAGTAAGATTTTCCAGCTGTATACCCAGCCACAATTTTTTCACGAAGATCCTTTCCTACAGCCTTTCCTCGTGTCATTTTAATGACAAATGATCAAAAATTGAAAAGTTTTATGCTAATCTGACTAGCACGATCACATTTACATAAAACTTTTTTGTGAAAATTTACATTTAGTTAATACTGTTCCATTTAACTACAGAGTATGAAGAATTTTGTACCACGTACAAGGTGGTATGAAGATATACGGATCCAATGTTATTTCGAAATATGTTTCTATTTATATTATTTCAAGCCAGATTGGCATAAGATTTTGTTTATACTTTCATTAGATGTAACTATTTAATTGTTTAAAATTTCAAGGTTTAATTAAAATTAGATTTAATTTCAGGTCAATCCAAATATTTTTTTTCCATCACTTACACAGGGGTATGAGGATATATGGATTTGACTAGTAGTAATACCAAATAACTCAGATGGACAGACCCTTAAACAACTAGAAGAAAGAAAAAATTAAAATAGTCTAGGCATAAGAAAAACAAACAATCAAGGAAAAAGCTGGAAGCTGGAAGCTTCTCAGAAACGCAGATTTAAAGGAACTGTGAAAAAGTGAAAACTAAAACTATGTCAAGAGCTAAAGAAATATCTTACGAATTTAGAGACAATTTTCAGGTCCATTGGTCAAAGTGCCATTTAGTTTGTTTGTACTTTGTTTCTCATTTTATATAGGGCACAATATGTAAATAGCAATAATAACGAAGTTTGCACTATCTGGTGGTGGTTTTAAACACAATTGGTAAAAGCCAAAAGTCTATTGGCTGAAACGCTTCAATAAAAATTACGTAAAATCTTCGACCGCATAAACAGTCAACTCAACCTTTTAGATGCATGCACCCAAATGTATTGCTGGGCAAGCTTGTTCTGCAGCATTCAGTCTTCTATTGGCAAAAGCTATTGGGTGTAATTTCTTATTATTTTCAATCCGTTTTAAAATTTCTTCCAAACCAACCGTTTCATCAAAGTTTTGAAGGATTAAAATTGGATATTTTAATAAAATAAGCCTTCGTTCTTCAAATGCCATAAGTAAATCGGTTAATCCTTTGATGCAAAAAGGTAAACTACCTGTTTTGGTATAAAGCCGGATGTACATCATTTTAGCGATTTCATTTTAGCAATTTTATTTTAGCAACACATCATTTTAGCGAACATGTCATTTTAGCGACACAAAAACCTAGGTTTAATTCCCAAGAAGGGCTAACAAGGGGAGGCTGCGCCCCCCTTGACCCCCGCGAACCTAACCTTACTGGTTTTTTGATGAAAACCACTTTTTTGAGCCAGCTCGTCGCTAAAACCTAGGTTTTTGTGTCGCTAAAATGACATGTTAGCTAAAATAGGGCTTTTTTGGTAAAAATTGCTAAAATGAGCGTCTCTAAAATGACTATAACCGATAAAGCCATGTGCACTGTTTAGGCACAGTCTTGCAGCGTGTTCTCGCGGTAAAATATTGCAATTTTACGGTTGTCAAACCATCACAAGTTAAATGGAGACCACTTTCCTTTCCGTCAAGCAGTTTAAATATGCGGTACAAGTATTAAAACTGTTTAGATAAATGACTTTAGATGCACCTATACTGAAACCCACCATAAGAGTTGCCTATTTTCTATTGGCCCAGCCTCATTACTCCTAACTGGACTGTGTGCTACCACCAGGAAAAGTAGTTTAGTTTAGTTTTTAATTTGTTTGATTACTTTAATAATTGAAATGATGTAATTGTTATTTGTATTTTATAAGAAAATGTTATTTCAATTCATAAAAGAAAGATTTATGATGTTTTTATTTCAATATTCATGTTTATTCAGTTTATTGGTTGCTTTGTCAGGAAAGCAAACAATTTTCTAATTTTTTTATTGGTTGTTTTGTCTGGAAAGCAGTCAAAATGGCAACCAGTAACTACAGCAGTTGCTGTTCATCTCCAGATTTTCTACAATTATTGTATCACTATACTCTTTCCACACTCAATAGGCCCTCTCTGAAGCTTGACTCACATTGGCCAAGCCATTTCACTTGTTTACTGATACAAAAAGAAGACCCAAAACACCCGAAATGCATTATACAGACATACAGATATAAATAGAAGTTCAGACATTGCAATTGATTTCCTATTGTTTGGAAATTGTTTACTCTCCAGACATACTCTTATGGTGGGTTTCAATATACAGTCAAAACTCTTTATAACGAATCACAAGGGACCGAAAAATCGATTCGTTATAACGAGAATTCGTTATATTGAATTTTTTTTAACATGGTGTTCTATGGCTAGCCAATCAAACTAGGCATTTTTAGATATTCGTTATATCGATAATTCGTTATATCGCGATTCGTTATAAATAGTTTCGACTGTAGTTAGTATTCTCTTGATCCTCAGACACGAAAAAATGGCTGATTTTTTTTTCTTTTAGAAACACATGGCGTAGATTATGATATTTTAAAAGACAATCTAGGCATATATTTGATAATTTTATTTTTGAGGAATTACAAGTTGCAAAATAACTCACAATTTTTTACTTTAACATTATTCAGGAAACATGTTAAGTGTTTTAACTAAATCAAATGTTAGCATTTGATATCCCATGGATTCTCAGCCAAATAACCATGGAGGCTTGTCAGATTATTACCAAATGTGTATAGACAATCTGGAACAGGATCAAAGAACGTCTGCAAGGAAATAAAGAACCAAATTAATTTTGGTGTAAAGGTTAAGGTTAAGGTTAAGCATTAAAAACAATAGAGTTTGCGGGATGCATTTTTCCCTTACACTATTTTTCCCTTACACTATTTTAGTGTCATATATTAAGGGAAAAATGTTTAGTGTATCGTTTTAAACACTAAATTAAAATATAGCGCAGCCAATCCGGTAGTTTTCCACTATTTACGTCACAGAGCCTTTAAATTTGGATTAGCAACGACCTCATTCGCCGCCATTTTAATTTCTTCGCTTCGATCGCACAAAGGACACGTATTAAGGTTTATATCATTGTTTTCTCTTTCATTTGGTTTTAATTCACAATAATAAAGGTGCTTCATTGTTTTGAAGCAGTAAAATACAACAATTGTCTCTAATTTTTTTCAAAAGAGACTGCTACAGTTTCGGTGATCACGTGACATAGTGAAATAGTGTAGTGATAAGGGAAAAATGCAGCCCGCAAACTCTCTATTTTATCATTTTTCCCTTACACTATTTTTATACCGTATAGTGTTTAACTGTAAGGGAAAAATGCATTCCGCAAACTCTCTAATAGTGAGTTTAATTAATTATAATTATAATTCCTTCTTGAAATAGGCACTTGCAGTACAATAAATATATTTTATAAATTATACTTATAAATACCATGTAATGGTAGAACAAATCCCTATGCAAAAGAAAATGAAAAGCTGTAGTTTTACTAATTTGACAGTTTTCAGACATGAAATTGTTTTCCGGTTTATTTATTTGCTTACCTGGAATGATTTTAGTTGTTTCTATTCTTCGATAGCAGAAAGAAATTGTGATTGAGGCTGATTGTTGAAACAGGTCAGGCAGCCATTTTGAATTTCCATTAGCACCATCAGCGCCATTTGCAATAGTGGGAGGAGCTTCAAATAGTGTTAAGCGATCTGATTGGCTCGCTTATTTTCCAAAATAGTGTAAAAGTTGAGGAGTTACGTTATGTTATAAGTCCATTTTTATAATTATGAGCTTGTAACTCATAATTATAAGGAACAATTGGCAACCGCAAACTCACTAATGTTGATGGGGCGCACAAAAACAATCGCGGCTTTAAGCGGGCCTTGCCAGTGAGAATTAATGAAATCTTTCGGTAGATGATGTGTCATGAGTTACCGGATATTGTTCGCTCGGGTGGTGTTCGCGTGGCCCATAACGATTTGAGATCGTTTGAAAGTCTCCTAACCAGACAAAAGTGAAAGCAACCAACACTCCATTAGTGTACAGTGGAATGAAAGGCTGGAAATAATTGCAGTCCATGTCTTTAGTTATTTTGTAGAAATAATGATTGCCTAATAGAAATTATTTAAGGTTAGCGATAGCACTAATGCTGCATGTTAAGAATACTTAAGTACATATTCTTTCCTGGTGTACATAGTTCCTTTGTCCATGCTGAGTCTAATTTGGATTTTTCACGAGGGACAAACTTTTTTGGTGCCATTCATGTAGAACATATTCTGGACATATTTAAAGTCTTTGTCGCAAATGTGGTCTTTTTAAAAAGAAATTAAATTTTATAATTAATTTGTTGGGAGAAGGGTTTATTCTAAATTACCTGGATCACTGAAATATACTTTCGAGGTGTACAAAGTCTCCGATTTGTCATATTACGGATGTTCTATTTGAAAAATGGGTAGCTGTTTGAACCAGGCAACAAGTTTATCAGGGTTCAGAGCGCTTTCAGGTACCTGAATTGAAATAGCACTTTTAGTTTGCATTCATGTATTACAGACAAGGGGGAAACACAAGGGATCGGGTAAAAATTAAAAGCTTGCTGATTGGTGGAAATGATATCTTGTGACAAATCCAAATTTGCAAAATTATTAAAATTTCAAAATTAAAAAGTCGCTTCTATTAATGAAGCCACTTGTTATTTCTCAGAGCGGCATACTTACTCCATTTTGAAGTCCAACGATGTTGCCACATTCCGCATAAATAGGAACCACAGCCGGGTCATTATTTAGCATGTATCTGTAGCCTACACCACCACAACTAGCACCCTTGCCCCCAATTTGTTTCCATCCAGCTTTTTCTGCATCCGTTCGAGTAGATGGCAATTTGTTAAATGCCCATTTAGCAGTTTTGTCTTCATTATAAGTCACTGAAATGATTTTTTTTTATTTTACATTTAAAAAGAAAGCATAATTGGTAATTTCAACTTACCTCTTAGTTCTTTCCAGCCATCATCTAGCACTGAAATTGGCGATTTTTTATTGGAATTAATTTTTCTTTTCAACTTTTACAAAGAGTTTGAATACTTACCACCGTTGGCAGAAAATGCAATTACAGCAAAGAGCAGACATATACTAATGGATTTCATGTTGTAAAACGAATTGGATGGGTCCGCATGCGATTCTTGTAGAAGTGAGATAAAATTTGCTGACTAGTCGCCCCTTTATATACGCCAAGTGTCAAGGAGGATTCTATCAAGTTCAGGAAATTGCACTTGGCATCAAAAGAATGACACAACAGGTGTTGTTTGAAATATTTGAAATTTCTACAAATATATTTTTCCTTTATTTTTTGTATGCTATATTTATGGGTGCATCAATTCTTCGACAGGTATTCTGACTGAAAATAGTAAATGCCATTATTCGATTGCCGAATACAGCGGCGAAATTTGAAAGTTTCTTAACCCGAATGTTCGTATTTAAGAAACTCGCTTTGCTGGGTTTGCAAAGATTTGAAATGAAAGCTTTTTTAAATGTCTTATTTTACTTTTGAAAGATAGGATCTGTAGCATTTTATTTATTTTATTGACAGATTGTTATCTAATCGTGATATAATTTTCCTCCTCAAATTTGAACAATAAATGCAATGGAATGTTTTATTTTGTTGGTTATTTTTTTCCAGTTTTTTTCCTGTTTCTCTTTTGTTGCTTATTTTTCAACCTTCTTCCTCTTTTTGCGTATTCATATATTATTGTTTATTCATAATTCATAATTCACTATTCATGATGTCACACGTCCCGCAGCCTAGTGTAATGATACAATTAGCGGTAAAGAATTCAGTGTGTTTGTAACTGTTTGTAACAATGTGTGAGAGAGGTGCATTTAAATAAAGAAAGTATTGACTGTATAGCTAATAACAATACTTTATTTTTTTTAAAAATTAAACATTTGTGGATTACACACTCCTGCGGTCTCTTTGTTAGTGTATCACAACTCAAATTTATAAAATTTGACTAAATATATCAAAATTTCTGTGCAGCAAGAACCGCTTGTTACAGTACTGTTGTTTGTGTAAGTGGTGAATAAAACCACCCTGAGGGAGGAGGAGTAATTAAAAATGGCTGATGTAACTATACATTGCACATCCAGATGGAAACAGTTGCAATTTTTGAATTTCTTCAATTTTATTTTATTTTTTTTAATTTTATAATTAAGCGATTCATTTTACAACACAAAAATTGTTTTCATTTCAAAATAAGTTACATTTTAACATTTTATATCTCCTGGTTTATCAATAAAGTACACATGGAGAGTGGTCAGATTTCCGTCACCAACTTTATCTTCCATTTGGTTGATACAATCTGGAACGTCCTTCATGAATGCCTGCAAACAAACAAATGACTAATTAACAATAGCGCAAAACATATAAGATAAACCAGATTCACTAATTGTTTAGTGCAACTATAGGATTGTATTTGTCATTTTGTTTTACAAAAGATGTTAACAATGAATTAAACCCAATTTAATTATTGTATAATCGGTTCATTATAATGAAAATTTGTTACATCAAAATTTTTTAACATGGTGTTCTATGACCAATCGACCAACCAAGTCATTTTTAAGTATTCGTTTTACTGCGGTTCGTTATAACGAGGTTTGACGGTATTCAGATATTGATGTGTTTGCACCAAGCAAATTGCTGTAAAACTTGTGACCGCTTGGCCATCCAAGAGTGACCTACGTCACTGCCACACACTGCCTAACGGCCATAAGATCATTCCCCTTTGTGGGGTAGACAACAATCTGGAGTTTCTTGTCATTATTACGTGAGTATGCGTCCCAAACCATGGTAACCAGTCCCCAGGCTTCCATGGCGAAGACCATACCAGTCACAAACTGACCAATGGTTTGGTATGTTAACTTACTGCGAAAGCTTGCTTTGTGGGATGTTCGTAGAGTCCATAACGATGAGAATGGAAATAATCAAATACTATAAAACCGATGCCAATAAGCTTGTGATCATGGTACAGTGGAAAAACTGGTTGAAAATTATCACAGTTCATACCCTTACTTGTGTCATACAAATAATGCAATCCTGCAAATATTCATAAAATTTAAGGTAGTGAGGAACAGCAAAACTTACCAAATTTATACATACCCATTCCTGGATAACAATTCACTTTCACCCATTTGGTCTTCTTAAGTTCTGACTCAATTCTAGGCAATATGTGATTAAGAGTACCATTTTTGTAGTATACACCAGGTTCTGCATTTGTGCTTTTGGAATGATCTGTGTGTACATCAGCACAGATGGTATCTTTGTAAGTAATATAAGTAGTATACCAATTAAGCTTTCAAAAAAATGTTTTCATTTGGTTTATGTCCATACCTGGATTGATTAAATAGACGGTTAAGGTGTAAAAGTTGACTGATTTATCTTCGGATAGATGTTCAACAGTAAACACTGGTTGTTGTTTGAACCATGCTTTAGCTTCAGGAGATTTCATTTCATTTTCTGAAAACTGGAAATTGAATAATATAACACTGTCGAAGCTACAATACACTGCAGGTCAAAATTATAAACTCACACTCAAAATGTGAAATAAACCATACCACATCCACCAATTGTTTTTATCTGTACGTATTGTTAATAATGCACAAAATAAACACATTCCCCATCAACGGATTGAAGTTGTTTCATTAGTAACAAAAATATTACAAAATCTTAAGATAACCGGTTTAATTGTGGCGAGTCTAGTAAGTTAATGTATACGGATCTAATCCATGCAAAACTTACACTAGTTTGAATCCCAGCAATGGAACCATGATGATCATAGAGAAGAATGACAGCCGTATCGTTATCTTTTATGTATCTGTAACCCTGAAACACATCTGAGCAATGTTTGCCTATTTGTATGAATCCAGTTTTTTCCGCATCTTTTTTAGTTAGCGGCATTTTTGCATATCCCCATCCGTCCGTTTTGTTCGTACTGAAAGTGGCTAAAATATATTTTTAGGATTTAAAAATTAAAAATAAATTAATGTAATCAACTTCTTAATGTGTCCAATTCAGCATCTGCAAATAAGCAAAATTTCAGGCAGTTAAATATCAGAGATTATAAAAATGTGATTATAACTATAGTACCAGCAGTCGAGTAAAGTGGCCACAGGATCAAGCTTAAAATAAAATAATTCATATTTTATATTACAGTCAATGGTTAGAGGACTTGTGTTAATAATAGAAAATTTTCTGCTTTTATACTGAAAGAGTTAAGGAAATAAAAATTATTTGTTGTTATATCATATTGCACTGGTTTTGAAACTGCTCCACGTGTACAATTGAGGTCATAAATAATGTGGCTTGAATCTAGAAAGTTAGTTTTTGAGAGGAATATATGGCCAGAGTGACTGGGGGGACAATTCCACAATATTCCAGGTTACTGTTTTACTGCCTTTCAATATTTGTCTAGTAGATAAGTGAGATTAAAAAGTTATCCTCAAATATAGTAGACTTGATCAGTTACGATATTCTGAAATTTACAAAAGAAATTATCAAAAGTGACTTTGAATGAGCGCACCCAGTTGACAAAAGACAAAGCATGCGCGTTGGTCACTTTCATTGTTATTGCTGCCGATCCAATGTATGCCGTGTGCGCATGCGTTTCATTTGAAAGTGATTAAGAAAGTCAGAAAAGTAACAAATTCTGAACGACGAATTTGGAGATATCGTAAAGCTTTCAAGATATATTTCTTTTTCTGCTTCAATCCCTCCTCTCTTTCCCCCAGCGGCTGTTTAACTGTGATGCTGTGACCGCTTGGCCACCAAAGAGTGACCTTCGTCACTCCACACACTGCCCAATGGCCTCAAGGTCATTTCTCTTTGTGGTGTGGTATGACCCAGAATAGGGAAGGAGGGAGCTGAGTGGTGTGGGAAGTAGAGAGAAGAGCGTTGGGTCTCAACCGAGACAGACGTGTGAAGTAAGGTCCTGAAACCAGCAAGAGCCGCCGTACTCTGTGATGACTCTGCTCTTCGCAGCACTTCCAACACTTGCGTAGACGGGAGTCTCCAACCCCTAGACAATGGATTAAAGGCCAACAACCCAATAATCTGGAGTTCCTTGTTTTATTTACATGAGTATGTGTCCCACCCCATGGTAACCAGTCCCCAGGCTGCCATGGAGAAGACCATACCAGTCACAATGCTTATTCGGGCGAGCCATATTTCAAAAAATTACCAATTTTTTCCAAAATATTCGACTTTTGTAATATAAATCACTGATATCAATACGATTTTTCATAAAAAATTTCTAGAGGGGCATAATAGTTAATACGCTGCAACGAAGAACTACATTTGTCTCCGAACACTAAGAATACATTTAGTGCAGTACACACTACTGACTATCTTTTAATTATGACGTAAATGGCATGACTTTTTTACCTTCTAAAAGGATGGAAAGTGGAAAAGTGAATTTTATTTCTATTTATTTCAAAGTCTAGCAACATGAAATAACAATTTCTATTAAATTTCTATATATATTATGTTTATTTATTTCTGAAGAACACCTGGCTTTTTGGCAATAAATGTCTCAGTTTGAGTTTCTTTTCAGTCTTCTTCCTCTTACCAATCAATTTTTTTTATCTATTTAGTTTTTCTACTTCCTCATTTTTGAATGACAAAACATTATTTTCATTTTAACTTTTGATACATACGGAGTAATAATAGCAAAATATTATGCTTAAATTTGAGATATTTTAGAAAGCACACAATTTTTTCTGAAAGTCAATACCATACAAAAATAATAAAAATAATAATAATAAAAATAAAACAAAATACACACAAAAAATACACACAAAAAATACACACAAAAAATACTCACAAAAAATACAAAATTCAAAATCAAGAAGTATTCTCATTCATTACCTTCATTACATTCATTACCTGAAGAAGCACAAGTATTCCCGGTCATCAGGATCGGACCGAACGCTTACCCGACCAGACGCCAAACGGGTTGTCACCACAGACGAAGAGGAGGCGGGCCCATCTTTACGATGATGTATGGCGCGTGACCCCTCTTGGTATTTTCGGCCGAGAGTATTCGTCAACCGTCAGTTCCAGGGTGGTAACAAGAAACGAGAAGTCTGAACGACAGGGCACGAGAACCGAGGAATTCGCCTCAGCTCCGAAGGACCAAAAAGAGCGGTACTACGCACGTTGCCTAGAGCCGGGCATATCGCTGCCCATCAACATCAGCATCACCCAGAAGGTGAAGCGGCCAAAATCCAGCTGCCCCTCGGAGAGTCAAACTCAGCCAGTCACCACGCATGATCTCCGAGAGATCTTGAACGCAATGAAGAAGAATCGCTTTCCACGAAATGACCCAGCAATGCGACACGCCTGAAAGATGGGCCTAACCATAGATGGAACTGTGGTGCCACACGATGTGGCCCGTGGCTAGAAGACTACGTCAACTCACGTCCTTGCCCTGAAACGGCACCAACGGCCGTTGTTTTGCCGACGAGTCCACCAAGACGCCTGAGCGCACCTCTGGTCTCGCAAGCCGTGATCTCAACGAGTGTGCCAACTCAGACACAACCGACTCAGATGTGGCTACGCTGAATTCAACCATGAGTTATTCTGTTCCCTGGACAATGACGGAAAGCATTCACCAGGAATGTCGTGATAACATGACCTACCGCAGCCAGAGTATTGTAAGACGACTCGTGGCCACTCTGCGCTGTGGTTTGAACAACGCGACCTGGAGGCACGATGCGCGAGGAAAGGCTGCCAATTCCACGGTGTTCGAACTCGCTGTCTTCTTGTTTGAGATGTAAGACCCGAGAGTCTCCGGCGCTGCCTTGCGTTGGATTGATCAAGCGCAGCAGCACCACATTGAATGGGCCATCGCACAGATGGCCAACCATTCGCGCATTCGCTAATGATTCAGAGCGAGCGACCCTAGCCAGCCGGAGCCGTCTGTAGTTGACATTGATGGAGGTGTTGTCACAACTGCACACGGGCGGACACGACAACGTAAGTTATTTTATGCGGCAGTGAAATATAACTTTAAACAGAACCGCCTCTTACCCACTGATTGTGGTAACCTATCTCCTGGTTGCTTTGATAGTCGCAAGCAGTATAAAATGCAAAACGTTTTCAATAATTTTTAATATAATTTTTATGCATTGGTATTATAGATAGATCTTGATTTTATAATGTTACAATTTAGCATTTTATGTCTGCTGGGTCATCAATCATATACATATGAAAAGTGGTCACATTTGCAATTTTGTACAAACACTCTGGAACAACGTCTATGAATATCTACAAACATATAAACACGTATTTAACAACAGCAAAACAAATTGATTCACCCTAAAAGCTCTAATTGAACGCGGGAGTTCTATTCCCTACAATTTTTAAGTGCTTTGATTAATTATGGCATTTATTTTGCTCATTTTATTTTATTTAGATATTGAATTTAATCGATTGTTCAATTTGGATATTGAATTTAGTAGTCATTTCGGTTAATTTAGACCCGCGTTGTAAAGGATACCTCGTTTAATGGACACCACGCGTTCTATTAGTACATTTACAGTAATTTTAAACTCATACTCCATAAACATCTGATGTAGGATGTTCGTAAGGCCCATAACGAGGTGAATCGAAGTAGTCGAATACAACGAAACCATAAGCTATAAGCTTTCCAGACAAGTATAGTGGATAGAACGGTGGAAAATTGTTGCAGCTCATATGTTTACTTATGCCATACCAATAATGAAAACCTGCAAAATATGAACAAATTGTACGGAAGTCTAAAACAGCCAGCATGATATTGACAAATTTTGTACATACCCATGCCATCAACACATTTTCCTTTGACAAATTTGGTTTTTTTCATTTGTGATTCTTTTTTAGGCAATAAAATAGTATGTTGAGGGCCATTTTTAATATAAACATTAGTTTCTGCTGAATTTTCGAATAGAAATCCGCTAGCACAAATGGTATCTTTACAGTATAAAAATCAAGTTTGAATTTTTGACAAAAATCTATTCATTGGGTTTTATAAATATACCTGGATTGACCAAATAAGATGTTAGGGTATAAAACTTGTGTAGTGTTTTCCCAGGTAGATGATATTCAACAGTGAACATTTGATTTTGTCTGAACCATGCTTTAGCTGCAGGAGATTTGATTTCTTTTTCTGAGTACTGGAAATTGAACAAAAAGTAACGACAAGTACTGCGACTCACATTGCTGCATTAACAACGCGCGATGGTGCAAGCATGAACTACGGATAACGCGGACACGTATCCGTACGTTATTTCCTATTGACTGTTGTTCTGTGCACTGATGGATGATAGCAATCACATGTCATGCATTGCTTGCCAACGAAGTTTGTTTGTTACCTGTTGTCATCCCAGAATAGAATGCAGCTTTGCATTATGTGGCGCCATCGGTGGCAAAACGCACTGAACATGTGGATATGTGTCCATGTTTTCTTTGGTTCATGCTACAAGAATGTGCATGCGCGATGAAGTTGATGCAGCAATGCGTGCATGTGAAAAGAGCTGAAACAATTGATGTTGCGTGTGACCAATCAGATGGTTTCAATGAAACCTGGAATTGGATCTAGTTCTAGAACTAGTTCCAGAATCCGAAAATGGCGGCCTGTTTGCATGTGGCAAAGTCTCACCAACCAGACGTGAATCCATGAGAGTTGGAGTCGATTGTGATTGGTGAGCCGCAAGACCTTTCCTTGCGTTGTGTTGTGTCGCTTACTTCAACTTGGAGTTAAAGCAGGAATTAGTCAACGTCAAGAATTTGAACGCAAGCAGCTTGCATTGCATCAGTTTTCTTGCAGTGCGTCTAGTGTGAGCACAAGTGTGAACCTAGCTTTAGAGTGCAGGCAATCGACATGCAATAAACATGAATTAAAAATTGAGTTTAGCTCAATGATTTGGCCCCTTGTAGCCTAAACTAAACCTGTGTATTTACTTTTTGGACTAAATCCAAGCATAACTTACACTAGATTGAATCCCAGCAATGGAACCATGATGATCGTAAAGAAGAATGAGAGCCGTATCGCTATCTTTCATGTATCTGTAACCCTGAAATACACCTGAACAATGTTTGCCTATTTGTTTAAATCCAGCTTTTTCAGCGTCTTTTCTAGTGAGTGGCATTTTTGCAAATCCCCATTTGGACGTTTTTTTCACACTGAAAGTGGCTAAAATTTATCTTTAGGATTTAAAAATAGAAAACAAATTAATGTAATCAACTTCTTAATGATTCCAATTTCGCATCTGCAAATAAACAATATTTCAGACAATCAAATATCAGATATTATAGAAATGTGAATAACTAGTACCAGCAGTCAAGTAGAGTGGCCAAAGGATCAAGCATACAATAAAGCAATTCATATTTTAGACTCCAGTCAATGGTTATAGAGGAACTGTGTTAATTATAAGCACTTTTATGCATTTATACTAGAAAAGTTAAGGAAATAAATATCATTGCAGTCATAAAAATCGTCGCTTGTATCTTCCTGCTTTAGATTTGAAGTGAATATTGTCATTTGTGACTATAAGAGTGACTGAACAATGTTTCAGGATTACTGTCTTGCTGTCCATCAATATTTGTCTGTTGGCTTAAATGAAATTTAAAAGTTATCCCCAAACGTAGTTCTGGGTGGGTACTCTGGAATTTACAGATTTGAACATTTGAACATCTAGCAACCGGTTAGCGTCATTTTAGCGACGCTCATTTTAGCGAAAAAGTCCCATTTTAGCGAACATGTCTTTTTAGCGACACAAAAACCAAGGTTTTAGCAACGCTACACGATAAAAAAGTGGTTTTCATCAAAAAACCAGTAAGGTTAAGTTTCCGGGGGGGTCAAGGGGGGGCGCAGCCCCCCCTTGTTAGCCCTGCTTAGGAAATGAACCTACGTTTTTGTGTCGCTAAAATGACATGTTCGTTAAAATGGGACTTTTTCGCTAAAATGAGCGTCGCTAAAATGATGGAGATCCCTAGCAACATGATATAACAATTATAAAATTATAGTTATTTCCTTTTGAAGAACATCTGGTATTTTTGGCAATAAATTGTCTAAGTTGGATTTTGTTTTCAGTTTTCCTTCTTCCTTCTATTAATCAATTTTTATTTTTGAAATTTTTCTGCTTGCTTATTTTTGAATGGCAAAATGTTATTTCCATATTAATTTTTGATACATACTTAGTTAAAATAGCAAAATGAAACATAATTTCTGCTAAAAAGAAATTTAAAAAAATTATTTGGGGGGATGCCTAGACTGTGTAGTGGAGTAAAATGATTGACATGTGTCAAGCTTGATGCCTTAACGGGGAGTGAAGATTTATTTAGTTTACAGGATCACTAGGGTGACCGTTTGGCTACCCTAGTGGCCTACGTCACTCCACACACCGCCTGGTGGCCCCAAGTCGTCCCCCTCTTGGTGGAGTGGACCGGCCTAGCAGGGGAGGTACAGAGCAGAGTGGTGTGGTGAGAAAGAAGATGTTGCTGAGGGAGCCGAGGGTGAAGATGTGCCAGGTCGCGCTGCCACGGTCCTAACAATGGTAGAGACAATTACCGACTCTGCTCCTCTCACCACTCACCACTGTCACGCTCAGTGGCAGATCAGGAGGATTGCTGCTGTACCACGAGTGGCTACATGGGTCGTACGGGTAAGTACTGCAGAGTGTTTGTCCGATGTGACCGACCACTTCACCCATGGGGTTCACGCCCTGTGTGTGACGGGTCGGTTGCTGGTGTAACGTGCTTAACGGCACTGCCACAGAGTGAGATAGGTGACCAATCCCCTAGACAATGATTAAAGGCCAAAACCCAACAATCTGAGTCCCTGTCTCATTCTTACGTGAGAGATATGTGTCCTATCCTGCGTAGTAATCCCCATATTGCGCTGGTAAGACCATATCCAGTCACAATACAAATGAGCTCCAACCGGTGGTGATGCATTAAACAAGTTTCAACATTAATAAAGTATTTTAATGAAAATCATTTACTGTAGATGGGATATGTGACAGATCATCATAATTAATCATATTTATTTCCCTTTGTAGAAAACCTTGGGTTATGACAATAAATAATCCTTGTTTGGATTGTCTTTTCAGTTTTTTTCCTCTGGACAAACAATAAAATTTATCTATTTCCTTATTTTACAATGTCAAACATTAATTTTTATAAACTGTGAAATTAATTGCAGTAAATTGAGAAATGTATAAGAAATTGTGTTTGTTTTTACTAGTAGTGCTAAGTATAATTTTTATTATATTTTTTTATGCTTTGATATTAGATACATCTTGTTTTTATAATAAGTTACATTTTAGCATTTTATGTCTGCTGGGTCATCAATCATATGGTATACATGAAAGGTGGTCACATTACCAATTTCTTCTCCCCATTGGTACAAACAATCCGGAACAACTTCTACGAATTTCTATAAACACATAAATTTAACAACAGCAAAACAGATTGATTCAATTCGAACCCTCAGAAAGGCAAGGTTTGAATACAACAATTTGGTGCCCACAGTGTATCTATTTGGGTGCAGAAAAATTAAATCTAAGAGGATCAAAGTAAAAGCGCTTTAGTGTTTTTTTTTGAAATTCTCACTCGTCTTGCTGCCATTGTGACAACATTTGTCAAATCACATTTGACCACATAATCTACATGCCATCAGTTGGTAAAACCTGGAAATACTAAGAAAAGCACTAATTAAAAGCGCTTTTGCTAAATTGGAAGAAACCAACTTAAAATTATGCTGGGATTTCTAAGGGGCAGAAATTGCAATGTTGAATATATGAATGAATTATGTCCAAAATACTCCAAATTTTTATCCAGACAAACTTTATAATTCTCCAAACATAGTCAGAAATTTTCAGTAGTAATGAGGAAATTCTTCCCGGTAAGAACCAATGAGACGTCAAATGCGGTTTATTACGCGCGTCGGGATTGGTCGGGAGAACGATTGTTGTTTTGTCAGGCCTAATCTCATTCGCGGCTATTTATAGCCCAAGCTAGTGGTAAATTCTCAGTAGTAATATACCGATCGCGATGTATAATTGTCAGTATAATTAGGTCAGCACGAATCTTCTTGCCTGATAAGAAGATGAATGCTGATCTAACTCGACAATCACTCTAGCAAATTTAGCGTATTTAGCATATTTAATACGAGAATTTACCAATAGAAAATTAGAAAAAAAAACATACAATCGCAAGGGATTCAAATTTAAGCAAAATGTCATTGACATTTGTTTGAAACATCCGCAGCAGGTGGCGCCACGAGCAAGAGAACGTTTCACCCTGATGAAAATCCCTGGGCCCAATCAGACATCTCTGGCGCTTTGTTATACGTTTCAGGATTGGTTAGCTGAACGATGGCTGTTTTAAAACAGCTTTCTTTGTTGGTCCTCATTTTATGACGTAGCTATACTTAAAACCGATACAATGTTGACCCATTCCCAATTGGTTGAGCCGGATTACGCCTTACTGTGGACTGTACTCTACCACCCGGTAAAGTAGTTCTGTTTCCTTTGACAATGAAACAAGTGTTGGTAATCGATCACAATGTCTGTATAGTTTGCTCACAATTCTGATGTTAGGGCTACTTTTTTGTGTCACTACACCAGTGATACAGCTGGAGTTAGGTCAAAGTTGTATCGGTTTAGAGTATAGTGGTAAATAATCAGCAAAATATAGGAAACCAAAAATACATTTTCCTATTCAAGAAGACAGTTGCACCCAAAGTAGGTATGCTGTTGCACCTTGGAAGATTAAACTCGTACGTCGTAAACATCTGGTGTAGGATGTTCGTAAGGTCCATAGCGAGGGGAGTGGAAATAGTCAAACACTACGAAACCATAAGCTATAAGCTTTCCCGAAAGGTACAGCGGAAAGAACGATGGAAAATAGTTGCAGTCCATATTTTTGCTTATGTCGTACCAATAATGAAAACCTGCTCAAACATAAATAAATTGTACGGAAGTTCATAACGGACACCACGATATTAACAAATTTTGTACGTACCCATGCCATCAACACATTTCCCCTTGAGAAATTTGCTTTCGTTTGTTTCTGATTCCTTTTTAGGCAATAAAATATTGTGAGTGCCATTTTTAATGTATACATTTGTTTCTGCTGCTGAATCTTGATGTCCGCCAGCACAAATGATATCTTTTTACAGTATTAAAAATCAAAATACATTTGATTTTTTTTATTAAAGTGTATTTATTGGGTTTGTATGAATATACCTGGATTGACCAAATAAGATGTCAGAGTGTAAAACTTGTCCGATGTATTCACAGATAGATGTTCAACAGTAAACATCGGATTTCGTTTGAACCATGCTTTAGCTTTTGGAGATTTAGATTTGATTTGATTTTCTGAATACTGGAAATTGATTAAAATAGCATTTAGGAAAATAGGAAAATCTACCATCTTACCCCGCTCTAAACTGCAAGCCGTTAGACATGGGTTTACCAGGTTTTTGGAATTACAGTCAAAGAGTTTATACCGGCATGCCGATATAAAGTGAAACATTGAGGTATAAGTGAAAAACCAAATTTTAATTTGTGAGTGCTTAAATTTTAACTGAATTTTGCTTCAATTTTTGTAAAACTTTGTATACAACTGTAATGCATAACTACACTTAAAACTGAAGTAAAATAGAGTTTAGTGAAATTGTATTTTAGTTTGTATTTTTACCAATTTTAGTTTTAAAGACAGGAAATGATCTCATTTTTGTTTTAAAATGGAACTAAAACACAAAATGTTTTAATTTTTGAATGCAGCTAGTGTTTCGGCATATGGTACCGGTAAAAATCGCACTATACCGGCATGCGGCTTAAAGCGGGGTGATATGGTATTGTATTTGGATCCAATCTACAAAACACTTACACTAGTTTGTATCCCAGCGATGGAACCCTGATGATCATAAAGAAGAATGAGAGCCGTATCGCTATCTTTCATGTATCTGTAACCCTGAAATACACCTGAACAATCTTTGCCTATTTGTGTAAATCCAGCTTTTTCGGCATCTTTTCTTGTGAGCGGCATTTTTGCAAATCCCCATTTGTCCGTTTTGTTCACACTGAAAGTGGCTAAAATATATCTTTAACATTTAAAAATAGAAATATAACAAATATTATCAACTTCTTAATGAATCCAATTTTGCATCTGCAAATAAACAATATTTTAGATAGTCAAATATCAGAGATTATAAAAATTTGAATAACTAATACCAGCATTCAAGTAGAGTGGCCATAGGAACAAGCATACAATAAAACAATTCATATTTTAGACTCTAGTCAATGGTTGGAGGAATTGTGTTATTATTATAAACCCTCCGCAGTAATTTATACAAAAAGACTACAGGAAATAAAAATCATTTGACGTTGAATCATATTGCATTTGGCATAAAAACAGTTCCACGTGTGCAGTTGTGGTTAAAAGTCGTCGTTAAGTTTCTTAATCAGATTCTCCAGTTTTTTCTTGAATTTCGTCTGGTTTTGTATAATCAATTTTATACAATGAGAGAACTTAACAAACCTTGAAAGACTTTGAATAGGTATTTTAACCTTGATAATACATTTGAAATCGTATTGTCATTGCTTTGTCTAAATCCAATATTTTCCTTATTCCCATCATTCTCCTATTGAATTCCCACAGCTGAATGCGAGTGAAGCTTATGTGTTTAAGCTAAGAGTATCAGACTAAATATTCAGAGTCTGAATTTTCAGGTTGTCACGCCGCAAACAAAATGATTCTGTCTGTGTGTTTCGTTTGTGTTTATCCATGCACGGAAATTGTTTGGTACCGTACACACAATCTGTGCACGTGTTGTAATTACAAATGGCGACCACTTTTACAAAATATTGTAGTTTGATTGTGCAAAATAAATGGATTACAGTATTTTTAAATTAATAATTAATACTCCGTAATAAATTATAAAATAAATTGATCAAACATTTTTAGTATTATCTGATTTTGTATTCAGTAGTCACTTCCATCTTGTGTACGACCGGTCACGATCGATTGCATTACCACAATGCATTCTGGGTACTCAGGATTTGTTCGTGCATGGAAACGATAACGATTTAATTTTTCCGTGCACCCGGGCCACCGATTACCATGTTGCCGTCGTTGGAAAGAACAACGCCGTAGATTTCCCGCAAATACGACGACCAGTCTGTGGACGTGGTGCACTGCCAATGCCGCACTCTTGCATGATTTGGTATTGGTACATATTTGTTTGGGGTAAATAAATATGGTCCAGCACTTGCTCGTAGTTGAGATGTGTAATTCGCCAACGCTCCCAACAATGAAAATTCGGGTCGCCCGTAAAGTGTACTTTAACCGAAAAATTTTGTTCTTATTTCTTTTTTTTGCTAAAAATTTTTGATTATGTTTATATGATGATAGACTTTAGCTCACGTGAAATTTATAGTCATTGGTTACTTATTTAATTAATTATTCTGAATTGAAATTTTCTGCCCCTTAAAGCTCCAGCATAAGATTTAAGCTAGCTTTGCTGCATTAGTAAAGAGCGCTTCAGTCAACAGCTTTTGGCTTTCGCCAATAGTGTTTTTTTGCAAAAGTGTTTGTGAGTTTTATAACCAAGAATATCGGACAAATATAATCAACAATCCGAATAATTTTTTAAACGTTTACCATACCTTTATTTAGACCTTTGAAATTAGACATTACATTTGGTCTACATTTTTCTTACATTTCAACACTTTATGTCCGCTGGATTGTCAATCAAATACACGTGAAAAGTGGTCACATTGCCAATTTCACGAAGATATCCGGTCACACAATCTGGTATAACCTGTATGAAGTGCTACAAGTATATAAACACTTATTAACAACAACAAAAAATACCCGATTTAATTTTAAACTTATACCGAGAAAGTATCTGCTGTAGGATTTATATACTGTTCATACCGATGCGAGGCGTAATAGTCAAAAAAATCAAAACCGATGCCAATAAGAATCTCTTGATGATAAAACAGGAAAAACGGTTGAAAATACATGCAGTCCATATCTTTACTGAGGTCGTACCAATAATGTTGACCTGCAATTTAAAGAAGAAAAAATAAATAAATAAATAAATATATAAATAAATAAATAAATAAATAAATATATAAAAAAATAAATAAATAAATAAATATATAAAAAAATAAATAAAAAAATAAATGTACGGTAGTTCATATGAAACATCGCATTTTGACGATTTTGCGCTTACCCATTCCTGGAAAGCATTTTCCTTTCACCCATTTTGTATTGGCCAGATCCGACTCCTTTTTGGGTACTATAAAGTTTTCAGTGCCATTTTTGTAGGATACACTAGTTCCTGCTTTTGTGCTTGTCGGCGGCTTTTTGCGGCCATCAGCGCAAATGATATCTTTTTAAGAATGATTTTAAGAATGATTTAAACGAGTTTTAATTTTTTGACAACCATTTCCATGTACCTGGATCGACAAAATATGCTGTTAAGGTATAATGCTTGTCTGTTTTACTCAGTGGTTCATGCTCTACAGTAAAAATTGGATGTCCTTTGAACCATTCCTTAGCTTTTTTAGTTTTAATTTTATTTTCCGCAATCTATAAATGAAAAAAAATCAATACTTTTTTAATTTTTTTTAAATTTTAATTTTAAAATAAGAAATAACCAATTTTTAGTCATTTTAGCAAACTTTTCTGAATTTATTATTCTTTTATTATTTTTTTTTAGCTTTTTTCCTTCTAGTTTTTGGCTTTAAATTCCATTTGGTTGTACAACGGTTACATAAAACTAGGAAAATGGAGTTCTCAATACTTATTTCCTTTCCCACAGCTGTTTGACTGTCTCGATTTGATGGAACATAGCAGAACTTGTCATTTATATAAGCTTATACATACAGTATTTAAAAAATTTAAACCTTTTTTGTGTGTGCAGCTGCCAAAATGTCAAATTTTGAAAACTAAATATTTTCTTCGTTTGATTTAGTATAGAAACAAGTGATTTTTTCAAAAACTTACACTAGTTTGAATGCCAGCAATGTAACCTTTAACATCGTACAAAAGAATGACAGCCGGGTCCTTATCTTTGTAATACCTGAAACCTTCGAATTTGCCCGAACAATCCTTATTCAAGCTTTTAAATCCGGCGCTTACCGCCTCCAGTTTAGTGAGCGGCATTTTCGCAAATGCATATTTGTCCTTCTTATCAAGACTGAAAGTGACTGAAATGTTTTTTTAGAATTGGTCTACAATAAATTAATAACAGAAATAAATAACTCACCTCTTAATGAATCCCACTGCGGTGTTGAATCTGAAAAATAATGACAAATTTCACTCACATATTCAGCGAGGTCCACACAAAACTGGCCCGACAATACAAGGAGGGTTACCAAGGGTGTATCAAAAAAATTTATGTATTGTTTATTTAAATATATATTTATCATTAGTTGTGGGTGGTATTGTTTTATTAACGTTTGTTGTGCATATTTATCTGCTCTTTACTTTGGTGTTTAGTTTTTGACGATCATAGCTTTTGTTCTCGAGATTTTTGCGTTTTTAATCAATTTTTGTCTCAATTTGCCAAATTTGATTGCACTAAGCTTAGTCATTCCTGAATTTCAGATTTTGTGGTACTTTTGTGGATTTCTTTAGCGGTATCGGTATCTGTACCAATACCGCTAGGTAATACTTTTAATACTTTTAAAAAAGTACTGCATCTCAGGATAGTGGTACCATACTTTAGTTAAAATCAGTCAAAACGTAGCAAAATCTCACAAAATCTATAAATATTTGATACAAAATCTTGCAAAATCTCGCACGATCTCACACTGGTACATCTGAAGAAATCCACAAAAGTACCGCTGAAAAAACTTAATAAGTACCACAAACTGAAATTCAAGAATGACTAGTGCAATCAAACCTGGTAAATTGGAACAAAGATTGATTAAAATCGCAAATATCTCGAGAACGCGGGTTCGGATCGTCAAAGACTAAACACCAAACGAAAGAGCAGAAAAAACTGCACCAGAAATGTTAATGAAACAACACTACCCACAACTGTTGATTAATAAATATTTAATTGGTAACCCTCTTTATGTTGTCGGACTGGTTTTATGTGGACCACAAGGTAAAAAAAAAACACGAGATTTCAGACATAATATGAATGGTGAATTACCAGATTTCGAAGCAAACGACAAATTCTCGAACGGAGCGCTAAGTGTCCATAGAATCAAACATACCGTAAAACAATTCATGGTTAGTGTCAGACGTCTGGAATAGTTGTGTGTATTATTATTACAAACCACCTTATGAGGATTGTTTCACATGAAGGAAGTGATAACCAATTCACGTGAAGGAAATGATGGCCAAATCCAAATCATGTTGTAAATCAAAATATTTCGACACCAAAAGAACAATAAAGATAAGTTGTATTTTTATTTAAATTTTACATCTGCATAGTTATGATGACCAGTTTTCGGTCACGACGCTTAGTCGGGAGAACCACCACAAAACGGGTTGTATTTATTGGCACACTATTTATTCTTTCTTTTTCACTAAACATAAATTAATTTCGCACTACTTTTTTTCACACTATTTTTTATTACACTGAAAATTACTTAATTTCGCACTAATGTTGTGGTGACCCAATAGTCACCATTGGTGGAATGCAAAATAAAAAGTTATACGCGTATATTTTATTTATCAGAATTGTTAGTTTATTTTTATATATTTTTTATTTTATCACGTAAAAAAGACTCTCACGATCAAATAGGATGTTCTCAAGGCAAAAAGGCTTTGAGCCCCAACGTTTTAACAGGATGTGCATCCTGTCCGAGCTTTTAGAAATCACTTTGGACCAAACCTTTGTCTTGAAAACACCACATGAAACTGTTTCTTGAAACCAAAAAACCTTATTGGCACAGTCAGTAGTAAGGGTGCGGTCGGATCGGTTACAATCCGACTCAAACCGAATTCGGATTGAATTGAGTCGGTTTCGGATGGCCCCAAATCAATCCGGTTGTTTTTCGAATCGAACTGAATAATCCGAATTTTTATTTGTTCATTCCGGATCGGGTTGTGGGAAAAAACCGAAACCGATCCGTGTAATCCGATTTTTTAAAAATAACGTTTTTACGACGTTTATAGGACGTTTATATTACATTTACTTAAACGTCCAATCATTGTTCCGCTTTCCGGTATATAAATTCCATCACACGTTAGTTTACTAGTTTTCATTATCAATATCAACGCAAAGAAAGCATAACTGTCTCCAAGCTCCATGTGCTTAAAATCACGAAAATGACATTGATGACATTGATTACAAAAAAATCTTTGAAATTTTCAAATTTTCAACTTTATTGCGAAATGTGACATCTGGAACTCAATCCGATCCGAAATCCGCATTCGGTTTGAATTGAATGCGGATAGGATTGGATAGAATGCCATTTTTTTCCGGATAGGATTGAATAATCAATTTACCCATCCGCAATTTTTTGAATTGGATCGGATTTTTTTAAAAACCGATTCAAACTGATCCAAACGCACCCTTAGTTAGTAGTAATCTTGCAAAATATTTAGACTCCTTTCACAACCAGTGAAAGCCTTTCTTGCTGCTAAAGCTAAAACTAGCAGCGGGATTTTATCTTGCTCAGTCACAACTGAATTGAGCTAGACAACAGATAAGCATTGAGCTTGTCAGGGACCGGTGATAGAAGTCAAGTCGTCATCGCAGCTTAAGGAATTCTTCCGACCATGGTGAGAAGAAATTACCCGAATTGCTTATCTTCGCATTGTTCTCTTCGCATTGTTCGTGAGTAATATAGATGATATGATTTTGGAATCTTTTCCGATAATTTTAATTGAAGAATTCAAATTTATTTGGACCGAAGAACATCGTGAGAAGCCATCGCGAGAAACCATTGCGCTGATGACGAGAAGCCATCACCAACTTTGGCCGGGCTAGCATACCTGTTGTAAAATTGAATAAGCGCAAAATGTAATTCTTGCGGTGTGCTTAAGTTTAAGGGGTGCGGATTGAATTATTGCGTAATGGAAGTAACACACTTGAATTTGTTGACGGAATCCGTTTACAGACTGTAATGGAGTTTTCCTTGGTTTCGGCTCTCCTCTGTTTATTGCGTCACTGGTGGCCTCAGTAGAGAGGTTCCGCCATGCACAGGACGGGAACGGCAACTTGTAGAGTTAGCTCCGCCCACCCGTTGCCGTTCTCCAAAAACGTCTGGACCCGCCATTACACATTGCAACATGCAAGTTTTAGATTTCTTGCATGGCATAGCCCACAACTATAAGAGGATTGGGCTGATCAATACTGTTGTTGATAATAATCACCCATAAAAACAAATATAAGAAGTAAAAAATAATAATTTAACAGTAATGAAAAAATAAACAAAACAATTACACTTGATGCTTTGTCTAACTCGACTTGTCGACGCGGTTTTGTCGATCAGGTCAATCCGTCGACAAGTCAAATTCGACAAAGCAATATTCGACAAAACGAACCCTTGTCGAAAATTCTTGTATTAAATATATCTTGCGATAGCGTAATTATCAGGATTAGGCCAACACTCATCTTCTTGTCAAGATAATCAAGCAAGAAGATTTTTGCTGTCTGTTTAATATTATGGAATTCAGCTGACATCTTACCGTTGGCCACTCGGATATTCATTGTTTGATATACTTTAGCCTAACTGTTGAGGATTTCTTGGATCCGCTATATGCTGATGTTTGTATAGTGTTGAATGTGTATATGCATGTCTAAATGCCTTTTTATTTCTTTTTAACATTTTCCAAGTAAAATTCTTTTTTATTTTTTTTAACATTTTCCAAGTAAAATTCTGTTTTATTTTTTTTAACATTTTCCAAGTAAATTTTTTTTTTATTTTTTTTTAACATTTTCCAAATAAAATGCCTTTTTATTTTTTTTAACATTTTCCAAATAAAATGCCTTTTTATTTATTTCTTTGAGATTAAGGTAGTAGAGACTTAAAAATATTAAGAAGTAGGTTCCACCAATCCAAAGGGTTAGAAAGCTTAATCGGTAAGCAGAATTTTTTTGGTGGGCCATTAAAGTACACGTGCATAGTTGACACAGGCAGAAGATTGTTATGAACGTGATACATACATTTTGGAACCCTCTCCATGAACAACTGTAAATTAAAGTATAATAAAATGTTTACAATTTGAGTCCAGTAGATGGAATTGATGTGCATCCTACTTACCGGGAGGAACGGCTTTGCTGGATATTCGTAACGCGACGATTTGAAATGACCAACTACAGCGAAACCAAAACCAGCCAGCTGCCCCTCCGAGTACAGTAAAAAGAATGGCTGGAAATAATCGCAGTTCTCAAGCTCACTTGTGTCGTACCAATAATGCATTCCTATTAATTAAACAGTATTAGACCAATCAACTTAAAATCTTTGAAAACTCCATCTACCCATGGAATGGAAACATCTTCCTTTTGTCCATGCTTTTGGGATATTCGTCTCTTCCTTCGGTATTTTAACATGGCCGTGGTCGGTGCCGTTTTTAAAGTACAAGTTAACTCCTACCTCGCGTTCGGCATGTCCTTTATCGCAGATAGTTTCTTCAAATAAAATCGATTAAATTGTGTCGATGTTATCATCAATTAATTAAATTTGTTTTTTTAATATTGTAAAGAAAAAGTTATTTTTTAAAACGTTTTTTGGTACGGTCACGGCCATCACGAAACAGTCTGCCATAGTAGTGCACTCTGGCGGCGATTTGAAGCACCAATATACAAGCTTTTTTCCAAAACTTGCTTTTTCATATTTGTTTGTTTTTCTAGGTCACGGCACAGAGCAATTTTTTCGGAGCCGATTATTACGTCAATAAAAACGGCATTTGACGAAATTATTGGACCCCTTAGCGTAGAAACAATCCATAGAAAGAATGGTCTACTGACTCACATTTAAATAAAGATCCGAAATTTCATTTCTTCTTTTTTTAGGAAAATAAAATAAACATGTAATAAAAAATAAAACTACAAAAAAAATTAATGCAAATTCACAATTGTGAGCCATTCACACAGGCCAATAAGACCCTCTGGTCTGGTTAGAGCCAGATGTGCTTGCGACATGCTCTAGTGGCAGATTAGGTACTAACGGTGCAACTCTCATAGATCAAAGGAGTCAGCCGACCATTATTTCTATGGACTGTGGCGTAGAATAGTGCTACAGAGCACTAAAATTAAAAAAAAAACTAAATGCTAATTATTTCGGGCAGAATGGGGGGCTAATTCACAATATCGTGTAAAAAAATAAGACGGGGTACAAACAGAATTGTGTGTACTGTACTTGGATCTTTGAAATATGCTGTTAGAGTGTAAAAAAGGCCCTTATCAGTTACTTCATGAGTAAACATTGGATGTTTTTCGAACCATTTTTCAACATTTTTATCAGTCTTCGCTTCTTTTTCTGGGTACTAAAAAAACGATTTGGATAAGACTGCAACTTTAAGTGATTGTAAAGTGTAAATTTACGGTTGTTTGGACTCCTGCAATGTGGCCGATTTCGTCGTATAGAAGAATGACAGTCGGGTTTTTTTCTACTTGTGAATACTTGTAGCCTTTGATGTGATTCGAACACTGCCCGTTGAGTTTTTCAAAGCCCATTTTTGTTGCGTCGTTGATAGTCAGTGGCATTTTTGCAAATGGCTCTTTTACACCTATTCCAGGGATGGGGAGGGGAATAGGAATGGCCCCCGCAGGCCCATATGTGACTAAAATAGAAGTTTATTTGAAAGATATTCACAAAAAAAGAAATAATCTAATTTACGTTCTAGTGCGTCCAATTTTGTTTCAGCTGCAAATAAAATTAATTAAGTGATACTAAAACTTTGAATACGTAATGTAAAGTGATAATAAAGTGTAAATCGTTACCTGATACGACTGAAAAGAAAACAGCGCTCAGAGTGAGACATGCAATGAAGCACTTCATGGTGTTGAATGGTGCAAGGTAAGCGGAGGCTTTTCCTTTTAAACTGAATTTTTAGGAAATATTTATCGATTTAAAAGGAAATAATGTTGAGTAAAAATCTATTTATGTCGTTTTGCTTTTGCAACCATTGTTGACAAGTTGACAGGAAAAAAAGAATGGAGTATAGTATTATTTACTGGCTTTTGTTGAGTGACGTTTGTGGTGACCCTGAGTTGCTTTTATTTAGTTTTCTGTGTCTTTTAATAAATAAATAGTCACCACGAAAGAAGTTGAATATTTTATATTATTTTGTTTATTTCCTGTTTGGCACACGCCAAACAGAATTACATAACGAGGGGAGAAAAACTCTCCTAGCACGGTTCACCCCAATATTATGTGGGGTGAGGCGCTAATTAACCGCCTAGTGAGGCAAAATGCTTTGTTTCACTAAATTACTCTGTCTGCGCAGCATCCTCTGCGCATAATTGAAGTGTGCCTGGCACACTCCACCCTTCCCATAGCCAATGGTTATGGTGCAATACTAACGGCTTTTGGCGCAACAAAATCTCTTTGTTGTGCCAAAATTAGCAATCTGCACATATTTGGTGCGTAGATTTCGAGAGTGCATAAAACCCCAAATTTTGGCGGTTTGGCCCATTCTTGACACATACACACCAACAACAACAACACAACTGATCATCGCTACGAACTTCTAACACAAGGATTCTAGTGCTGCACCGAAACGGTTAATTAGGGGCTACCCCACCAAAATTGGGGTGAGATGTGCCTAGGGATCTTACTTCCCTCGGTCAGATGACTTGGTTTGTCCTGTGCCAAACCAAGTAAATTAAGAAATACAAAATGAAATACGGTACTAAATATTTTTAAGTGGTGACATTTTTTATTGCACAAATAATCGAGATTACCACAAAGTTTTTCGAAAAAGTAAAATTGTTATTTAGTTTATTAATTTGTTTTCATTAAGCTGATTAAAAAAACAAAAAAGATGTATAAATTTGTCACGGTCTAGAGGTTTTCACACGTTAAATATACGCGCTTTTCCCTGTTTGTTAAATCCCAATTGTTGTATTTTGTTCGCTAAATAACCCTATTCCTAATCTTGTATTTATTTTGTGTTCACATCCTCATTTGTGTTGGTTTTCCCTTAGTTTCTCCTAACTTTAACCTAATTTTGTCCTATTTTCACTTGCTCTTTCCTGTCTTTTCTATTTTTTGTTCTTTTTCTGTTTGCTTCCTACTTTACTTATCAGCTGATTCGGTGTGTTGACATGAGTCATGCTCATTTAGCATGCACCAAAGCAACGGATTGGTTGATTTTCTCTTCTGTGATTGGTTTAACTTGGCCCAGTCTATTCTGGACCAAGTTTACCTCTTACCCTTTTTCCCTCTGCCTAGTCAGTTGTGCTTGGTATGCCGGACGCGTAAGAGCTTTAATTAGCTGGTGTTCATCGCCATCACAACTCACGAGGGAGCTGCCTCTAAGCTATCTCTTGCTCATGAGCCTGAAACATGGCCACTTAGTTTTTTCCATAGTCAATCGCGTTTAAGTACACACTTTTAATCCATTCGAATTTCCTTTGTTTTTCCTCTTTCATTTGTTTTTTAGCACCGTGATATGCCGTTTGGGGCCAGAATTAAATTCATTTGCGCCATGAGTTTGTGCGTTTTAGTTCCTTGCGCGAGCAGCGCGGTGCATTAGCCCGGTTTGGCCGCCCTGCCTTGGTTTGGATTTTGGATGTGTTTGGGCGACCGTACGTGCCAATTAGTACGCGTTAGCGCTCATTTCTCATCGAGATTCAACAGTTTGGTGAGACTGACTCATCGGGATAATATGCATGTTTTCTTTGGATTCGTGTTGTTTCTGATTCCAGTAATTGTTAAGCACTGCTTGGCATTATTGACGCATCGGGATAATACTCGTTTCCTTTTGAGATTCGCGTTGTTTCTGATTCCAGTGGTAGCTAAACTCTCTGTCTTTCTACGGCTCGAAAATACCCGGCAAAATAAAATTCGTGTTTTGTCAGTATCTGGAGTGTGTGCCACCAACTTCCGATGCACATTCCTAACCTAACCTAAGGTTAATGGGTGCATCAATTTTTCGGCAGGTATTCTGTATTCGACTGAAAATAGTAAATGCCATTATTCAATTTCCGAATACAGCCTGTGGTGATTCGGCATCACCTGAAGAAGTAATTAGCGACGATTATCATGTTATTAATCCTCGCCACTAGAGCGCGCTAGAAATACCGAATAGACTGACTAGTCTCGTGTTTCTGCGAACCTGCATAATCAGAAGGATTTGCATATGACGTCATTTCCGGCTAATATATAACGCCAACGCTTGACCGGAAATATACTACAGTTACCACATTTCAGCAAGAGCACCATTTACCTCACCTTTCAGGCCGTTTCACGGATTGATCGAGGACCGGTGCCCGCTGACCATTTCAACTGTACAACAGCCACATTTATTTAGCGTAGCCAATCTACGCTAGAATAAATATCCAAGCGATATTCGTTTAATTCGCACGAGAAAGCGAATTCTCGCGTGTTCGTTATAACACGTGGAAATAACCCTAGACAACAACACAGACCACGCGTAGGACTAAACAATAGGATCTACCATTGTTTAGCGGCGACTCGTATTCGCAGAAGAATCCGAGGACCATCATTGGAATCACCTTAACCTTTACTGTATTAGTAAGCGTGTTTAATAAAGCAGTATTATATCTTATATTGTATTTCCCGAGTACTATTATTTATTATCTTTAACCACAAAGTCGAATCACGACACGTGGGGGCCTGTCCGGGATAGAATTTGCTAACCTTACGACAAAACTTTAAATAATAACCGGGATCTTTCGACCGATCATTATATCGCAAGAAAATGACGAAAACTACCGCAGAAGACAGAAAAAGGCGTAACGACGAAAAGGAGAGAAAGGAAACCGAAGAAATCGAACGCCAAAAAGCGGAAGAAGCGAACCACGTGGAACCAGAAGTCGAGACTAACTCGACTGAAGTTTCAACGGAATCATCAAGTGAAGGCCTTCCCCTTGCAAGACAACTTCCGTTCACGGGAGGCGAATTCGAAGGATCAGGAAGCCCTCACGAAGAAAACAGGTTAAATAAATCGTTCGAAAACCCTCGATTCGGATTGAAAAGCCCCAGACCAGTCGAAAAGGATCCCAGTGAAATGGATCTAATGACTCTTCTAAATAAAGCGGCAAGCACAGGCGCCGCAATTATCAACGAGGCTACCCGAGCCGACCAAGCGAGAACAGCCGCGTTGGAAAAGAAGAAAAACGAATTGATGGAAGATTTAGCCAGAGAGCATCGCGAGAAATTAGCTGCCATGGAACAAAGCTTGGCACAAGAACGTCAAGCTAAGCAGATGGCGGCCGCCCGTGAAAGCCAAGAAAAACAAACGGCAATGGAGCGCGAGCTGGCTCGAGAATTGCTCGCGAAGCAAAGAATAATCGAACGAGAAATGGCCAAGGACTACCAGATCCGGCCACCAAGCAACGGGTTAAGCCAGCATTCGGAGCCAAACTCCGTACAGAGCTCCCCAGAACGGTCTCACACAGCTAAGGAGCTGGTAGCCAAAGCAATAGAAGTGACACGAGTGGCCTGCGCACACGGCATCGAGATCGATCAGGACAAGGATCCTTACGCAGAACTAAGCCGGGTAATCGACCTAGTAAATCAGAGGACTGAAAAACGATCGGCAGATAACACGGCCAGACGCGGGGAGAAACGACGTCGGGTCGGAGCAGATCGACAGCAGTCCGAGACCGGCGGCGAAGCAACGTCAGACAGTGAAAGTATCGACTCTCAAGCATCTCACGGCAGTATCCGAGTCAGCGGACTAGATAGCATCTTGAACGAATCGGACGAAGTCAAAGGAGAACTGTACGAGGCGTTTATACAGGATAGGAGGAATAATCAGGGCGCGCAATCATGGGCAATAAAAAACTCATTTGCAATGAAAACTGGCCAAACCAGTAATACCAACCCAGGCGACCCTAACGCCGAACTAATCAGATGTATAAATCAGAAGAACCAGATACGCAACGAAGCAGGTCAAAATAAACTGGCCATGCCGACGCTCGAGGAGATTAACGCAGTTAAAAATCACCTCGAAAAGAAGCACGCCGCCGAAGCATATGCTGGAAGAGACTCCTATGTTTTTATCAAAAAAACGGATGAAGGCCTCACGGGGACCCGACTGGACGACCTGGTACCGCCCGGAACAAAGTTGAGCCGAACCGCCGCTCCGGAAAAATCGAACCCCGATAACTCAACGGTAGCGCAAGACCTCACGAATAATCCGAACGCCGTGGGATCATCAGGACAAACGTCGTTTCAACACAATCAATTCGGACTGACAGGCAACGGTACGCATTACCCAAGCCTCCCTTCCGACAATCCACGATCATCACCGCTGCCTAGTGAGACTGACTCGCTAAGCAACCAACTACGGACGATGAAAGACGAACTCCTTCAAGCCATGGACCAAAAACTTCAACAGAGCCGTGGCCAAGAGACCGAGGAAGACGATCGAAGCGAAGGATTGTTGAAACGTTACTCCGCGGACCGATGGCTGTATTCTCGCAAGGATAACAACATCAAGTGGACGACCCTGAGACTAATTAAGTTCGACGGATCCTGGAACGCTGGCAACTTGTTTTTGGACGAAGTCGCCCTGACGATTAATCGTTTGGGAGCGGAACCCGACGAAATGGTTGCGCGCGGAATACCAGAAATGCTGATAAATCGGGCCCGAATCTGGTACGCTGATGTCCAACCCCGAAACTGGGAAGACTTCGTCATAAAGTTCCACAATCAATATGGCGAGACGAGCCAAGAAATCCAGAAAAGAGTAAGCTCTATGAAGCAAGCTCCCGGGGAAACTCTGAGGGAGTACGTACAACGAGCCGACAGCCTGTTTCGTGAAATGGACAAACCATTTGACCAACACGCTCAGAAAGCTCTCTTCGAACAAGGACTAAACGAAACCGCAACCAAAGTCCTACGAGAAATGAACGCTCCTAAAGGAGATAATTTCAAAGCCATCCTCGCTTTCGTCGAGAAAAAACACACCGAAGTAAATGCTCGGTATAACGAAAATCTGACAAAAGAAGAACGAGCTCTAGGAGTGGCTCGACAGCAACGAATACAGGAACGCAGCATAGACTCCACTAAGCTGCTCCAATCGCGAAATTATCTAAACGGAAGTATAGAGCCACTCCCCTCAAAGAAAAACCAACAAGCTTCCAACCCATTACCACCTCCAAATAAGGCCTATCGCACGCAAACTAACGCCGCCGAGGAAAAGTCGGAAGACGAAGTAAGCGAAGATTCTGAGCAATTCTCGGAAAGCGATGAAGTCGACGAAGGTATCAACGAGGTTGTACATGCAAACATGGGGAAGGAACTAGCACCCAGCTACCGACCTCAGATGAAGTCCAGAAAATCGGAACATCACAACCCGAAAACAGAGGCGACTTCTGAGAAGAAAGACTACCCCAAAAAACCTTTTGTGCGGGAGGGAAAGAAGAAAAGCCCTTGTAATTTCTGCAACGAGGACGGCCACTGGCGTCAGACCTGCCCGAAACTGGCAAAGAAAAAAGCCGACGACAAGGCCGCAGAGAGAGAAGAGCTAGTGAAATTGCTCGCTAAGGAGCAAGAAAAAGTCTTGAAGGAACTCACCGCCAAATTCGACAGTATGACAAAAAACTGGAACTCGCGGGCGGAACAAAAATAATTCCACATCCGCTCGCGATAACTTCGAAAAAGATGGACCTTACACTAGTGGAAAAACAAATTAAAGAAATGAAAAAATTGTTGGAATTTTTCGAGGAAGCTGCCAACGAGGAAGTCACAACTCCAACCAAAAAACGGAAATTCGAAATTAGAGACGAAGACGGCATAGCCAACGCTTTCATGACTTTACCGCTTGACCAAGGGGCCAATCCTCTTAAAAAGCGAATACTTCGTTGCAACCTATCAACAGAAGCGAAGAGCGTACTGGCTAAAATACCGGTATCTTTCGGCAAAAAGGTATTAATGGGACTACTCGACTCGGGAGCGGATCAGTCGTTTATCTCTACCGACTTATTCGAATCACTCGACGAAAAAATACAGAGAAAATTACGGGGGATGAACGAGAATATTCGAGTTCTTACGGCAGCGGGAGAAGTTAGAGCAGTGGGGACGTTATCAACCGATTTCGTATGGGAAGGAGGCACGATTAAGCATTTCTTCATCGTGTTACCAACCCGAGACACAATCCTGCTGATAGGAATGGATTTGATGGAACGGATGAACATCCAGCCCAACCCAGTCACACGTTCGTGGAATTACATTGACAACCACGAGGACCCACGACTACCCATAATACCTCCGGAACTCCTAGACAAAGCTAAGGACGACGAGGAATGGGGAGGAGGCGAAATTAAAAAGTTCATCCAAGACTATAATTTTAAATCATTTAATACTATCCTCCAGGAGGAGAATTTAATACATAATCTGGCTGCAGACGCCAACCTTGGAGAAGAACAAACGAAGCTCCTCGAGGAAATGCTCAAGAAGCACTCGAAGAACTTAAATAAGGATCCAGGGAAGACAAGTTACGTAATGCACGAGATCGAATTGGTTACGGGCAAACCGGTACGAGTGCCTTTTAAGACTATGAATCCCCAGAAGAGACACATCGTAAGAACAATGTGCAACGAGTTGCTCGAAAAGGGGATCGTGTCGCACGCCATCGGAGAGTATGGAATGAGGATTGTCCTCGTCATGCGACCAGGCTCCGAACCGCGCCTCTGCATCGATTATAGACCTTTAAACGCCATAACCGTCATTGACCCCATCCAAATGCCATCAATAGAAGCAATTTTACGAGAACTCGCCCCATTTAACTGGGTCACGACCATGGACTTGTCCAAGGGTTACTGGCAGGTTGAATTGCGGGAAGAGGATAAGGAGAAAACAGCTTTTTGGGCACCACAGGGTCGACTGATGTTTAATGTAATGCCCTTCGGGTTAGTAAACGCACCCGCCACCTTTCAAAAATTAATAGAAAAAGTTCTCGGCGACGCCTTACACAAATACGCATGGGCTTATCTTGACGACATAGTAATAGTCTCTCAGACCTTTACAGACCACTTGATGCATGTGAATGACGTCATGGAGCGACTCACAAAGGCCGGACTAAACATCCATCCAGGGAAAAGTAAATTTTGCCGCAAAGAATTGGCATTCCTGGGTTACACAGTCGGAACAGGTGGCCTATCCATCGACCCGAAAAAGACCCAGGCCATTAGCCAGTTCCCCGCCCCGGAAGATGTAAAAGGAGTCCAACGTTTCATGGGCATGGTGAATTTCTTCAATCGATTACTCCCAAATTTGGCAGACGTCGCGGCGCCCATCACAGATCTGTTACGCAACGATAAAGAGTTCGAATGGACTGACCACTGCGAAACATCGTTTAACAAAATAAAACAAATGCTGATCGATGTAAAACGGATTCCCCTGCCAGATCTTAATCGAGAATTCACTCTTCACACCGACGCCAGTCGAATTGGCCTAGGTGCTGCGTTGCTTCAAAAGCATGACGTCGACGGAGTAATGTTAGAGGTCCCGACGATGTTCATCAGCCGGAAATTACAAGCAGCCGAAAAGAATTATAATGCGACAGAGTTAGAATGTCTAGCCGTCGTCTGGGCAATCCGAAAATTCAGACCATACCTGGAATTTACCAAGTTCAACGTACAAACCGACCACGAAGCACTAAAATGGTTAATGGCGTTGAAAGAACCATCCGGAAGAATGGCGCGCTGGCAGCTAGAGTTAATGGCTTGTGACTTAATCATTGAATACCGACCCGGAAAATTCAACGTCGTGGCAGACGCCCTCTCACGAGCCCCAGCTTCAGACCCCGAAGACGAGACCGACTGCGGAGAGGACGACTCACGCCTCTTCTACTGTCCGAACCCCGTCCGAAAATGGGAATTTAAAAAGCTAAACGAATTACCCAAGGAGAAACTCGAGTCAGGAGACCAAAATTATTACAATTATTGGCTCCGAGCGTACCAGTCTGTCAGGGACGCTCACCCAAATTACGAGCTAACAATAGAACCTCGAATCTCCGACAAGTACGTTCGAGCATTCGTCACCCACGTAAGCAAGGGGACGAACAGCAAGCCGCCCACCAGGGACGAATTAATAGCCGCCCAAACGACAGACGACTTCTGTAAAACTTATCGAGACTTCATCACAGATAAAAAATTTCCCGACAAGAATTTCGACGAAATCCAACGCGAAGAATTCGAAAGAGAAGCCTCCACGTACTTAATCGAGGATGGACTTCTACTAAAACACCACCCGAATTTCCGCGATGATCTGACGGAGACAGGTACTTCGATGAAAGTCGTTATACCCAGGAGTCTGCTAACAAGGTTTCTGTGGATGGTCCACGGACACCCACTCGCCGGACATTCTGGAGTGGCCAGAACAATCTACCGTGCGAACCAACTCTATTTTTGGCCCAAAATGACCCGAGATATTGTTCGTTTCATTCACCACTGCCCCAGATGCCAAGCGTGCAAACCTAGGACGCCCAAGAATTACGAAAGAATCTCACTCGGCCCCTTCGCACCCTTCGACTGCTGGAGCGTGGATTTAATGGGCCCAAAACCCACGTCCTCCAATAAAAACAAATATATTTTAGTAATCATGGATGTCGCGACCGGATGGCCCGAGCTCTTTCCAATGGAGAGACCAACTAAGCAGAAAATCATTCGATGTTTGTACGAAGTGGCGCTTCATTTTGGATTCCCTCGGAAACTAATTTCCGATAATGGACCACAGTTTGCGTCGAATTTGTATAAAGACTTCTGTAAAAAATTCGACATCGAAACATCATACACATCAACCTATAATCCACGGGCCAATCCCGTCGAAAGGTTAAATCGCGACATAAAATATGCGCTGGCAATTTTCACCGATGTTCACTCCAGCTGGGACGAATATCTTCGTGAAATTGCCTTCAGCATCCGCACAACGATCTCGAGGAACCGCAAATTTTCTCCCGCGTTTCTAAACTTCGCTCGGGAACTCAGAGTGCCCTGGGACCCGCGAATACCGGAGGAAATACTGGAAATTGATCCTGAGAAGCCTCATATTTATGTCGACAGATTGGAGCAAATTATTTCGGCCACTTATCAACATATGATGTCTCACATATTCGACATGAGAGATCGTATTAGCATTGCTGGAAAGGATCGGCCCTTCTGCAATTTTAAAGTCAATGACCTCGTCTGGAAAGACACACATATTCAGTCCAGCGCCGATAAGGGGATCCACTCAGGCCTAGCAGACAAACGCGACGGCCCGTACGTCATACTCGAAGCCCACGGCGGAAACGCTTTCAAGCTAAAAAGATTGGCAGACAACGTTAATTTTAGATCGATCCACGCCCGAGAATTAACTCCATACTTACCTGAGTTTCCTCAAGAGGCTTGGACGGAATATCAGACGAAACCAGCGCAGAATCCAATTATTCGCGACATGTTTTTAGATGAACAAACTGGCCCAACCAATTTAGTTCAAGATGAGTTACACGAAGCGGCCGACGCCCCGGATGAGATTTCGGAGAGGGAGGAAATAGTCGAAGAATCTCCTAAAAAAGGAAAGCAATCAAACAAAAATAAGACTACAAGAATCCTCAAACCTGATAAAATATACGGTATGCGTCGACACAAGCCAAACCCGTTCATAAAAGACGGGAAACTCGTCGGAAAACAATAAGCGACTCCAGCCATTGTCTCAAACAATCGATAAAAACAACTACAGTTACCACATTTCAGCAAGAGCACCATTTACCTCACCTTTCAGGCCGTTTCACGGATTGATCGAGGACCGGTGCCCGCTGACCATTTCAACTGTACAACAGCCACATTTATTTAGCGTAGCCAATCTACGCTAGAATAAATATCCAAGCGATATTCGTTTAATTCGCACGAGAAAGCGAATTCTCGCGTGTTCGTTATAACACGTGGAAATAACCCTAGACAACAACACAGACCACGCGTAGGACTAAACAATAGGATCTACCATTGTTTAGCGGCGACTCGTATTCGCAGAAGAATCCGAGGACCATCATTGGAATCACCTTAACCTTTACTGTATTAGTAAGCGTGTTTAATAAAGCAGTATTATATCTTATATTGTATTTCCCGAGTACTATTATTTATTATCTTTAACCACAAAGTCGAATCACGACAAGCCTCAATATTTGAAAGCTTCTTAACCTGAATGTTCATATCTAGGAAACTCGCTTTGCTGGGATTGCAAAGATATGAAATGATTTTAAATGTCTTATTTTACTTTTCAAAGAAGGATAATGTGTAGTTTTTTTATTCTGTTTATTGACAAATTGTTATCGAACCGTGTTATAATTTTCCTCCTCAAATTTGAACAATGAAATGTTTTATTCTATTGTTATTTTTTCCACTTTTTCCCTATTTTTATTTGGCCAGAACATAAAATTATTGAATTTTTTATTGAATTTCTAGGTGAACGTAATAATTTTCAGATTTCTATGTAGTCAGTGATATTGCTATTGACTAGTTATACCTAGTTATGAGCCATTTTATGGCATTGTCATGCTGGGAAGCTGTCATCACTTTTTAGACTTCTAAACTCTATCTTTAGAAAGTCTAATTAAAAGGTTCTGTCAGTCTGTCTGTCTGTCTGTCCGTCTGTCCGTCCGTCCGTCCGCATCAATTACTCAAAAACGAAAACAGCTAGAGCCAAACGGGCAACGGAAATGAACTCAGTATACCGGTATTAGGTTCCTAAGGTATTTTCGTATTTTTCCGACCTCCGGTTTAATTAATAAACTGGTTTTACTAGACTTTTAGCCTTCTATTAAAGGCTGATACCGGAAATGACGTATCATATTACATCAATGGTCAGCTCCTATTGGCTGTAACCACAAAACGTTTATCGGACGTATCAAAATGCGCATGTTACATCCGAACGTCCTCTGGCGACGTGTTGTTGCCCGTCTGTGCATTTCTCGAATCCAACACATCTGTGTTGCCCCTATATCCTCCATCAGCCGCCGGATCTGCTCCTCAAGCAAAACATTCTCTTGTCCATGGCGCCAGCTCTTGCGGATGTTCTAAACAAATCCAATGACATTTTGCTCATATCTGAATTCCTCGCGATAGTTTGATTGATTTTCTGATTTTCTATAGTAAATTCTTGTATTAAACACACCTTGCGCTGCAGTGTTTCCCAAACTGTAGGCGGGCCTCACTGGTGGGGCGCGAGCTGATTTTTGGTGGGACGCTACGGCACAATTGTAACAAATCTAACTAACTTGTAGACATGATGCCCCCACTAGAATAGTGCACTAAAATTATATTTTGCAAACTTACTTTCTCTCTTTTTTTCTTTTTAGTAGTTTATTTTTGAAAAATTTAATGCACTGGTACGTAGATGAAGTGGGGTGCGGAAGATCACTTTGCTTAAAAATGGGTCGCGATGCTAAAACGTTTGGGAACCCCTGCGCTAGAGTAATTATCAGGATTAGGCCAACACTCATCTTCTTGTCAAGATAATCAAGCAAGAAGATTCGTGCTGACTGTTTAACATTATGGGATTCAGCTGACATCTTATCGTTGGCCACTCGGATATTCATTGTTTGATATAATTTAGCCTGACTGTTGAGGATTTCTCGTATCTGCTATACTCTTTCCACACTCATTTTGGGCCCTGGAAGTTGGTCTCCCATTGACCTAGTCCAATTACTCAGAACTGCATTGGAACTACTGCTACGAGGAAAAGTATTTTCTTATGATTTTTAGTCTATTCCGGAATAATAATGGTTGAAATGGTGTACATTTAATGTTATTATCTAATAAAACATGTTTTTCATCTTTGAAATAAAGTTTTCTGGTGTTTTGTCTAGAAAGCACATGTTATTTGAATTTTTTACACTGGAAAAATATATGGCTTTAAACGTCTTTTAATTGCTGAAAAGTTAATGTAAATTTGAACTTTCGGCTTTGTAAAGTCACATTTACAAAGATTGTAAATTTTTGTTTTAAACAATAACTTTACAAAATTAAAAAGACATTTTACAATGAACACGCACAATAACTTTACAGTTTGTCAGATTTAACAAGTTGTTGCGATCCTCCGGGCTTTCCACTCTAAAATAAATACTTACCTTGTTTGGAGTGGTTCGCAATTGAGATGCCGTTTATAGGCCTTATACTCGGTTGCCTGTGTGGTGTCTAGGGGTAATTTTATGAAAGGAAAACGACAGTTTGGATTGAATAAAATACAAAAATACTTTATTTGAACGGAAATTTACAAGTATAATTATGAGAAATATAATTATTAAATTTACTAAGAAGTTATGAATTTAGCGGTTAAAACTAGAGAGAGTAAAAGAGAAGAGGAGTGAGAAATGTACCAAGTGAAACGGTTACGCTCACTTGAAACAAAGGGAAAAGGCGCCAACAACGACGGTTGATCGTTGGGCGCGAGTGTTTGGCGCGCAACAAACGGCTGCTTGTTGCGCTCGGAAAAATGGCGAGTCGGACTCGCCTGAGAAATATTATTTCTCGTTGAAAACGATGACTTTCTATTCGTAAGCTCCGGAGTAAAGCTCGCAGGTGGCTTACGAATATCGGCGATGGTTCTCTACGAGAAGTTTTGCCGTTGACGACGATGATGAGAGTACCAGAGTAAACTCGATGGCGCTCTCACAATAATCAACAACGAGCGGGGAACAAATTTCCTTTGCTCGTACGATGGCGATGAACAGTGAACTCCGGAGTAAAGCTCGCAGGTGGTTCACTGTCTTCTCACGATGGTTGACGGCGACGGGTTGCTCGATCGACGGAGGCGAATCACGGAACAAGTCAACGCGACTCGACGGCGGCGGGTGAGCGAGTTTTCTCGAGCGTTACTCGAGATTCGTATTCTGTACGCAAATGTGGCTGGTTCCACCGAATTCTATTCAGTGGAAACAGCAATGTCTCTTAACTCACCAAAACGTGTAAACCCGGTCAGCACTTGGAATCCTTTTGTTTGAAGTTCTTCAGTGATGATCATGTGGGTTGTTTGTTGTTGGTGTGTTGTGTCAAGAGTGGGCCAAACCGCCAAAATTTGGGGTTTTATGCACTCTCGAAATCTGCGCACGAAATATGTGCAGATTACTAATTTTGGCACAACAAAGGATTTTGTTGCGCCAAAAGCCGTTATTATTGCACCATAACCGTTGGCTATGGGAAGGGTGGCGTGTGCCAAGCACGCTTCAAATATGCGCAGCGGATGCTGCGCAGACGTCTTAATTTAGTGAGACAAAGGATTTAGCCTCACTAAGCGGTTAATTAACGCCTCACCCCACACAATATTGGGGTGAACCGTGTTAGGGGAGGATTTTCTCCCCTAATTATGTAATTGTTTGGCGTGTGCCAAACACAAATATTACAGAATAAAATGTAAATACAACTTCTTTCGTGGTGACTCTTTTTATTAAATAAAACACATTAAAATTGAATAAAAGTGGCTCAGGGTCACCACAAAGTTTAATTTAAATTTAATTTTAAATTTGTCAGTTTTAACATAGTGTACAATACACTATGGTTTTAACAATAAATTTAATTTAATTTTCTTTCTTTTTTTAATTTTATAATTTTAAACTTTAAATATGTGATTTTAAACTTCTAAATTTATTATAATTTATTTCAAAATATTTACATGTAAATATTTTCATTTATCCATGAAAATAAATCCCATGAAAATAATTCCCATGAAAATAAATCCCATGAAAATAAATCCCATAAAATTTTCATAAAAATCTCACATAAGATATGCAGAGGATTCATAGCCTCAATCAAAAACGTGAACAAAATCAACAGAAGGCAATGATACAAGCTCACATCTGTGAGGTTGTTGTAGTAACGCAGTTAAAACCACACCACTAGATGGAGATTACTATTGTTGTTCGTAGTTGCTAAACAGATGAATGCAATCGCTAATGTCGTCTGCATTAGAGGATGTAATAAGCAAAGCAGAATAAAGAAGCTTGATTCGTTTATATCAAAGACGCCAAGATCCGCTTATTGGCTTCTCACAAGTGGTAGCAGAGTACGGTTGGTCAGTTTGGCGTTTTTGAGCGGTGATAATACGAAACGAGCGGCAAACGAGGTTCGTTAGCGAGTACGAGAACAAGAGCAGACGACGCAAGAGGTTTTTGGCGATTAAGACGAGCGTGACGAAAAGCGGGAAATTCGAGAAAGAGTGGCTTGTGAAAAGGGGACAAAAACAAGGTTTTTTGACAATTTGAAGAGTTTTTGCGGGCCTAATCAAGATGGCGGCCGAGGAATAGTTCGTGAGCGACGAATTTTGAGCGGAAAAGTGCGTACGAGTACGAGAACGAATTTTTACAACGTGTTTGAGCGACAAGGACTGTGACTTCAGGCAAACTGCAGCAGAAAAGGCTGAAAAAGTCACGACAACGAGCACAACACAAGACAAAGAGGTCACCATGAGTACGTTATCGTTCGCAATTGGTATTAATTGGACGAAAAACTCAATCTGTTTTAACAAGTTAACAGAAAACTTGAGATGGGTGACGAATTTAAAGGAGCAAGTGCGAGCAGAGTACCTTCACTTGATGACAGCAACTATTTCATATGGTCAATGATGATGCAGGCCATACTTGATTCCCGTGGCTTATGGAGTACGGTCATTGAAGGAGACCAACCAGCACAACGTTTTGGACTCGCCTGGCACAAATGGAAGCGTCAAAACAGCGTGGTTTTTGGAATAATTGTTTCGACACTGACCCCAGAACAAGCAGGGATGCAGGTCGGCACGACAGACGCAAGACGAATGTGGGAAGACTTAGCGGCACACCATGATGGGAACGTCCGTCAGCGACAACTGGACATTGGACGCGAGTTGACAAATGTTAAAATGAGGAAAGACGAGACGGTTGACCAGTACGTGAACAGAGTAGTAACCATTAGCAAACAGTCAGCTGCGGCAGGAAGAATATTTGAAGAGAGCGAGGTGGTGTATTATTTGGCTTTTGGGCTGACGACCAAATACTCACAAGTGACACGAGCTTTTCACGAGAGGCGTGACGCAACGCTAGCAGAATTAAGGCGGTCACTACGATTAGAAGAGAGTTTAATACAGCGAACACAACACAATGGCGAACGGAATTTTCACCAAGAGGGGGCTTTTAAGGCCAGGGCACGCGGAAATGGACGACCAAAGGGCACTGAATGCTATCATTGCGGCAAAATAGGACACATTGCGCGGGATTGCCGGAGTAAACGCACAAATGAGACGACGACAAACACTGAGGCGACCAAGACTTTTGAATGTTACAACTGTGGAAAAGCCGGACATTACGCACGAGATTGCCGGTCAAAGTCAACACGCGGAGGGACAAACGGAAGTGGAAGTCAACGAGGACGAGGGAGCGCAACGGCGCGTTACGCAGTGACGAAGGATACCACACGATATGCCACAAGTGGTTTAACTTACACTTTTTGCGCAAGAGTAGTTAACAGGGGACTCAAACCGACCGAATGGCTACTCGACTCGGGGGCGACAGTACATATGACTTCGCACAGGAACTTTTTCACGGAACTGACCATGGCGAAAGGAGTAGTACATTTAGCGGAAGACAAAGTTTCGACACCATCTGAAGGTTATGGGACTGTGAGTTTAATTAGCAAGTTAGAACCGGGAGACGTAACGGTGAACTTGACGGATGTTGTTTATGTACCGAATTTGCGAGAAAATTTAGTATCAGTTTTCGAATTGACTAGAAAAGGGTTAAAAGTCGTTTTTGGCAAAACAGAGACACTGGTAATGACAGAGAACAATATTATAATGGCCACAGCGCATCGCAGGGACGACATGTTCATTCTAGATGCCACGACATGCATCGTTGAGAGCGCTAATGTAGTAGAAAATGCTCAAGTTCCAATTAGACCCGATGAAGAGACACGAAGCGTGCAGAGAAGACAACTATGGCACGGCAGAATGGGCCATATGAGTGCCAAGAAGATGGACCAAGTCCGAGCGGGACAACTCATAGTGGGCGTGGATTACGGACGTGGAGTTTTACCAACATGCAAGGCGTGTATCGAGGGAAAGCAGCCAAGAAAACCATTTAAACGTGTAAAGGGGCAGCGCAGCACCCACCCTTTGCAGCTATGGCACGTGGATTTATGTGGAGCTTTTGATCCAGCATTACAAAACGAACGCTACGCTTTGGTAATTGTGGATGACTACACGAAATATGTATATTTCAGCGCATTACAAGAAAAGAGCGATGCTTTTAGCGAGATTGAGCGGCACAGAGCAAGAGAAGAGAGATCGACAGGGCACAAATTGCTAAATATTAGGACGGATAATGGCATAGAATTTTGCAATGCCGAATCTGAAAGAGTTTGGGGACAATGTGGACTGAAACACCAGAAAACTGTTCCATATACAGCCCAAAGCAACGGCGTGGTCGAACGGTTTAACAGGACAATAGTGGAGAAAACAAGAGTTCTATTAAAAAGATTGTTTTTGCCAGATAAATTTTGGGTTGAGGCAATGGCAACAGCCGTTTATATGGTCAATAGGTCACCGATATCATCGAAACCGGAGACAACACCTTTTGAATTACGCTACGAAAAGAAGCCAAGCGGAATCCATTTTAGGGTTTTTGGCTGTACAGCTTACCGACATATTCCGAAGCCTTTGCGAGGAAAACTGGACGCAGTCTCCAGACAAGGCATCATGGTTGGATATTCCAATTGTCGAAGAGCGTATAGAATTTTTGACGAGGACGAGAATCGAGTTATCGAGGCGAGAGACGTGTTTTTCGATGAGAGTAAGAGGTCGGGACGTATCCAGATATGACGGGAGAAACAGTTACAAGAGCGCATCAATGACAATTACGCAGATTTTCCTGTTTTTAGCGGGGGAGAAAGGGATTCAGATACGACAAACATTGGTGAAGACGAAGGCGGTGATGGAAATCAAGATGAGCCATCGCAGGAAAGCGAGCACGAGGCAGCAAACGGAACCAATGACGAAAGCAGTCACAGTGAAGTGGAGAGTGTTGAAGATGAGAATGCAAATGAGGAAAATGAGAGCGACAATGAGGAAGAGGACAGCACAGATGAAGAAGATGAGGACGCAGGTGAACAAAACGCACCTGAACGAGCACAAGATGTACCAGACGCACAACCAGCACCAGCGCCGGTGCCAGCACCAAGAAGACGGGGACGTCCGACAAAAGAGGAAGGACTAAGAAGGGAGATAGAGCGAATGGAGGCACGCCAGCTACGGGAACGGCAATTAATGAGGCGGGGCGCGAGGCGATCAAGGCGGTTACGCGGACTCGACGCAGCAATGATTGTAAGAGCGGCGAGGAGGAAGCTCTTTACACCAAAGACTTACCAAGAAGCAATGGACTGCGAGGACAGGGATTTGTGGCAAAAGGCAATGGAAAAGGAAATGGGATCGATGTACATGCATAAAGTATGGAGATTGGGGAAACGGACAAAAGCCAAGAAAGCGATAAAGTGCAAATGGGTGTATAAGATTAAATTAAACTTAGACGGAAGCATACACAAATATAAGGCTAGACTGGTGGCTACAGGGTATTCACAGAAGTATGGTGAGGATTATGATATAACGTTTTCACCCGTAATGAAGTTAGAGTCGCTACGAATGCTATTGGTGATAGCTGCAAAGAGGAAGCTGAAATTAAGACTGTATGACGTCGAGACGGCTTACCTACATGGATTGTTAAAAGAGACCATTCACATGCAGCAGCCTGAGGGATTTGTAGTAGAAGGGGCCAAAGATGACATCTGTGTATTACAAAGAAGTATATACGGCCTAAAGCAATCCGGCAGATGCTGGAACGAGACGTTGGACAAAGCCTTGAAGGAAAGTGGACTAACACAATTAAAGGCGGACTCATGCATTTATGTAAAGTTTGACGGGGACGATTTCTTCGTACTAGGAGTTTTCGTGGATGATATAGTGGCAGCCGGGACATCGGACGAATTTATAGAAGAGCAGATGGACAAACTAAAGGGTCATTTTAAGCTGGTGGACCTGGGTGAACCCAGCCATGTCTTAGGCATGAGGATAAGCGTTACCAAAGTTGGAGTCAGACTAAGTCAAGAGGAATACGCCAAGAAGGTATTGAAACGATACGGAATGGAGAATTGTAAGCCGAAGAAATCACCACTAGCCACAGACCAGGACCTAGACGAGACAAGAAAATCAGCGCTAGTGGACAAGAGACAATACCAAGAGATGTTGGGAAGCGCGATGTATCTAATGTTGGGGACACAACCGGACCTTGCTTACGCTATTAGCAAATTGTCGACTTATAGTAGCAAGCCAACTGAGATGCATTTGACTGCACTCAAGAGAGTTCTGCAGTATATCAAGGAAACGATGCATTATGGCATATTTTACGACAGGACTCGTGGACCTCTAGAGATGTATAGCGACGCGAGCTGGAGTGCGGGAAAGGGCGTGCAGTCATTCAGTGGGTACATGGTATTTTATGGGAATTCTCTCATCAGTTGGAAGACGAGAAAGCAGCGACCAGTGACGCTTTCTACGTGCGAAGCAGAACTAGTGGCGTTGAGCGAAGGAGTTCGAGAGCTAAAGTGGTTGAGAGGATGCGTGGCAGAACTGAAAATGAAGAAGATTCAAGTCGGATTGGACACTTATTGCGATAACAAATCAACCATCATGATTTCGGAAGAGAACAACCAACATGATCGCACAAAACACATCCTGAGAAAATTCATGTTTGTTCGCGACGAGGTATTACTGAAGAACATCCGGATTAACTTTTTGCCCACCGAAGAAATGTTGGCCGACCCCTTAACGAAACCGCTGTTTGGGAAAAGATTGAAAGCGTTGGCCGAGATGTTGGAGATGGAGCGAAAGAAATGAAGATTATTTTTAAGTTGTTTGTTTTAAGTCGTTTTTGCAAAGTTATTTGTTAGTGTGTTTTTAACAGGTTAAAGGGAGAATTTGTGAGGTTGTTGTAGTAACACAGTTAAAACCACACCACTAGATGGAGATTACTATTGTTGTTCGTAGTTGCTAAGCAGATGAATGCAATCGCTAATGTCGTCTGCATTAGAGGATGTAATACGCAAAGCAGAATAAAGAACCTTGATTCGTTTATATCAAAGACGCCAAGATCCGCTTATTGGCTTCTCACAACATCAATGTCCTGATTGTTACAAATTCTAAAACCAAATTAAAATGTTAAATTACCGAATTTGTAACACCTTTTTGTTTCATTTAACTCCAACAATGATATTCTAATTAAGTTTTGAAGTAAAATTGATAGAACCAACCCCATATTTAAAAAATGTAAATTTTTTAGTTTTTTATTTTTGAAATAAGCTTATAATGCCAGCTGGTGATAAACTCATACATTAACTTTCCAAATCATTTACAAGCAACTTAAATTTAATGTAAATGTCTAATTTACACATGAAATTTACAAAGTGATTAAATTCAATGTTAAATGTCTAATTTTTCTTCGATTTTACAACAACATTACAAAAACTGTAAACCTCACATTTCCACATTAACTTTTGGAAGATTTACAATTTGTAAAGCCATATTTTTTTCCAGTGGTATTGAGTCTGGTGTTTTGGGTCTTTTTTGATGTATCACTACACACGTGAAATGGCTCGCCCAATGGGAGCCCAGCTTCCAGGGCCCAAAGTGAGTGTGGAAAGAGTATAGATGCTGATGTTTGTGTTGTGTTGAGTGTGTGAGTGTCTAAATTTTGCTGGGCAAATCTTTATACACTCTGTAACATGTGCGAGGATCAGGAAAGAATTAAATGTTTATTCCTTTTGTCTTGGTCAGGTCAGACCACACTTCAGAAATGTGGATCACAGGATTACCATGTAATGTTTTGGGGTTTTGGCGACTTAATGGATTCACCAACTTATCCGTGTATTAAGTTTGCACCTTTTTACGTGACAACTAAATGCCTTTTTATTCTTTTTAACATTTTCCAAATAAAATGCCGTTTCATTTCTTTGAGATTAGGCCGTTAGAGCCGCAATAATATTTTCAACTATTTTAAACCAACTAAAAGGGTTAAGCAATTCCTTCCATGCGCACCCAGCTAAAAACCCCGGGTCATTAAAGTACACGTGCATAGTTGACACGGGCGCAAAATCGTGATGAACTTGATACATACATTTTGGAACCCTGTCCATGAACAACTGTGAATTAAAGTATAATAAAATGTTTACAAAATGAGCCCAGTAGATGGAATTGATGTGCACCCAACTTACCGGGATTACCACCTTTGGTGGATATTCGTAACGCGACGATTCGAAATGACCAAATACAGCGAAACCAAAACCATTCAGCACCCCTTCCTTGTACAGTAAAAAGAACGGCTGGAAATAATCGCAGTTCTCAAGCTCACTTGTCTCGTACCAATAATGCATTCCTATTCATTAAACAGTATTAGACAAATCAAATTAAAATCTTTGAAAACTCCATCTACCCATTAATGGAAAACATCTTCCCTGTGTCCATGCTTTTGAGATTTTCGTCTCTTCCTTCGGTATTTTAACATGGCCAGTGCCATTTTTAAAGTACAAGTCAATTCCTACCTCGCTTTCAGCACGTTCTAATGCACGTTTGTTACCGCAGATAGTATCTTCAAATAAAATCGATTATATTATGTATATGTAGGACTTTGTTATAAATAATTAATTAATTAAATTTGACGGGGTAAAAACGGAATTGTGCATACTATACCTGGATCTTTGAAATATGCTGTTAGAGTGTAAAAACGCTCACTATCGATTTTTTCGTGAGTAAACATTGGATGCTGTTCGAACCATTTTTTAACACCACTATCCGACTTCATTTCTTTTTCTGGGTACTAAATAAACAATTTGAATTAAACTGCTGCTTTAAGTGATTGTAAAGTGTAAATATACTCTCGTTTGGATTCCTGCGATGTGGTTGTTGGCGTCGAATAGAAGAATGACAGTTGGGTTTTCCTTTTGTGAATACCTGTGGCCTTTGATGTCACCCGATCCCGAACACTCCTCGTCGAGTTTTTCAAAGCCCATTTTCTCTGCCGCGCTCTTAGTCAGCGGCATTTCTGCCATTGGGTCTCCAGAAGCGAAAGATTGGATGCCGGGGACCAACTTTATGAGATATTTCACGATAGGGTGAAACGGCGAGGGAATGGGGGGCCCAAATGTGACTAAAATAGAAGTTTATTTGAAAGATATTCACAAAAAAGAAATAGTCTAATTTACGTTTTACTGCGTCCCATTTTGTATCAGCTGCAAATGAAATTATGTGATACTAAAACTTTGAATATGCAATGTAAAATGATAAGAAAGTGTAATTCCTTACCCGATGTGACTGAAAAGAAAACGGCGCTCAGAAATAGAATTGTAGAGAAGCACTTCATGGTGTCGAATGGTGGCTGCTGCAGTGTAAGCGCGGAGTCTTCCTTTTAAACTGAATTTTAAGGAAATTTAAGGAAACAAAACTGAATAAACATCTATTCATATCGTTTTGCTTATGCAACCACTGTTGACAAGTTGACAGGAAGGAAAGAATGGAGTATAGAATTATTTTCTGGCTTTCTTAGAGTGACGTTCTGGCAGGAATTAATTCTGTTAGCTCTTAGCGCTGTTTCAGTTGCTAATTTATTATTTCTTAGAGATTCAGTTAAAACTAAACGCTGTTATTTTGCATTTGTGTCTACATTATGTAACCATTGGTTGACAAGTTGACAACAAATTAATAGAATTTAAAATTATTTTCCGACTTTCTTCGATGTTACGCTGTATTAGGAACAAATTCTTTCGTGCCCCTATTAACGCTTTGTGAATTACCAGAATTTGAAGCCTAATAATATGTTCTAATTTGTTATGGAACCAAACATACCATAACACAATTTAAGTTTTGTGTACTTGTAGCGAATAATTGCATGTTGGAAACCACCTGGCGAGGATTGCTTTGTTGATATGAAAGACATTAAGGAAATAAAAATCAATTGACGTTGCAATTTCTAAATAATTTTTGTGTGCATGCATAGTTTTTATTAAAGACTTTTATTTAACTTGACATGAATGTTTGTGTGTGTTTCAACTTCCGGTTTGTATAATTTCCCAAAAAAAAAAATTAAACATAAAAAAAAATTAAAATTTGGGCTTTGAGGTACCATAGTGTTGTGTTTTTAGGCCAATAAACAAACGTTTCGAACTTAACTATGGTGATTTTATTTCCCAACGAACTTGAAATAGTTTGCAAGGTCGACTTGAATCAAACAAGTAAACATCTGTAATGCAGGGAAGCATTACATATTAGACTTCTAAACCCCTTCTACACTTTTCTTCGATCTCTTCGGTTAGTATTTTAAAATATTTTTTTTTGAAATTTCCCACCCATTTCATTTTAATATCATCAATCAATATTAAATATTAAGTTCCAAATGCTTCCTCGCCCAGAACGCCGTCAATTGCGCTTAATACGTCGGCGACGGGATGGAAACAGATTGCGAACAACGAACGTACGTGTGACACGTCAACTGTTGCAAATCGTCAGCACTGAAATCACGGGATTCAACTCGTCGCATATGCGCGATGTAGAGGTCACGCAGAAAGTCCGTCTGTCCCAAAGTCTAAAGCTTGGTTCACACTTGCTGATATGCTGCGGAATTGTTGCATCCGGGGTTTGCTACAATCGGGAAATAAATCGCGCGGAAAACAAGAAGATATTTCTAGTTTTCCGCGCGATTTTTTTTCGCAGCCAATCACAGCTCATTTGCAGCAAACCCCGGATGCAACGTATCCGCGGCGTATCCGCAAGTGTGAACCGTCTATTCTATGAAAATTACGGAAATGACGTCATGATGACGTCATTTCCGTAATTTTCATGGAATAGATAGCTAAAAGTGCACTAAAACCGGTTTATTAATTCAACCGGAAGTCGGAGAAATCTGAAAATACCTTAGGATACTAATATAGGTATGCTGAATTTATTGCCGTTGTCCGTTTGCCTCTAGCTGCTATAGTTTTTGCGGAATCGTTGACGACGGACGGACGGACGGACAGACAAACAGACAGACATGACCGTTTCATGAGACTTTCTAAACGGTACATATGACGTCAGAAGGCCATACATAATTTTTAGGTCCCTCTGGCGTCGAGTAAATACATTACTGATATAAACAAAACAATAAATTCATCACTACGAAATATCATCTCAACATCTTCGATCTTTCGTAGTGTGTGACGATTCTACCTTTTCCAGATAATTATATCTTTTGAGATAACTAAAACCTACCGAAATAAGCTATATAAACTACATGTGTGCGTGCCAAGTGAAAATACAATGTGAATAACTTACAATACAATATCGATAATACTAGTGTTTATTAACATAGAGTCCAGGTTCTAAATACACGTGAAATAACTGGTGGCAACGTCTGGTTGGATGTCCTGGGCGGGCCGAAGGGTGCGGCTGGCTTTCGGCATCGTCACAAAGAATCGGTGTTGGGCTTAATGTTAGGTCTATGCAACAATAACGCACGTAGATGCGAAGAATCCTTCGCATCGCTGAAAACCTACAAGTATCGATCATAATAATAATCGAAGGATTGAGAATTAAACAATTCTCAATTGCTATGGGAAGAAACATAATTAGAATGTCGGCGGGGCCTGTCACAATGGCGCTCAACCGGCTATTTGTTTAAGTGCGGTGTTAACGCTTTGGTGGTACCAACCACCGGGTATTTGATTGTGTGCAATAGAATTGCGTCGGAGGTACCAACCACCGGGTAAATAATTGTGGAATTACCAAGCCAAGACAGTCTGTTGGGTCGCTAGCCGAGTAACCAGCGAGGTCCAACAGGACAGGGTATATTTAGTTTATATACGATATGTCGCAGTTGGTCGGTACCAGCAACCAAGTAATTGTTTAACGCAATATTTATAATATTGCTCGTGGGCTACCAACCCGGAGTTTCGCAAGCTGTCGGCAAACAATCCATTTACCATACTATTTCATACGGACGGACCTTCATCGCAATGTAACAAAACAATGAAACAAGACAATGAATCACCCTTGAGAATCCCCAACTGTGCTGCAATCGCAAGTCACGAATCATTGGGGGGATTCCTCGATTTTCACATAAGATACAAGACCAAACACAAAACCAAGAGAACCGGAGATCTGGTGGTCAACCAGAGCTTAAGTAATCCTTTAGAACAGAAGGATTAGCGGTAGCCAATAGGATACCTGAATCCAAAGATTCTCAAGTCACTTTAGAGATTAGGGAGTCCGGACCTAGCAGAAGACTTGTGGTGATCTCAATTTATTTCACTACTTAGAAGAATAAAATATTAATTACTTCTAATTAATTTGGCTTGGCACACGCCAAGTCAGATCATGTGACCGAGGGGAGAAATCTTCCCTAGGCACATATCATCTCAGGTTGTTGGGGTGAAAACGGCAATTGGCCGTTATGGTGCAATAATCCTTTGTTGCACCAGTTTTAGCTAATTGCACAGATTATCTGCGCAATATTGAAGCGTGCCGGGCTCGCGCCCTAGCTTCAATCGGGACTCTGATTTCTAACACACAACCCTCAACATCACTGCTTATTCTCCAAGAAAAGTATTGACAGAGGACCGTGTGTTTTGCCAGTTTCACCAGCTTGCTTTGTACTAACGTGCGAAACCAGCTATCCAGCTTAAATTAGCCGTCGCTAATTTCAGCTATCGAAGAGAGAAGTTCCCGCTCAATGTGAACCATCGCCTCGACAAGTGCGCGAACACCCGCCGACGCCATCGTACGCTGACCGGACGCCTGCCCGAACGTGAACCATCGCCACCGCGCCGTCGTACGCCGAGCCGAAAAGCTCACGAGACCCATCGTCCAAGGACCATCGTTCGTGAGTTACGAGGAAGGCAACCGTCTTCCTAACAACTTTGAGTTGTTAAGCGCCATTTTAGCGCTTTTAGCTTGCAACAGTCGTTGCAAGCATTTCCATTGTTCTTATCATTATTTCGCGACTTGTCGCTATTATTCTCATTTATTCTCGTATTATTCTGATATTTATTGTAAAACTATTGAATAAAAAGTGTGCATTTGAATTAATAAAACTGTCTTTTTATTCCAAATTAACACTTCTTCCCAACAGTTAGAACAATGTTCCGTGGAACAAGCAACCAAAGCTAAGAGATTAGCTCAACGAGAAAATGAAATATTTCTTGCTAATCAGCAGTCAGTAATCGATGCTGGACAAGCCGCAAAAAGTCAAAGCACTGCAGAACAACTATTACGTGCCGACTTAGCTGCGCAAGCTCGTGAAAACCAAATTCTTCGCGCAGATCTTTTGCAGGATGTTTGCGGGGAAAATATATTTGCAAAGCCAACCCCAGTTTTGCAAAAAGGTGCTCCAAAATCACCTACGTTGATCAATTTGAATTCAACTGAGTCCAGACTCAGTCGACAGTCCAGTTGGACCGACAGTGATGACTCACGAAGTAGTCGTGGCAGCCGTAGCAGCCGCCACAGTCGCAAAAAGAGAAAGCGACAATCGGACCCGACCGAATATCATCCTCCAAAGGTCTCGCAAGCAGCAGACCAATTCTTCAGCAATAGCAATAAATTAATCGGACTATTGGCTGACAAGAATAAACAACGTGAGGAATCACGTGATCGTGGAAAAGCTCCTGATGACCCACGAGAAGGTTCATCGAAAAAAGAATGTCATGATGATATTTGAGATGGGCCTAGATACCTTGGTGGTCCACCAGGTGGAGATCCGCCTGGAGGGGACGATCCAAATAGACATGGAGGTGGCCACTCAGGTGACCACAATTCAAATAGCAATCATGGTGGAAGGGGAACAAATGGAAATCGCCATCAGAAAAAAGGCAATGATCCTCCAGACCCTGATCCGCCGTCAGATCGACCGAATAATGAGTCAGCGTCAGATACTGACTCGTCACATCTTAGTGTGAGAGGACGTTCATGTCATAGAACGTGTGGTCGCGTCCAAGCACCAACATTCTACACAAAGGATGAGATTGACCAACTTCTACGACAGAATGTAGGCAATCAGCAAAGAGACAAAAGAGATAAAGTCATTTAGCAAAAAATAAAAGAGTTTACTTCCGATAAGTGGACTCATCGTGCGACAGACGAAAGGTTTATTCGTTGGGATAGAGTAATACCTCTTGCCTACAATGGATCTTGGCAAGCAGGGTCAAACCTCTTGCTGGAAATATTTGAATTAGGCAAAGTTCATAGCTTTGGCTGTGAAGACGCTCTTGACCACCTAGTACCGAAAATGCTAGTAGGAGACGTCAAAGAATGGTTTCGTCACCGAAAGTTCACAAGGTGGGATGACTTTGTAAAGCAATTTATGTTTAAATTTGGTGAATCAAGTGAAGACATCAAAATGCTCTGGAGAAGTCTAAGACAGCGTAAAGGCGAAAGCTTACGCTCGTACATGCTTAGAGCCGAAAATCTGTTGGGTAAAATGCCTCATGAAATCAGTGACGCAACAGCAGATGACCAGTTTCGAGCTGGTTTAACAGAATATTCGAAAAAATATTCTGATGATGTCTAATGCACCAGATCCTGGGAAATTCTCAGAATTAACCCTTCCAACCCTGAGATGGGTCATTTTGTAACCTCGTTTTAAAAAAATCATTTTTTTTATAAGAAATAATTTTTTTTTTTTATCTGATTTTTGCTGACTATTCCTTTGAAACATCACTAGACACTAGGCGCATTCGAAAAGTAATTTGCACTAAACGACCAGTGCAACTGATAGTGTAAATGTCAAGTTAAACGACCCACTTTTCGAATGTAAAAATAAATTTCTGTGCAAATTTCAGTGTAAATTCAAGTGTAAATAAATCAGCCCAAATAATAACCATAGTCAAAATTGTTTACTCTTACAAAACAGGCGCGTTCAATTTCAACTTGTGAAATTATAAAAACTTGGTTATAATTATAAATGTAAGTTTATTTAAATTATTTTTTTTATTATTACTTATTTAAGAACGGGGAATCGGCCGAACGTCGGCCGAACGTCGGCCGCATTCGATCGCACAAATGCGGCCGAATACTGGCCGCATTCGATCGCATAAATGCGGCCGAATTCTGGCCGCATTTGATCGCACAAATGTGGCCCAACACCGGCCGCATTCGATCGCACAAATGTGGCCAATGTTCGCACAAATGCGGCCGAACATTGGCCACATATGTGCGATCGAATGCGGTCGGTGTTCGGCCACATTCGATCGCACAAATGCGGCCGAACATCGACCGCATTCGATTGCACAAATGAGGCCGAACAATGGCCACATTCAACCTCACAGATGCGGCTAATAACTGCTACAAAATTGTTCTTACCATTGAAATCGTTGGAACCGATCTAACGAAAATCCAAGATGGCTGCCAGCAAGACCCGATTTGAAGGAGAAAACTCGTTGCACGGAGATTTTAAACGGAAACGTGGCGTACAGGCCGTTTCCGTTTAACCAGTTTACACAACATTTACACGAATTAATTCGTGTAAATGTCGTGTGAAAACGAGTGTAAACACGTTTACATTCGTTTTAATGACTTTTCGAATGCGCCTAGTATACCATAGTTGAAATTTTTTTAATTTTATAAGTTTTTCTATAATTTGAACTCAAAGTTCAACTGGGTCAAAAAAGACCCATCTTAGGAGTCCAAAGGTCATAAAGGATGATCATCAGCAGGCTTCGCTAATGTCAATCATGTCCACCACGTCCATATGGCGTTCACTACATGTGTAGTCAATCTAACCCCATTGGCTAGATGTTAGGAATTCCCTATAACCCGGATCTTGCGCATGCGCAGAATCTGGGTCAAAAAATGCTCATCTTAGGGAGAGATGGGAGGCAAATTCTTTTGGGTTGGAAGGGTTAAACGAATTCATGGATTGATGAAAAGTATAAAGCTTACCTAACAGATGCAGATAGGTCAGCATACTTGAAGCGAGAGAAAAAACTTGCTGAGTAAAATAATGAAACTTGTAATGGTTTACAATTGCTACTTCCGCCTAGTTATGAAGACATACTAGAGGAAATGGAAGGAAAAAGTCCAAAGAAGGATTCTTCCAAAAAGGATGTTAAAAATCCTCATTCCGTTCCGAAGTTGCATGCAAATGTGGCTGGAGCAGAAATTCCAAATTCTGACGCTGAAGAGGCTGAAGAAGAGGAAGAAGCAGAGGACGAAACAATAGCTTTATTAGCCAAAGCAGCGGCGTTATTAGCAAAAAATAACCCAGTTGCTGGCAAATGGAAGCCAAGAATGAAACCTAAATCAGTTTCATTTGATGCAAAAAAGGTGAATACCGAAAAGAATTCCAAATCACCTGCAGCATCACCTGAGCGCCGGTCAGACGCTCGTTCTCGTTCTGCTTCCCCAGCAGCAGCGAAAAAGAAATCACCTGCCACTGATCCCTGCAATATTTACAAAAAATTGGGACATTGGCAAAAAGATTGTCCTACGGCATCGAAAGACAGACCCGTAACTGCTGCTGAGTTTGAAAAAGCAGTAAAAGTTATAAACGAATTGTTTCAAAAAAAACTTGTAGACGCAGATCCATCAGGTCTAGTGGACGCTGCGTCTCCTCCTAAATCGGAATCGGAAAATGACGTTCTGAAATTATTGGAAGATGTCGAAATTATTCCAGATGAGGTAATTTTTCCGGAGGTAATAAAAAATACTGAATCTCCAGAAATAAAAAAGGAGATTGTCAGCGAAACTCTGACAAAAGACACTTCCACTAAAATCAAAAGTAAAGACGATAGACCAACCTCAGTTCCGGAGACCCCTGGAATTGAGGAATGCATTAAGTTATTTGCAGCTACAACTCTTGACACCAATGAGTTATTAGACGAATTGCCGTTGGAACCTCCAATTGCAACTCCGTATAAAATTTGACTTGCAACTAAGAAACCTGTAGCGGTCTCAAACTTTTTTCCACCACTGTAAATGCGTTTTTGTTTTGAGATTTCAAATTTTCATCCACAACATGTGCAAAACGTTACATTTTTAACCCTCAGATGGGCAACCCTATACCTATTTGGGTGCAACACTTTTCTTGAATAGGAAAACTTTTTTTTGGTTTAATATAATTTTCTGAAAATTTCTGACTTGGTTCACACAGCAATAAGGTTTGTCTAAAAAAAAATTTGGAGTGTTCTGTACGTTATTTATTTATTTATTCATTGTTAAAAGTTCTGCCCCTTAGAAATCCCAGCTTAAATTTAAGTTGGCTTCTCCCAATCATATAAAAGCGCTTCTACTTAGTGCTTCCATTTTTACCAGCAGACACTGTATGGCGCTAGTAGTCCAACACAAGTGATTACGCGTTTTGATTACGTTTCCATTTCGTTCAAATTTCGTTCCAATTCCGTTTCAATTCCGTTCCAAATTCGTTCTCATGTATAATTGTATATAAACAAAACAAAACAATTGAATTTTTAACCAAACGGAAGCATGGGGAGACCAAAAAACAGTGGCGCCAAATGCGACAATTTTTCGCACTACCCTAAAGCGCTTCAGCTACGGGCCTTTTTTATTTAATTATTTTGCACCCAAATAGGTACATTGTGGGCACCAAAGCGTCGTCTTTGGAGATTTACCATCTGAGGGTTAAAGGGCGGTGTGCGGAGTGACGCAGGTCACCGTGGGTGGCCAAGCGGTCACGATCGTCCTCACAGGTTAGATCCTGTGGATATAATTGGATGTTGAAATTACCAGTTTGTTTTAAGTAAATATTTGTTGACGATGTGGAAATAAATGTTAATATGTTGTTTTTATTTATGAAGGAAAGGTGGTGCTGCGTACATGGAGCGTTAACAAATTAGAAATAAGGGGAAAACAAAGCAGACATTTATTTATTTATTTATTTATTTATTTATTTATTTGTTTGTTTTTACATTTAGCAAATAAAATGTTGTTATATTTATTTCATTGTGACTATAGAGCCACAACAACAACATTATAATTTTTTACCAGAACTTCATTAAGTGTATCGGCGGCATGCAGAGTTTATTCAGCGGGCTATTAAAGTACACGTGCATAGTGGACACAGTCTTCTTTTTCATACACTCTGGAACAGTCTTCATGAAGAACTAGACATAAAAATATTTAACAAAACGTTTACAATTTGACTCCAAAAGATGAAAATCATCTGCATCAAACTTACAGGGAATATGTCGGATGGAGGATGTTCAAAACGCTTTGACTTGAAATCACCAAACGCGACAAAACCAAAACCATTCAGCTTTCCCTCCCAGTACAATAAAAAGTATGGCTTGATGTTTAGGCAATCCATGTCCTTACTGGTGTCATACCAATAATGTTTTCCTATTAAGTAATAGTATTAGACAAATCAACTAAAAATCTTTGAAAACTCGATCTACCCATTAATGGAAAACATTCGCCCTCGGTCCATTTTGAATCAAGTTTTGTCTCCTCTGTTGGCACTGGAACAATCCCTTTGCCATCTTTTATGTACATCTCAATTTCTAGTTCCTTTTTTGCTGCACGCTCTAATGCTCGTTTTTTGCTGCAGATATGATCTTCAAATAAAATTGATAGATATCATAGCACCTTGTTTTTAATTCAACAATTGATTAAATACCTGGATGCTTGAAATATACTGTTGCAGTGTAAAAACTATCATCATCCGTCCCTTCTTTAGTAAACATGGTATTTCGTTCAAACCACTTTTTAAGATCATCATCACCAGTCGGTATTTGATTTATTGCATACTAAAAAAATAAAATAAAATAAAAAAAAATATCTAAATACATATTAGCGACGACATTTTAGCGAACGTCCACTTTAGCAACCGGATCATTTTAGCACCGTAAAATTCGCTGTAATGACCCGATCACTAAAGTGCTAAAGTGACAGTGTGGAGCTGCTTCGATTGTTAATGGCAAAGGGGAATTGTGTTTCATCTGAAGAAATGTAAATGGGGATATTGACTGCAAAAATGTTAACATTTTCTCATCCCAACAGCTGAAGGTCAGTTGCTTACCTGAACCCATGGCAATTGATTTTCTTACAAAAACTCCCATTGCATATAAGAAGCCATGTAGATGTGACTTTATGGGCTTAGGGTCACATGATCTGATCTTGGGATCATCTTGTACTGGATATGTAGACTTTTCACCAAGCATTAAAGCAATATTCCAAAATTTTTGGACATTATTTTCATTATTCTAAACTTTTTATGTACTTTTTATGCAATATAACGATTGGAAAGTTTTCCCTCGATCTAACTTTCGTGGCAGCCATTTTGAATTCGATTGTAAAAACCAAAAGCCAACAGGAACCAAATGGCTTTTGACTGTTTTTGGTGTCCATATTTTTGTATAAACGTCAAAAATGACATAAACATAAACTTTGAATGCGCATATTGTAAAGTGTAAATTTACCCTTGTTTGGATTCCTGCGATGTGGTGGCTGGCATCGTATAGAAGAACGACATCTCCGTTTTTCTTTTCTGCATATCTGTAGCCTTGGAAATCTTTACTCGAACACTCGTCGCTTAGAGAAACAAATTTTTTTTCTTTTGCTGCTTCGACATTCAGGGGCATTTTTGCAAATGGTTTATTAGTAAAGAATCCGCGCAAGGGTTTTATCCACTCTAAGAGCCAGCTGGCTACGCCAACGATGGGACCAAATGTGACTAAAATAGAAATTTATTTGAAAAATATTCCCCACGAAAAAGTAAAGAGAAATCTAATTCACCTCTTAATGGGTCCTCTGTTTCTGTATCTGCTTCATCTACTTCACCTGTGATGTTAATAGTTTGAATATGTAATTTAAAGGAAGAAGATAGCATGATTGCTTACCCGGTTTGGAACTCCCAAAAAACCACCCAGCATTGACAGAAAAGAAAAATGAGCTCAGAACGAGAATTGCAGTAAAGTACTTCATGGCGTTGAATGGAGGAATAGGCAGCGGAATTCTTCTTTTAAACTGAATTTTAAGGAAATATCTAGCGATTTAAAAGTGAGCAATTTTGAATCAACATCTATTTATATCATCTTGCTTATGTAACTCTTGGTTGACAAGTTTACAGCAAGATAAAAGCCTTAAATACTAGAATTCAAAATTATTTTCCGGCTTTCATAGAGTTACGCTCAATCAGGAACAAATTGCATCGGCCCCTATAATCACGCTGCAAGTGGCAAAAAAATAATTTTTTTTTTATAAAGGAAATAAATAAACAACCAACTTCTTACGGAATCCCTATTTGAATGTGAATATAATTCTAAATTTCTTCATATAAAAACATCAGATTACAGGCAAAAATGTAAATTACCAGAATTTGAAAGCTAACAAGAAATTCTAATTTATTATAGAAGCAAATATACCGCAATGCAATTTATGTTTAGTGTACTCGTGTCGAATAATTGCAGTTTGGTAAACCATCTGGCGAAGATAGCTTTGTTGACATGAAAGACTTTAAGGAAATAAAAATAAGTTGTTTGTTGCAGATCAAATATTTTTTGTGTACTCGAAAACATACATTACTTTTATTTCAATATGAAAAACAGTTTTAGTAAATAATAGATTTTAAAAAAAAAAAAATATTTGTGGTATTGCCATACTGTTCACATTCTTTGGAGAATTTAATGGCTGCAATTGGATTTTGACCGATAGGCAAATTTTGCAATATCGCCAATACCGATTACTGGAAACCAAATATCGACCGATTCCGATACTTGCGCCGATAATATAAGACCGACCAATCCACCATTTAAAAATAATTTCGTTTTTTTTTTATACTCATTTTTTTTTTAGTTTTTACGGCGTTGTAAACACGTAAACGTAACAACATCCTTAAAAATTTTGTGCAAATCATTACATTTACCTTGAAATAATGTAGGGCATCACACAGTTTAGAATTATATGCGTTTTTGTTTTGAGATTTTAAATTTTCACCCAAAACATGTGCAAAACGTTACAGGGTAAATGCAATGTTTAGCTCATTTTTTTACGTGTTTTTGGATGGTAGATCTGTTATCGGTAAATTCCGGTGTATTCCCAAAAATTTATTATAAGAAGGGCTTCTGGATATTAGTGTGTGACGGTTATAAAACCGTATTTTCCCAGATTTATCGCCAGACGGTGCTATTTGATTAAAAGCGCGCATTTTCAAATGAATTGCGACAATTATAATTAATTGTTATAATGATGTGAATAAATATAAGATATTTATTAAACATGATAAAGTATTATTTACTTAAACAATTGATTCTACCGAATCAATATTATATTTTATATTTACTTGTTGAAGGGGACCAATCGGACCCTTCTTGACCCAATTCCATATTAGGTCCGAACCCCAGTTTCTATTAGGTCCGGACTAGTGATCCACGAATCCGTCGATCCAGGCACCTGATTGGCTATCGCCAATCTGATTGTTCTCAAGAACTATATAAGCTCTGGTTTTCCACCAGACCTTCGGCTTGTTTTCTGTATGTTTGTATGTATTGTTGGTTATCGTTTGATTTCTCTCTTTCTTACCGACACATCAGGCCCCTTCGACTCTCATCCTAATGGATATTGTCGTTGTAGCGTCATTTCGGGAAGACTAACTCCGGTTATCAAATGGTCCCATAGTGTTAGCTTGCTGTTGTAAGGGACAGTGAGAGTTCGTACGGTGACTTAGTGTGTCATCCATGCACGGGATGATTAACCTGTTAAATAAATATCAATTTATATGAACGGTGATAGTCGCATTGCTGCGATCCGGGTTTTTATCCACTTAATTTCTAATAAATTAAGCAGAAACCGCAGGTGAATGCTTTACAAGACTTATATCGCGGCCGAAACTTGTCTAGGGTTAAGTTTACGGAAATAGGAATAAAAAGACAGTTTATTATGGTAATAAAAATCACACAAATGTTTTATTCGATAAATTACAATATATACTAATTATGATTATGAATATCACAGAATAAAATGAGCGGGAAACAATGAAACAAAGGAAGGGCTTGCAACGACTGTTGCAAGCTACAAAGCGTCAGAAATGGCGCTTAAACAACTTGAAGTTGTTAGGCGAAGGCAAATTGTCTTCGTTCTACGAACTCACGAACGATGGTCGAAGACGATGGTTCTCGTGGGCTCCTTCTACGGCTCGTGCGACGGCTCGGCGGCGGTGGTTGACGGCTGTAGGCGTCCGGCTTTCGTACGATGGCGGTGGCTGTCGTTCGCGCAACAGCGACGGCGATGGTTCACGATCGTCGGGAATCTTCTCTTCTCGATTGCTGGAATTAGCGACGGCTAATTCAAGCAGGATTGCTGGCTTTGTGCGTTTGATACACAAAGATAGCAGGTGAAACTGAGTTACAACGGTCCTCTATCAATACTTTTCTTTCAGGAGCAAAAGCAGTGATGTTGAGGTTGTTGTTGTATTTTTCAGAGTCCCGATTTGAGCCAAGACGCGAGCCCAGCACGCTTCAATATTGCGCAGAAAACCTGCGCACTTAGCTCAAATGGGTGCAACTAGTGGTTATTACACCATATTGCACCATAACGGCTAATAACCGTTTTCACCCCGGACAACCTGGGGTGATATGTGCCTAGAGAGGATTTCTCCCCTCGGTCACATGATCTGACTTGGCGTGTGCCACAGTCAAATTAATTAGAAGATAATTAATTTAATCTTCTAAGTTGGTGAATATTTTGAGATCACCACACATCCCCCCATTTAAGACGAATCTTACATGGAGAGAAAATGAACGAACCAATTTATGATTCGTCCATGGTCTGAGTTCGCTCAGGCGTCAACGGGCGCATCATATCCGTGGTGTCGTCCCTCGGGTTGGACCGCTCGTTAACCGTACACAGGTCGCGACCTGCGTTTGGTCCGGAGACCATTCCAGGGTTGACATGAAGCCAAACCTGGATGATTCTTGCCGAGTTCGCTCGGTTGAAAAATCCCAGCGCCGCAAACTCTATCGGATCCTCTGGCGCTAATCGTGCTCTCAGGAGTCGATCATGGAGCACCGATGGTGGGCTTAACACCCGAATGTGGTCTTCGAGCCACATAAACACCTGCCTCGACAACTTGTGGTTGTTGCTAAGCAGTGTTCGCGTATCCGGCGTCAAATAGAAGTGCGGATACAGGCGCATCAGGGTCTTGAAAGCCGATTCCTTCTTCAGCGGCTTGACCTTCGTCTCCGGCTTGGCTGGCGGCGGCGGCGGCGGCGGTGGACGTGAGTCTTCCGCCGTGGCATCGTCGAAATGGCTCGGCGAGCCCAAGAAAACCAACGCGGGTGCGGAGGTTGACGAGGGTGTGACGCCTCGTCCCTGCGCTCGACCGACTCCGGTGAGCTTACGGGGTTCGACTGCCCGTTGAACTCCGGCTGGAGTTTGAGAACTTCCGGCGTTCTCCGGCCAAAACGAACATCCAGCGCCTTCTTGGGCCGACTGGAAAACAGCTAGTGACGCAGCTGCTGTGGCGCTCGTAACTGGAAGCGGTGTTCTTCCGGCCATTTGCGCCGTGGCCTTCGCAAAGGACCACTCGGTTCGCAACCGAACGGCGGCCTCTTCTTCGGTCTCGCCGTTTGCTACGACTTGCTTAATTAGCTCAGCTAAGATCGTAGGCGGGTCGAGCCGGAGGTGGTACCACAGCTCGACTTTCTTCTCCGACAGGCCCATCGGAGCGGTCCATAAGTATGTAATGGCCGCCAACGCCTGTCCTGGCGAAGGAAGAACACCAGGGTACAACACCCTAGTCATCCCCGGAATTAGCTGACGCTGAAAATCCATCAGGCGGGGATCATCAATGGTATTGATGTCGGAGACTTCTAGCCTTTCAGCTAGTCTCTGCCAGTCCTTCTGCGACTCGGCGATCTGGGCGCTTTGGTATGCGTCCAGCTTCTGGAGCACTTCCTGCTGTGCTCTAATGGGTTGCTGCTCGTAGCAGGTCCATTGTGGGCCGAATGACTCACTAAAAAATGGCCGGAGTTGCAGGTTGCTAACTCCAGCCGGCAAGCGGGAAACATATCCTTGTTCGGGCAAGCGGCTAGCATGTCCAGGTACTGGCACGCTACAGTCGGGAAAAATATCACCGACAACACGTCTCATGGCGTATGGAGTAGCCGAGTTGTCCACTTTGAACGTGGAGGCGGTTCGGCTACTTCGGGCGGACTTAATTGTGGAGTCCGATTCAAAACTCAGCGAAGACGACGAGCCAAACGACTCTGGTGTCCGTCCTCGTCGCGACTGCGGGCGTGATGGCTGCGCGTCAGTCGAATATGGGCGTGATCGCCTCTGACGTTCCTCTCGATCGCGGCTTGATTCGCGGAACATCGGTCGGACTGGAACCGGCGGAGGGAGTTGCCCCACCCTCAAATCCTCGTCTTGCGGCGGAGGATTGATGGCCGCTGGGGCCGGAATTTCATCTTCTTGATAAAAAGGGAGAGCGCAACGCGCTTGCTCCTCTGCCTCGTGTTCTCGAGCCAGTTGTCGATTTTCGTCGACGCGAAGCTGCACCGCGGCAGCTCTGAGTGCTTTGGACGGGAAAAATCCCGGAAAATCGTTAAAACACCCGGCGAGCGCCAACTGGTGGAGCTCGGTTTGTGTGACGGGAAGTTGTGGGTTCCCGTCACGAACGGATTTGCGATACCGTTTAACGACTTCGCGTTGTGTCGTCTTGAGGTTCTTCCTCAATTGGGTTAGAGCACCGTAATTAATTCCGGTACTCTTTAGCGCTCTTCTGCGCTCGTGACGCTCTCGTGGCGTCACTGGCCACTGGTTGTGCAGCAACTCTGCTGCAAGCGGTCCTGGGGGGCTCTCGTCGAGCGTCCACTCGATTTCGTCGACACCGTCCACGTGAAGGCGCTCGATGAATCTTCCTTTTGCACCAAATCCTTGCAGCGCTGATCTGCTGAAGTCGTGGCGCAACTTCCACCAGGTATTGTTTGCCGTCTTCAGTCTTCTGATTTTTTCGGGCAATGCCGCTCGAAAAATCAGCGGGTGCTGAGTCGGCACGTGATCGGGAAGCGCGAATGGCGTTTCTCGATCCCTCTCGATCTGTATTCGAAGAAAAATAAATAAATTAGTTTATTTAAAAATAAACAAATAATTTCTTATTTGAAATATTTTTTAAGCTTAGCGCTTGTGGCTGTGAGTCACTAAGGGATGTTGGTTGTCATGGCAACTCCCTTCGCACATGCTTGAAGCACGTGACTTTTATAGCCGCCATTTTTATTTTTTAGCGGCTTGTGTTTGAAGTCAGGAAAAGTGAAATTACTCAATTTTTCTGACTTAAACACTTGGTAAAAATTTATTCTAATAATTTACCCGTTGTTGAAGCGTCAATTGAACGTCTTCATTTGCCCCTTCCATGGGCATTTCTCCGTCCGCCTGGAGTTGGATCGCTTCCTCGTCCATTCTCTTTCGTTTTCCGGTAATTTCGGAAATTCTTTCGTCTTGAAAGAGAAATAATACATAAATCTTATGTTTTATCAAATTTTTCATACAGAAAAATTACTTACGATCAGGTTGTCGAACTATTCGGGTCGTAACGTAGGCGATGCGATGCATACACTCTCGAAACTTTTGAAAAAGTGACTAAGTTCGTTGATTGCAAACACGAACTTGGATTAGAGACGCTTTGTGACGTCACTAATTATAACGTATGATTAACGTTGTCATTCGAGTGGGTACTACGAATGACGTCACGAGATTGCTTTCTCGGATCTTTTGGGTAAACCCAAAAGGTGAAAGACAACACTATGTCTTGGCTCGCGGAACGCGAGATCTCAAGTTGTACTTTGACTTTCGCGAAGTACAATCCAACTTGTTTAGATTGTCATCAGCATCGTCTCCAATGTCAGATGAGTTATATACTTCATTGTTTGAAATTTTCTCTTTTTCTAAAAACATTTCCTTTTCTAGATTTTCATCAAGAGAAACATTTTCAAGTCGCTGGTTTATTTCATCGACTTCGTTATTTTTGAGTTTCGATTTTTTACTCGATTCCGTGTTTTCGACAGGAATTTTGGATAATTTAGCATCATCCAAGGTATTAACAATATTTTTTGTTTTTTGACCCACTTCCTCCCCTTCCAGCCAAATTTCTTGGTTGAAAACGGGAAAGTACGGCATTAATTCAGTGCCGTGAACAGCTGGATAAATTTTATTATCACTCAGCCGTCGAAGTTGAAAGGCGCCTCCTTGTAACCTTTTGATAATTACATAAGGCCCATTCCTTTTCGGTGAAATGCCTGCTGCTATTCCTTTAGCGGCATTTGAGAGAATATGAGACTCTCGCCAGACTAAATCATTTTGTCTGAAGTTGTCGAATTTCTTATCTGATTTTTCAGCTTCGACACGGCGTCTCAAATCTAAGACGTGAGACATCATATGCTGATACGTCTCTGCAATTATTGTTTCTAATTTCTGAACATATAAATGCGGATTTTTTGGATCAATGACTAAAATTCCTTCCGGAATTCTTGGATCCCAAGGAATTCTTAATTCTCGGAAAAAATTTAAGAAAGCAGGAGAATAATCTCTGCCTCTTGTTACAGTTGTTCTCAAACTGAATGCAAATTCGCGTAGATACTCATCCCATTGGTCATGAATATCTAAATAAATCGAAACTAAATATTTAATATCTCGATTGGTTCTCTCCACAGGATTGCTTTGTGGATGATAAATCGATGTCGGTGTTCGCGACATGTCGAATTTTTTGCAAAATTCTTTATAGACCTGTGATCGAAATTGTGGTCCATTATCACTTATGATTTGTCTCGGAAATCCGAAAGTCATTGATAAGTGATAAATTGTGTTGGCAACTTTTATTGCCGTTGGATTACACATTGGAAATAATTCGGGCCAATGTGTAGCGACATCTACGATGACGCAAATGTGGGTATTGTTTTTTCTGGTTCTTGGTTTGGGACCAGACAAATCCACACTGAGGCAGTCAAATGGTCCAAATGGTCCAATTTGAGCGCCTTCAATTTCGGTCTTTGATCTCGGCTTACATGCCTGACATCCTTGACAATGTTGAATAAAACGTGTAATATCACGTTTCATACCTTTCCAGGTATAAACTCTTCGAGTTCGGTACATTGTCCTCGCAATGCCTGGGTGGCCGGACAGTGGATGTCCGTGCATCAACCAAATGATTTTATAAATCAATTTTCTTGGCACAACAACTTTAAGTGCCCTACCATCCTCTCCCAATTCATCGGTGGAGGTAGGATGATAATGGAGTAGCATATCTTCTTCAATGAGATAAGTACTCGCGTGTCTTTCAAAGTTTCTTCTTTGAAGACGAGTTACTATGTAACTTGGATATTGCTTGTTTAGCAAGTAATTGCGAATATGTTGGCAAAATTCGTCTGCTTTTTGCGCTGCAATAATGTCATCTCTCGTTGGAGGATCACATTCTAATTGCTTCGCAATTTTAGCTGCAAATGCTTTAATTAAAACATTTGTTGTTGGCAGCTCGAATTTTTTAGCCATCATAGCTCTTAATTCGACGTCAGGGGTTCCTGACGGATCATGCATGTTAATACAAAAATTAATTAATGCTTGATCGTCGTCATTAACTATTATTGACTTGGGTAATTCGTTCAATTTTCCCATTTGCCAACTTCGGCAAGGAGATGGACAATATGATAATAAATCATCATTATCGCCATCGTCTTCTGGTTCGTCAGGTGCGCTGACAGGTGCACGTGACAATGCGTCTGCTATTACATTTAGCGGACCTTTGACGTATTGTATTTCGAACGAATACGCCATCAGCTCCATTTGCCAACGAGCTAATCTGCCCGACGGGTCAGATAACGACATCAACCACTTAAGTGCTTGGTGATCCGTTTGTACAGTGAATGTAGTGTACTCTAAGTATGGGCGAAATTTGCGTAATCCCCATACTACTGCGAGACATTCTAATTCTGTCACAGTATAATTCTTTTCAGCGGGTTGCAAGCTTCTGCTTGCATACACGCATGGCATTTCGACTTCTTGGCCATCCACATTTTTCTTTTGTGTAAGGGCTGCACCCAACCCTTGTTTACTGGCGTCAGTATGAACAATAAATGGCATGTACAAGTCAGGCATCTTCATTGTTTCAGCATTCGTAAGCAAGTCTTTTATTGCGTCAAATGCTGCTTGATGATGCAGTTCCCAATCGAACTCCGCATCTTTCTTCAAGAGAGGCCTTAGTGGTTCTGCCACTGTGGCCAAATTCTTGATTAGGCGGTGAAAGAAATTCACCATGCCTAGAAATCTTTGTAATTCCTTAAGATTGGTAGGAGCCGGAAATTGCGTAATTGCAGCGACTTTTTTAGGGTCTACTGCAAGTCCTTCTACTCCTACTTTGTAGCCTAGAAAAATTAATTCCTTTCTACAGAGATGCGTCTTGCCAGGGTGCGCATGTAAATTAGCTTCTGCCAATTTTTTAAACACTATATCTAAATGTTTAATGTGTTCTTCGAACGATTTGGATACAACAATTATGTCATCCAAATATGCCCATGCAAATTTTCTGTAAACGTCACCCAAAACCTTTTCCATCAATTCTTGGAAAGTAGTTGGTGCGTTTACTAATCCGAAAGGCATGACTAAAAACATTAGTCTTCCCATTGGGCTCCAGAAGGCAGTTTTTTCTCTGTCTTCAGGTCGCAATTCTATCTGCCAATATCCCTTGGTCAGATCTATAGTACTGACCCATTCGAATTCTCCGATTTCTCGCAGAATTTCCTCAATTGTTGGCATTTGAGGTGGGTTGTACTTAGTATGTGTATTGATGGGGCGAAAATCAATGCACAAGCGTGGGTCGTTTCCTGGTCGCATGACTAGGACTGGCCGCATTCCGTAATCGCCTTCAGCTTTGACGACTACGCCTTTGTCAATCATGTCTTGACAAAGTTGTCTGATTATTTCCCTTTTTTGAGGGTTTATGCTCTTAAAGGGGACACGGATGGGTTTCTCCGTGTCAAGCTCAATTTTGTGCTTAACCAGGTGTGTTTTACCTGGATCTTTAGAAATAATCCTTTTATGTTTGGATAACATCTTTTCTAATAATTTGGATTGCTCCAAATTTAAGTTAGCTTCTTCGACTAACTTTTGGATGAAATTCTCTTCATCAATTTTGCCTTGAGTTACACTTGCAGCGTAAGCTTTTGCAAAGGTCATAAATGAGGAATCGGGTTCCTCTATTTTCTCCAAATAACGATCCAGCAACGCTTGTGGAATGTAGGGTAAATCTGCATCCATAGGTTGCGTGAAATTCCAAGACATCGTCTGTGGATTAGGTTGGATTTTTAATTTATTCATAAAATCGCAACCCAATAGTACCATTGGATACTTATTTGGTATTACGATGAACGGATGACGTAACGTGCCATGTGTCCATCGAAATGAAAGATGGATGGTTCCATCTGGAGTGACTTCTTCACTTGCCGTCGTAACTCTGACACCAGGTCCGATAGGTCGTAGATATTTTTCTAGACCTAGTTGATTAATAACTGAAGTGGCTAGGAAGCTTTTATTTGCTCCTGAGTCCAACATTCCGGTTATTACACCTTTTAACGTTTCTAACTTTAACGTCGGAAGGTCTTGGCTGTTTGGTATTCCAGCCACTTTGCACTCAAACTTGCGCAATTTATGAGGAACTGTAATTGGAGGCTCCAAAGGCAATTCATCTAATAACTCATTGGTATCAAGAGTTGTAGCTGCAAATAACTTAATGCACTCCTCAATTCCAGGTGTCTCTGGAACTGAGCTTGGTCTATCGTCTTTAACTTCGACTTTATCTTGAATATTGGAAGTGTCTTCTTCAGTCGGGGTTTCGCCGACAATCTCCTTTTTTACATCAAGAGATCCTTTTTCTTTTAGTTCTGTTTGACGAATTAATTCATCAATAACTTCTCCAACATCTTCCATTATCTTCAGATTTTCATTCTCTGATTCCGATTTCGGAGGTGACGCAGCGTCCACTAGACCTGATGGATCTGCGTCTACAAGTTTTTTCGAAACATGTCAGTTATGATCTTGACTGCTTTTTCAAACTCAGCTGTTGACACTGGTTTGTCCTTTTTAGAGGATGGGCAGTCTTTTTGCCAATGCCCTAATTTTTTGCATAAATTGCATGGATCAGTGGCAGGCGATTTCTTTTTCGTTGCTGCTGGCGAGGCAGAACGAGAACGAGCGTCAGACCGGCGCTCTGGCGACACCGCAGGTGACTTTGAATTCCTTTCGGTATTCACCTTTGATGCGTCAAATGAAACATTTTTTGGTTTCATCCTTGGCTTCCATTTGCCCGCAACGGGGTTATTTTTTGCTAACAACGCCGCTGCTTTGGCCAATAAAGCCATCGTCTCGTCTCCTGTTTCCTCCTCCTCTTCAGCTTCTTCAGCTTCAGACGACGGAGTTTCAGCTCCAGTTATATTTGCGTGTAACTTAGGGACTGAATGAGGATTTTTGACGTCCTTTTTGGAAGATTCTTTTTTCGAACTCTTCTCATCCACTTCGTCTAGAAAGTCTTCGTAACTAGGTGGCTGCAACAATTTCAAACCATTAAAGGTTTCATTGTTTTGCTCAGCGAGTCTTTTCTCTCGCTTTAAGTACGCTGACCTTTCGGCTTCTGTAAGATAAGCTTTGTACTTTTCGTCAATGCGCAATTGATTGACTTCCATGAACTCGTTTAACTCGGAGAATTTCCCCGGGTCGGGAGCGTCCGACATCATCAGAATATTTTTACTATATTCTGTGAGGCCAGCTCTAAACTGATCATCTGCTGTTGCATCAGTAACAGCATGTGGCATTCTGCCAAGCAGATTCTCTGCTCTTAGCATGTACGAATGTAAGCTTTCGCCTTTTCGTTGCTTAAGACATCTCCAGAGCGTCTTGATGTCTTCGCTCGATTCACCAAATTTAAACATAAATTGTTTAACGAAGTCATCCCACTTCGTGAAGTCTTTCCTGCGAAACCACTCCTTGACATCGCCAACCAGTATTCTTGGTACTAGATGGGCCAATGCACCTTCACAGCCAAAACTGTGAACTTTGCCTAGTTCGAATATTTCCAGCAAGAGGTTTGACCCTGCTTGCCAATTTCCATTATAGGCATGTGGGATAACTCGATCCCATCTAATGAACTTTTCATCTGTTGTTTGATGAGTCCATTTATCAGAAGTGAATTCACTTATTTTTTGCAAAATAATTTTGTCCCTTCTGTTTTTTCGCTGTTGTTGAGCATTTTGCCTCAACAACTGGTCAATCTCATCCTTCGTGTAGAAATCGGGTCTTTGAGTTCTACTACGTGTTCGGTGACGAGATCGCCCTCTCACACTGGGGTGTGAGGAATCTGTATCAGACGCAGATTCATGATTCGGATTTGGCGGCGGATCAGGGTCCGGAGGATCGTCGCCATCTGGCGGACGACGGTCTCCATTTGGTGGTCCCCTTCCATTTCGATTGCCATTCGAATTGTGGTCACGTGAGTGGCCACCTCCATGTCCATCTGAACTGTCTCCACCTGGTGGGTCACCACCTGGCGGATTTCCACGGTATCTCGGCCCATCACGGATGTCGTTTTGACAATCTCGTTTTGGTGAGCCTTCTCGCGGATTATCGTGTGACCGTCCACGATCGTGTGGTTTCTCACGTTCTTTATTTTTTCTCTCTAGCAATCCGATTAATCGGTCACTATTGCTAAAGAATCGATCCGAATCTTGCGGAACGTTTGGGGAATGATATTCGGTCGGGTCTGGTTGTCGCTTTCGCTTTTTGCGACTGTGATGATTATTACGGCTTCCACGACTACTGCGTGAATCATCACTGTCAGTCCAACTTGATTGTCGACTGACTTTTGGTTTAGCTGATGTTAAATCAATCAACTCAGGTGATTTGGAAGCACCTTTTTGCAAAACTGGGGCTGGCTTTGCAAAATTATCTTCGCCGCAAACGTCTTGTACTTTTTGTACGACTACTGCAAAGTTTTCTTGTACCGTCAATAGATCTGCGCGAAGAATTTCGTTTTCACGAGCTTGCGCAGCTAAGTCGGCACGTAATAACTGCTCTGCAGTACTTTGACTTTTTGCGGCTTGTCCAGCATCAATTACGGACTGCTGTCGAGCGAGAAATACTTCGTTTTCTCGTTGTGCTAATCTCTTAGCTCTTGCTGCTTGTTCTGCAGCATAATTCTCGTAATTTCGAGAAGTGGAGGGAATTACTTCCCTCGCTCGAACTGGGGCGGTTAGTTCGGCAGTCATTAAATTTGTGTTGGCTTCTCGCAAATTTGCGTTGGCCAATCTCAAATTTTCATTAGCAATTTCTAAATCTTTTTGAGCTTGATTTAGTTGCTCGAGCCTTTGTTGCTGCTCTTCGTCAGTAATTAGCCAGGAAGCTTTTTCCTGCTCTAATTGTAACAACTTAACATGGTCATTCGCACGTTGTTGTTTTAGTTCGGCATTCTGCTGCTGCATTTCTGCATGCATTCGCTCGAACTCTGCTTGCAAGCTTGTTCTGACGATTTCAACGTCTTTCTGGCTTTGTTTGCGAACCATAGCTTTGTGGATTTGTTCCACAGTCATTTCGCTAGTGACTTTTACTCCCTCGAGCCTAGCTTGCTCACGGAGTGCGTCCATCATGGTAACACGCACGGGAGAATGAGAAACTTCCATATTGGAGTTCTCAGAATCTTGTTGTGCTGCACCTTGAACCGGTGATGAATTCAGCGAGTGCTCCGCACTTGATGATTGAATTCGTAAATTCAAATCATCGTTTTGCGACTTGGAACGGCCACTTCCAGTTGGATTGTTTAAGTCCAACTGGCCGCTTGGCGGGGATGGCTTTTGTCGCTCCAACGCTTGCGTGAATTCATTCACGATTAACTGTGCCGAGTTACAGTTAGCTGTTTGATCCATAGTTTCAAACAGTTCTTGTGACTCAGTCACTTCTTGATCCACGGCTGGTAGATCGATCGCCACTCGTCTCTTCGCCGGCCTTCCTCTCGGTCTCTTCTCTGAAGGAGTCGCCATTTTTCAATGAGGATTTAGAAAGGATAGAGAAGAAAGATAAGCAAGATAAAAATGGCGGGTAAATTTTAATCTATCAAAATTTATACAATGACTATCCCGGACGGGCCCCCACGTGCTGCGATCCGGGTTTTTATCCACTTAATTTCTAATAAATTAAGCAGAAACCGCAGGTGAATGCTTTACAAGACTTATATCGCGGCCGAAACTTGTCTAGGGTTAAGTTTACGGAAATAGGAATAAAAAGACAGTTTATTATGGTAATAAAAATCACACAAATGTTTTATTCGATAAATTACAATATATACTAATTATGATTATGAATATCACAGAATAAAATGAGCGGGAAACAATGAAACAAAGGAAGGGCTTGCAACGACTGTTGCAAGCTACAAAGCGTCAGAAATGGCGCTTAAACAACTTGAAGTTGTTAGGCGAAGGCAAATTGTCTTCGTTCTACGAACTCACGAACGATGGTCGAAGACGATGGTTCTCGTGGGCTCCTTCTACGGCTCGTGCGACGGCTCGGCGGCGGTGGTTGACGGCTGTAGGCGTCCGGCTTTCGTACGATGGCGGTGGCTGTCGTTCGCGCAACAGCGACGGCGATGGTTCACGATCGTCGGGAATCTTCTCTTCTCGATTGCTGGAATTAGCGACGGCTAATTCAAGCAGGATTGCTGGCTTTGTGCGTTTGATACACAAAGATAGCAGGTGAAACTGAGTTACAACGGTCCTCTATCAATACTTTTCTTTCAGGAGCAAAAGCAGTGATGTTGAGGTTGTTGTTGTATTTTTCAGAGTCCCGATTTGAGCCAAGACGCGAGCCCAGCACGCTTCAATATTGCGCAGAAAACCTGCGCACTTAGCTCAAATGGGTGCAACTAGTGGTTATTACACCATATTGCACCATAACGGCTAATAACCGTTTTCACCCCGGACAACCTGGGGTGATATGTGCCTAGAGAGGATTTCTCCCCTCGGTCACATGATCTGACTTGGCGTGTGCCACAGTCAAATTAATTAGAAGATAATTAATTTAATCTTCTAAGTTGGTGAATATTTTGAGATCACCACAGCATCTATTTGCGCTAATATTTGATCGTGGATCAGACGCTCTGCCAGCGCGAATGCGCAGGAAGTCAAACCTGATCACGAAACAAATATGGACAACCATATTCCCAGGGTTCTCTATATGCTGGCGGATGGAGCCTCAACAACTCCCGCGATGGTTCTCTCAACTGTCGTGACTGTCCCCGCCGAAATAATAACAATATAACAATTCATTTGTTATATTACGCTAATAATATTTTGTTAACCAGATCTTGGAATATTCTAATGAGCATTCCCATCCAAATGCGAAGGACTCTTTGCATTGATAGCTATTCGAGCTGCGGGACCGAATACGTCTCCGTAGCGTTCGTTGTGACGATGCCGTAAAGTCAGCCGTATCCCTCTGGCTTCGCCCGGATCCTCAACCAGTGTTGCCGCCCGTTTACACGTGCCCAGAACCCAGATACAGTTGTATCTTGTTAATTAAGCAAGTAAAACCGTAAGTACGTATTATTTGGTCATTTATTCATTTAGCGCACATTTCGTAGCTTATCTTGGTTAGGTTATTGTTAGGCTTAACAATGTCTTGTTCCGACCGATTTATCTTGTTAAAATGGCTAATAAATCAGCCAAAAGCAGAATCGTCACAAGTGTTACTAAAAACTTCTTTGTTACAATGAATTTAAGTTATTTGTAATGTTAAAATTCGTTGTGTGAAAAGGTTTTAACATCATGTTCTACAGCTGGCCAATCAAGTCATTTTTTAAATTTTGTTATATAAAAAGATGGTTCGTTTATTTAACTGTAATACACTTTGGGACAGTCTTCATGGACAACAGCAAATAATCATACCGAAATTTTTATAATTTGACACCAGGAGACGGAATTTTGCTGCACACAACGTGTCAAATAGCAATTACTCATCGAGTGCTATAGCTAAGTTTATGCTACAGTATGTTCTCTGCTTGATTTTAGAGTTGTAGAAGAAAGAATTCACACGCGTGGCCTCACCATTGTGCTTACTTGCATAAATGCGTACTTTTAATATCGAATTTACATAGGTGGCGCTGCGTGCAGGCAGCGTCACAATTTCCCTATATAAGTGCATCAACAGTTGGAGTGCGGAACGCATACACTCATGCTAATATCGTATTACTGCATGTCGTTATAGTGCAAGTATTACTGGCATGCCAATAAACTCCGTTTTTAACGGCGTGTCGGTGTGAGTATGAATTTTTTTTTTAATTTTTAGCCCAAAAATGTTTAAAACGCATATTTAGATATCCAAGATGTAGGAAATTGGTCTAAATTTTTATAAATTGTTCCAAAAATTTAGTAGTAATAAAATATCAAGAAAACTTAAATTTTAGACCCAAATTTTAACATAATTATTCTTTTGGGCTCTTTTACACAAAAACAAAAAAAGAATGACACAAAAATCGCTAAAATGACATGTTCGCTAAAATGGTGTGTCGCTAAAATGAAATCGCTAAAATGAAATCGCTAAAATGAAATAGCTAAAATGAAGTACATCCGAAATAAATACCCGTATGCGACTTGCAGCAGGATATGACCTAGAACTTAATCTGGAATCCCAGATCAAGTTTGGCAGTTAAACAATCATTTATTTGCTAAATAAACGATTAAACAATCATTTATTTGCTAAATAAACGATTGTATTCAGAAACGAGGCTTTTCGTCTAAAAATTCGTGCGAGACGAAAATTTAGACGAGATTGAATTCGCCTACTGTTAGTCGCGTTTAAACTTTCTGTTGCCCCCAGGAAAAGTAGACTACTCTAGCCTCCGGTGGCAGAAAAATGAACTGTTTATTTGGAGCTGAAGCAGCGTGGCAGCATGTGAAGATTTTTTTTTTCCGTATGTGTACTTGCAGGGTAGACTGACCCAGTGGGGAAGGAGAGAGCTGAGTGGTGTGGTGAGGAGAGTCAGAGAGAGAGGGTTTGGACAGCAAAGGGTGAGGACGTGTGCTTGTCAGGTCCCGTAGCCAGCCTGGGCAGCAGTGCCCGAGTTGACTCTGCTCTTCTCCCATTCACCACTGTGACGCTCAGTGACAGGGATATGTCCCTGTTGCAGCCTCTATGAGCGGCTACATGGGCTATAGGTAAGTACGGTACTACAGCAGAATTTACCCTTTATCCGACCACGTCATTCACGGGCTAACTGCTTGCTGGATCGTATCTTGACCGTATCTTGAGCGTATCTTGACCGTATCTTGAACATATTTTGACCAAACTCAAGATTGCACCAGTCAAGGCGATCAAACTGATAAGAGGATAAAGAATGTGCAGTGAGTATTGACAATCTGACAGGAAAATTTGTTGGATGTTGCTTATTTCAGCCGCCAATACGTCACCAGTAGGCACTTGGAGGCATCGAGTATGTTAGAGATATGTCCATTGAATGTCTTATGTAAACAAACAATCAGGGCTAAGTGTTGTAATATATACAACCTGTGCATTTCTTGTCAATAAATCACTTGTAATCTCTTAACCCTTGCGACTGTTGTATTTGTTTTGATCTGTTGATTTCCAACATTACCAAAAAAGAAATAAGGGGAAAACAAAGCAAATAAAATGTCGTTTTATTTATTTCATTATGACTATAAAGGAACAACAACCACATTAGAATTTTTTACAAAATCTAAAATATCGACGGGAGGCAGATTCTATCTAACGGGCCATTAAAGTACACGTGCATAGTGGACACAGACTGGTCCTTCATACACTGCGGAACGGTCTTCATGAAGAACTGTAAATAAAAATATGTACAAAAATGTTTACAATTCTAACCTTGAATATGAAATCCAACTTACCGGGAATACTATAGACGGCGGCTTTTCGAAACGGGTCGAATCGAAATCACCAAACACAGCAAAACCAAAACCAGCCAGCTTTTGCTCCCAGTACAGCATAAAGAACGGCTGGAAATAATTGCAATCCATGTCCTTACTGGTGTCATACCAATAATGCAATCCTATAAATTAACCGTATTAGACAAATCGAATTTAAATCTTTCAAGACTCGATCTAACCCATAACCGGAAAACATTTGCCCATTGTCCAGCGTGTATTGCCGAGATCCGACTGCTTTTTCGGCACTAAAGTGTTCTCGGTGCCATTTTTCAGATACAAGTTAATTCCGATTTCACCCTGTACACGTTTTGATGCACCTTCTGCATTGCAGATATCATCTTCAAAGAAAATCGATTAAATTGATTAGATATTGTATAGGACCTTGATTTGACATAGAATTACAATATAAAGGCTAGTTCACAGATTTAATTTATCTCAATACCTGGATTCATGAAATATGCTGTTGCAGTGTAAAAAGTGCCTTTGTCGGTCGTTTCTAGAGTAAGCATTGGATGTTGTTTGAACCAGTCTTTAAGTTTTTGAGTCTTCATTTGGCTTTCTGCGTACTAAAAACCCCCGATTTGAATAAAAATGCAACTTTAAGTCATTGTAAACTGTAAACTTACGGTCGTTTGAATTCCAGCGATGTGGCCTGTAGTGTCGTATAGAAGAATGACAGCTGGGTTTTTACTTTGCGAATATCTGTAGCCTTGGAAGTCACCAGAACATTCCTCGCTGAGTTGCTGAAATCCTTGTCTTTTTGCGTCTTTGGTATTCAACGGCATTTTTGCAAATGGATCTGCAACACCTATTCCAGGGATGGGAATGGGAATGGGACCCGCTGGACCATACGTGACTATAAAATAGAAATTTATTTGAAAAATGTTCCCCAAAAGATGAAGTTTAGAAATAATGTCAATTTACTTTTTAATGAATCCCATTTTGCTTCTGAAAATTAAATTGTGTGGTGATAAAACTTTGTTAAGTGAGAATACAGTGCGATTGCTTACCCGGTTTGAGCCAGGGAAGAAATAACCCGTTGGCAGAGAAGAAAAATGAGCTTGCAATGAGAATTGCAGTGAAGTACGTCATGGTGTTGAATGGAATGGTGAAAGCGGTCGGGGTTTTTCTTTTAAGCTGAATGTTAGGAAAAGTAAACAATGTTCACTTTTTTATGTATTCATGTCATCTTGTTTATGTAACCGTTGACAGTTTGGCGAATTTAGCTGTTTGTTTGCCAATACTTACAGCTGCTACTTCAGGTGCTCAGATGTGAAAAGAAACACGCTGCAGTTTGGAATGTGATTGATTTTTAATCGATGTTGGCTGCCCATGCAAATCGACTCGAAACTACATCATTAACGCAATAATACAATTGAAAAGTAAGCACTTCCTCCTATTTTTCATTGAAGGTGAAGTGCACTGAGTGTTTTTTCATCGAATTCTCAAAGACAGCAGTATAAAAAGCCGAAGTTATAGTTGAGAAAAAACTAAATTGTTGTATTTATATACATGATACAAAACAGAAATAAATTAAATAATTTTCCAAACTATTGGTGCAATTTCAGTAAAGAATTAAACCGTAATTGTCAATGCGCAATGTTGCCAATAGATGGCGCAATTGCGGAACAGCGGTAAATTCGAATTACGAATGATAAATCATGAGATAACTATGGTCACTGCAAAAAAAATTAGATTTTCGTCGATAAAATATTTTGGAAATATAACTGAAATGCGACATTTCCAAACCCGAAAGTTATATATTCCAAATTGTACAAACATCAAATTTCCAATGACTTTCCAACACTGAATGCAACCCTTTCCAAACTACTTTTCATAGCATGATATATTAAATTTCCAAACAGTTAAATACATATTTCTCAACCAGTAAAGTTAAGATTTCCAAATGTAAAATATGAGTTTCCCATCAGTAAATAACAACTTTCCAAATATAAAATTTGATATTTCTTTTTTAATAAAAATTCTAAATTAGTTAAATCTCAAAATAAATCCCTAGAAATTTCCATAAAAATTCAATACATCCTGAAAATATGCAGAGGATTCACTCCTGAATCTTGAATCCTGAATTCATTCCTGAATACTGAATTTGTTTCTGAATCCTGAATCCTTCAGTGTTGTTAATTTACAGAAATTCAACTTTCCATAAAATATTTCACATTTCCTTTCCATTATATTTCCAAACTGGAATTTATCCAATTTCACCATTAACTTTCCAATGACTTTTTTTTTGGAAATCCCAAATTTTTTGCAGTGGGTATAGATTTCTACCACTCGGGGGAAGTTAAAAACACCACAATATAAATTTATATTATGGTTTATAATACCCTGTTCGCACTACATAGTCTAGATAAAACTTGAGCTAGCTTAGCTCAATCTAGATTGAGTCTAGCCTAGTTGTTGAGCCAAACTGTTCGCACAGCACTGTTTTTGAGGCTATTCCAGACATTACTTAGCAATAAATCCAGGAATAATTAAAGCAAAAAAAATTTGCCGATAAACAAGTCACCAGTGCTGGACTGGCCCGGCGGGCTACCGGGAGTTTCCCGGTGGCCCGTGGCTGCTGTGGCCTGTCGCGGCCTTCTGTAGCCTGTCCCGACTTCATTAATTGTGGCCCGGACACCCAGATTTCCCAGTAATAAATTTGTTCCCAGTCCAGCCCTGCAAGTCACGATGTTGTTGTCCACACATTTTCAAAAGCAGTGCATTGTTTTGACGAGATTAATATCAAATCAGACTCGACTGTTGCAATTACTACAATCAATAAGTCGAAAGCAACGGTATTTTCCATTTGGTTGACCACTGGTATGGAAGCCATGTTTGTTTGACCAATAATGGCGATGCATTATGGGTACCATGACATCGCAAGCTAGCTTAGAACTAGCTAATCCAGTTCCCTGAACTAGATTATTTTATCTAGTTTCAAAACTGATAAGCTAGCTTAGGATAAGCTAGTTGTGTTCACACTACATTTATACAACTAGTTATAAAGAGTTAAGCTAGCTTAACTCTGTAGTGCGAACGGGGTATTATTTACAATCTTGATCAAGAGTTAGTCATTTTCTTAGAAAATAGGACATTACGGATTAAGAGTTTAATCCGTGTCATGGGATGTGACCTGGGTATCCACTTCCTATCCCAGGTATCCACTTCCTGTCCCAGGTATCCACTTCCTGTCCCAGGTATCCACTTCCTGTCCCAGGTATCCACTTCCTGTCCCAGGTATCCACTGTAGTGACCCTAGTGGTCACTAGATGAAGAACAGAAATGTGTCTGGAAATATTTTATATATTTCATATTTTTATTTGAGTTTATTTTTTATGCCTGAACAGGAAGTTTGGCATAACTTGAAGACATGAGGGTGGTTGCCAGGGCAACCAGCCCATAAGCTTCCTGTAACAGGAAATGCTTCCTGCAGAGAATGAGAAAAAATCTTCAGTCTGAGATCAACTTTTGAGAAAAATACACCCTAAGACTGCCACTGCAAACCCAATTTACTTTGAGTAGTTTTGAGATGTTCTTGAGTACTGAGACTCACTTCTTGCAACAATAGAATATTGTTGTGGGAGCTTTTCCTACTGTTGAAACCAGTCCACAGCGGGAATTTTCCTTTTCTTGCTGTGAGCAAAGCCACAGTGGGATTTCAGTCTTGCCTAACAGCCATTGTTAGGAGGGATTTGTTCGCAACGAGCGAGTTGCGAGATTCAACAATTCGCGCAGAGCGAATGCCAGCTGAGAGAAGAAGAAGAGTCGGAATTGTGTCCGAATCTGTTGCGAGTTTTGAGAGAGAAGAAACGGAATTGTGTCCGAGTTCAAGTCACCAAGAATTCGGAAATTTGTCCGGTTTAACCAGGAATGAACATCGTGAGTAAAGAGTGAAGTTTGGACGCCGTTTTGAGGTTTGGAGCGGGCATTGAGGTCCGAGAGCGAGTATCGAGGTCCGAGAGCGAGCGTCGAGTGAAGAACGAGGTTCGAGAGCGAGCGTCGAGTGAAGAACGAAGTTCGAGAGCGAGCGACAAGCCATCGCCGCTATTTTGTATTATTTTCGCCATTTCACCTTCAATTATTATTACTTTTACCTTTAATTCCTATTATTTAATTGTATTTTACTATTAGTTTATTCAAGCCAAGAATAAATCTTTTTCCTTTATTTAAGAACTAATTAGTGATTATTTCTTCTTTGATTAGTCAGTTAAGATTTTAGAGTTGAGTTTTAGTAGAATTTTGATAAGTCCCGATGCGGCACCAATGAGAAAGAAATTTCACTATTATTTTATAGTGAAATTTGAGCTCATTACACTTGGGGGCCTGGGCCTGAAAGATTTGAACCTTAACAACTTTTATTTAGTTGAGAAACCTAATTTGTTTGGAAAATTGTTTTGTGATAGGTTAATTAGATTGAGGAACTTCTATTTTTTGATTTGTAGTAAGAATAGGTGTGAATTTTTTTTTTTGGTTCTCAAACAAAAAAGGGGGAAAATGGTTAACAGAGTTTAGAAGATATTTTTCTAAGTTAAACTATTTCTTTCTTCATTATCCTATCTACTAAAAATTAACATCATGTCTGATCATCATAAGAAACAAGTACAAAGACCAACCATGGAAGTTCAACAATCATCATTGCGATTGAAAAGATATAGTTTGCCACCACATTTGGGATTGTTACACCACACAGAAGATATGTCGTCTCCGATTGCCATTAAGAACACAGATGACAGAAAACATTCCAAGATTGTTCAACGGGATCAAGAAAATTTTTTCCAAGGTTTTACAATCAAGATGGCTGACCACCAACTACAAGTCAGCCAGAGTAGAAGTGGTACATTAACAATCCATAAGACACGGCAATCAAGAGATAAAAATGAAATGCGTCATTCTTCTTCACCACAGAACTATCAAAGAAGATGCGATCAACGAGATCAGGATATACCAAAATACGACATTCGATATGATAACCGAAATGATTCGGGACTTGATAGTCGAAGCGAAGTTAATCAAAGAAAAGAAGAACATGGTCCTTCTACGTCACGAGAACATTCGCTCAAAGACGATTTCCGCCAATACGAGGACTTCCAGTCGCGAAATGAGTCGCACTACCGTGACAAAGAGTGTCAACAAGAGGACTCACATTCGCGAAACGAGTCGCGTTATTGTTGCGAATCACGTCAACGCGAAAATTCAGATCCGCGAATTGAGTCGCATTATCATGACGAAATTTGCCACAGAAGTGAATCACGTTTTAAGAACAACTCACGTCCAAACGAGGACTCAAATCAGCGAAATGAGTCGCGTTATCAGGACGAAGCCCGCCAGAAAAGTGAATCACATTTCAAAGACAAAGCGTGTCAGCAAAACGAGTATGGTTACTCTTATCGAAATGAGTCGTATAACTTTGGTTCACCAGCAAACGCAATAAAAGAACAAGAATTCGTCTTGAAACAAACGGATGAAAGTCTAGCAAAATCTCCCTCGAGTGCCCAGGAATCAGTGGATTTAACAATGCAAACAGTGCAATCACCAAAACAATGCGTACCACGTGCCACATGTCAAAAGTGTTTATTGCTAAATCGCGCAAGATTCTCACCCAGTTGCAGGACCGACTTGACACAGTTGAAAAGAATAATTTCGCCAACACGTCTCAAGCTGCGAGAAGTACAAGACCGGATGCTAGACATTACGCATGAAGCATGTTATTGCCACATAAATGAACCAATGTCCCACGAGGAATATGCTGCATGGATAGCTGCGGCGAATGATCGAGATCAGCGGAGGGAATGTTACAGATTAGAAGAGCAAAAACTACAGGAGCAATTACTTGTGGAAGAGCGCAAGGAACGTGAAACCAAATTGGACAATAAACTCGCGCAAATAAGAATGGAGCTTGAAATACGCGAAACACAAAATAAATTTGAAGCCAACAAAGTACAATCACGAAGACATTACGTATCGCGCACCACATCTCCAGTACGTTCATTATCTGAAAATGCAAAATCCATTCCACGAAGCAAAAGCGATCTCACGAAATTGTTGTTCGAAGAACCAATCGAAATAACCGAAGAAAGAGGTTGTTTAATAAAGGCGGATAAGAAGACTTCGACCAGAAAATCAGTTGACAGCACGGCATTATCAGCAGTACGCTCGCCAACCCGACTTAAATTACAAGAAGTACGTCGCCGTTTACAGACCGAAACTAGAGACAGTCCTGCAGAGACGAAACGTCAATCCAGAGATGACCAGAAAATTTTAAGATATGGGACCAGTGCTGAGGTAACCACAAGGAAAAGACACAACTCACCAGTGGACTTAAGGTTTTCTGAAGTTGCCAAAAAATTGTCATTGCCAGTAGCAATGGATGCAGTCAAGAAGGCATTAAAAAGGCTATCTACATCTGGTGAAGAAACAGAAACAATGTCTGAATCGAGGAAAAGCTTAATTCTAGAAATGAAAACATTTTCGATTAATTTTGCAAAAAAGACACCTTCTGAAAAAATGGAAAAGACTGACAGCATTAACCAAGCACTCGTCGTAGAAGAGAAGACAATGGAATCATCATTGCATGTTAAAAACGAATTTTGTCGTAAAGCATCTCCACCAGCTCAGGAAGACGCAAAAAAGGCAAAACAATATTCACAAGAGCTGCGGTTCATGGCACAGTCACAGTGTCCACCAGTTAGGAATACAGCAAGTGTCATGCATCAGTCGAAAGTTGAACAGACAACTGCAGATTCGGCAGGAAATTCAGTAAAGCGAGGGAATGACGATACAGAAAATCGTAGAAAACATAAACGAACAGTAACGTCGCCGAAGAAAATGTTATTTGATGTCATGGACCAGCAGAACCTCCAACGTGAGTCGAACAATCAAGTTCAATTGGGTCATGATCAACCTGCAACAAGTGACACCATTCTAGAACCAGATGACATCAGAGTGTCCAAAACGAACAGAGAAATTGATCAAACACAAGTTGACACATGCAGGGAAGGCTGGCCAAACGAAAATGATCGTCACCATCAAAGAGCAATTGCTTTTGAAAATTTGAGTGATCAAAAAACAGCCATAGATGGTAGACAACAAGAAGAAAAAAGTGTGCACAGTACAGACGACACACAACGTGCAGAAGACACACAGGTTGTTGAAAATACAGGAATTACACAAAGTGCGTCCAAATCGGACAAAATGCAAGCTCACAAAAATGCGCAACCTCTACAGGATACACAAAATTCTGATGATAAGAAGAACCAAGATGATGCACAGATTGCAGAAAAAATTATCGAATCGGACACAGAAAATTTGATTTTTGAAAACTTAGAAGAAAATCCATTGCTTTTTCCAAAAAGTGTAGATTTTGAAACTGATGAACAAGTTCAACCATTTCCATAAAAGGGGGGAAGAGTGATGGAAAAAGAGAAAAAGAATCAAAATTCATCCAGGAATCCTAGAAAATCAGAAAATAAATGTCTGGTTCGAGAAACGAAAATTGTTCGAAAACAACTTCGAAAAGTGATCAAACGACTGACAGATAATGTAATGTTACAAGATTCCACGTTTTCACCGAAATTATGTCGGCAGAATTCAGAGTGGCCCTCCAAATATTTCATCGTGGCTCTGAAGAACATACTGGAAAATATAACTTCTGAGGACCTACAGGAAGTGAAAATTTTGATCAAAAATTGTTATCAGCGACTGGATTTGGCAAATGAAACTCAAGACACCAAAGAAAAAGTGGAGAAGCTGCCAAAGAAAAGAATCCAAGCTAAACAGCAATTGATTCAATTAGAGGAAAGGTCTGAAGTTAAACTGGTAGAAACAATCCAAACATCTGGAGATACAAGGAGTGAACATGAAAATGAAAAACCTCTACAAACAGATGATTACAAGATGCTTTGCAGTAAACAGCATACAAATACAGGATTGAAAGGACGACCAGAAAATCAAGATTGCCAAGTATTAACATCAATTGGTCAAATTGAAAAACAAGGTCCACGACCAACAGAAAAAGAAAACAGAATTTTGGAAAAAACTTTGCAGAGAATTGACTTGAAGCAACACAACACTCAATCAATTGAGTTACCAAAATTTGCTGCCAGCTCAATCACAACTGAAAACATTTCAAAAATTAATTTATTGGAAAAGCAACCAAATCAAATAATCCAAGTTGATCAACACTTCATGGAGTCCAGTGAAGTTAAAACTGCAATGAAGCTTAGTCACGCAAGCTACACTGAATCAACTGACCTACAGAAACATATTGTCAGTGCAGTTGCAATTGGAAATAAGTCCAAGATTAATTTTTCAGATACTGTTAAAAAATCTGATTGTAGCAATTCAGACAGCAGAGCTACAGTGCCCACTACAGTTACAATTAAGAGTACATCTGAAGGAAAACAGCCAGTTGCAAGTTTTTTATTGGAGGAGTTCAGAATTCAACATGTAGATTTGCCAAACACTCAACCGGAAATCCAGAAGCAGTGGCTTGAAATTGAGAAGATTGCAGGGAATAAAATCACATTAATGGAAAGCCAAAAGCCATTGAATTTTGAAGCAACAAACGCATCAGCTGTGCAACAACAATTAGTGGCGACAACACCAGAAATGAATGTTAAAACTCAGAATGATCGAGCTGGCTCAGGCAAAGTTTTGGAAGATGCCTGTTCCAAATCGTTTGAGCACACAACTGAAGACCAATTGCCTATTCAAGTCAACTGGACCGGACAATTGAAAGAATATGCCGGAAGAAGCGGTTGGCAGAATTTTAGCCCTGGGAGCAGGACAACAGTTGCAATTACTGGACAAAATCAATCGGTGACGACAAGGAATGATCCAACGAAATCCCAAGGCGAACTAATGCAAGTCAATCAACCAGCTCGATTAAATAGTGGGTTGTCCAGAGCAAAGATTGACCAGACAAGAGGTCTACCAAAAATTTTGAAGTCCGAGTCCGATATCCCAGTTATGGATTTCGCCTCGGGATACGACGATGAAGTTTAGAGAAGTTAGGAACTAACTTCCCAAAAAGGGGGGAAGTGTAGTGACCCTAGTGGTCACTAGATGAAGAACAGAAATGTGTCTGGAAATATTTTATATATTTCATATTTTTATTTGAGTTTATTTTTTATGCCTGAACAGGAAGTCTGGCATAACTTGAAGACATGAGGGTGGTTGCCAGGGCAACCAGCCCATAAGCTTCCTGTAACAGGAAATGCTTCCTGCAGAGAATGAGAAAAAATCTTCAGTCTGTGATCAACTTTTGAGAAAAATACACCCTAAGACTGCCACTGCAAACCCAATTTACTTTGAGTAGTTTTGAGATGTTCTTGAGTACTGAGACTCACTTCTTGCAACAATAGAATATTGTTGTGGGAGCTTTTCCTACTGTTGAAACCAGTCACAGCGGGAGTTTTCCTTTTCTTGCTGTGAGCAAAGCCACAGTGGGATTTCAGTCTTGCCTAACAGCCATTGTTAGGAGGGATTTGTTCGCAACGAGCGAGTTGCGAGATTCAACAATTCGCGCAGAGCAAATGCCAGCTGAGAGAAGAAGAAGAGTCGGAATTGTGTCCGAATCTGTTGCGAGTTTTGAGAGAGAAGAAACGGAATTGTGTCCGAGTTCAAGTCACCAAGAATTCGGAAATTTGTCCGGTTTAACCAGGAATGAACATCGTGAGTAAAGAGTGAAGTTTGGACGCCGTTTTGAGGTTTGGAGCGGGCATTGAGGTCCGAGAGCGAGTATCGAGGTCCGAGAGCGAGCGTCGAGTGAAGAACGAGGTTCGAGAGCGAGCGTCGAGTGAAGAACGAAGTTCGAGAGCGAGCGACAAGCCATCGCCGCTATTTTGTATTATTTTCGCCATTTTACCTTCAATTATTATTACTTTTACCTTTAATTCCTATTATTTAATTGTATTTTACTATTAGTTTATTCAAGCCAAGAATAAATCTTTTTCCTTTATTTAAGAACTAATTAGTGATTATTTCTTCTTTGATTAGTCAGTTAAGATTTTAGAGTTGAGTTTTAGTAGAATTTTGATAAGTCCCGATGCGGCACCAATGAGAAAGAAATTTCACTATTATTTTATAGTGAAATTTGAGCTCATTACACCACTTCTTGTCCCAGGTATCCACTTCCTGTCCCAGGTATCCACTTCCTGTTCCAGGTATCCACTTCCTGTCCCAGGTATCCACTTCCTGTCCCAGGTATCCACTTCCTGTTCCATATCTAGAATTAAGTACAATCCTTGAAATATTCCTCTGTATCCAGTCCCTGGATCACGGGATTATACGGGAATCAAGGAACCCATGTTCTTATTGGAAAATGGGTTAAATCTTTTAATCCAACCAAGACTATATATATCCTGACAACAGGAAGTTACAGAGATTATTCTGGTTTTGGTTTCGTGTTTCTTGTCACTTGAAACCGTTTTATTATTCTGGTACGAATACGAATACGTAGTAGCTAACTAAAAACAAACTGAATGGAGCTCTAACCTAAGGACATTAAAATGTTCCTAAATGCGTAATGTCATATGTGCATTTTATTTTTATGCATCAAAGTGTTAATAGTTTACCACCACTTGGGTCTACCCTTCATGGATACCACCCCAACATGACCATCATGAATGAGAGCCAGAAACCTGTGCTGCAGTGGACTGGGCAGAATCAACCTCTTTTCCCAAGAGAACTTCATTATCTTTCAAAGAAGCTAACATAGCGTAGCTTCAAATTTTGTGGCAGCGGTTTGGTTATTTCGGGTGTCTGACACTAAGCGGAGCACAAAACCCAAGCTCTTAATGTTGAACTTTTTAAGTTGTGGTGACCCAGAATACAGTGTGTCGCCTTCAGAGACATTTTGTGGGTGACCCCTTTCTGCGTCACTTTCTAGAGGGGTCGTTTCTTCTTCGGTGGAGCGGGCTTCTATGGCCATTGGCTGCAGCTGTCACCTAAGCTCAGCGGATTTCCCGCCTTTAAAACAGGACTAACAACAACAGAACACAGCAAAACTTATTCACTGTCAGTCTAACTTTGAACCGAATTGGGGTGGATAGAGGACATTGTGACCGATAACCAGAAACTGCAACACGGAACCCACATGGCCCGATCCAACCCCAACTCGCCAGGTGATGTTGATGGTTGAGGTGTAGTGTCCCGTATGATGTCATATCCGATCACTAATCCCACAACCAATGGGAGAAAGTACTCTCGCCCCTGACCGTAAGACAGGATCACGACAACTGTAAAGCAATTCATATTTTATGTAGATGCCACCTGTATTGGAAACCACTTGGCAAAAATTGCCTTACTGGTATGTTAGTATGAATGACATTAAGGAAATAAAAAGCTATTGACGTTGCGCATGAATATACTGTCACTGGTATGGTTTTCACATCTATTTTAATTTTAGAATTTTCCATTTTATTATTTCCTATTTTATTTTATTTGTATTTTATTTAGTTCTGCCAACTCATCATCCTTCCTAATGTATACACAAACAAGCTATTTGCGGAGGGCATTTTTCCAACAATCACCTTATTAATTTTTGCCCCACCTCTGATCACAGTTGATCAATTTATCAATCATGTGATCAGAGGTTACTTCTGGGCTAACGCACCTACAATAATTATTTCTCACCTAGCTGTTTACCAAGACATGTCTCTTAAACACTAACAAGGGGAGCACATAAATAAGCTATTTTAGATTTTGGCTTTATTTTTGGCCAAATGATGTCTAAAGTGAGCTTAATAATTGTCTAAAATTATAAGCTAGTCAGCTGATTAACCATGGTAATTGCCCCAAATCTGTACTCTTTTTGGGCCCTAATAGACATTTTGAGTGAAAAGGCTCATGTGGGGATATGGTAAACAACTGGTTGCTGAGCAACAACTCCAGGAAAATAGTTCTGGCTCACTGATCCAGAACTAAGATATTTTTTCTGGAGTTGTTTTCTGGTCACACGGTCATCATTAATGACATCATTTCCACTAACATTGCTTCTTGGTAAGATTAAAGAAAATAATTACTGTTTTGTAAATAATAAAATTAAATATTATTTAAGCTCTTGTGTAGGTTTATAATTCTGCCATCCATTACTATGACCATGAAAATGAGATGTTTACAACTGGAGCTTGGTCTATAGGAAAGCCAAATTAATAGAAGAGAAATGTTAATACAAGACTTACTATTTGATAAATTTTCTAACATATTAGCTGATTATGTCATTGTACATGATGATGAGATTGAATCTGGTGAATGAAGATTATTTTGTTACAATAAAAATTATGTAAGCTTATTTCTTTATACAGTTTCTTTAATTTTCCAACAATCTAAACTGAAAACTATCCTAACTGATACTACAGACATTCTCAACAAAACACTGGCACCAATGAAAATCCTGATGAAGTTCCTGTGTGACGGGGCGTCTCTCTCACGGCAATCTGGGGAATGATTACCGTGGGTGGGACCGGACCTTCACGTAACAATGGAGACAGGGACTCTGGATTGTTGGTTTTGGTCTTTAATCCGTTGTCTAGTGGTCGGAGTACCCATCACCCGTGCTGGTGCCAAAGGGCACACCACACCTACAACCGTCCCACCACTCACAGGGCGGTTTGCCCGTGAGTGACGTGGCCGGTTGGCATGATACATTCTGCTGTGGTACTTACCTAGCTGCCCATGTAGCCGCTCATCGAGGCTGCATCTCCCTGCATCTCCCTGCATCTCCCTGTCATTGAGCGTCACAGTGGTGAATGGGAGAAGAGCAGAGTCAACTGGGGCACTGCACTGCCCAGGTTGGCTGAGAGACCTCAAGAGCACACATCCTCATCCTGTGCTGTTCAAGCTCTCTCTCTCTCTGGCTCACACTCTCTTTCCCCACACAACTCAGCTCCCTCCTTCCCCACTGGGCCAGTCTACCGCGCAAGTGGTGTGACCAGGCGCCAGAGAGCAGTGTGTGGAGTGACGTGGGACACCGTGGCTATCCACAGTGACCAAACGGTCACACCTGATTATGTTAAAGCTATTACAAAACAAGTTGTCATTCCCATGAAAATAACATTAAAGAATTTGTGCGAAATTCTTTAATTTAAAAAAAAAAATTCTAAAAAAAAAAATTTATTAACAAAAAAAATTCTAAACAGAAAAATTTATTAACAAAAAAATTTCTAAACAAAAATGTTTATTTATTAAATAATTGTAACAATCAGTGGTTTATCCAATGTTGTTTTTATTTTGGATATCATGTGATAAACTGTTATGCTAATATAATAAAAAAAATAATGAATCAAATGTTACTTATCAGAATTATACATTAAGGGATTTCATTAAATGAGCGATTATTGTGATTAGTTGATTATTGTAATAATCATAATCACTCAATTATTGAGGACCCAACAAAAATTTGATTATGTGATTATTGCTCCGATGGGCGGAATTGTTTAAATTGTGATCTAAATACGTTGCAATTGTTTAAAAAAAAGTTCCTACAAATAATAATTGCAACTACCTAACTCGTTTCATGTGCTCAGTTTAACCTAAACTGACAATTGAGCAAACTTTGTTATAGTATGACCTTGTGTAGTTTAAGCAGGTTTGGCGCCGCCATGTCGGTTTCAGTTGAGAGAGCACTTATAATCGGCCCAAGTCAGCAGAAAATCATGGCTTGGGGTGATTACTTGATTAGTTGTTTAGTTGCTTATTTGATGAAATGATTATTCTCGGGATTGGTTGAATCCAGTCACATGACACATCAAGTAATCGACTAATCAAAGTTATCAAAGTAATCAACTATTCGCTCATTTAATGAAACCCCTTAGTGAATTGTCGCATCCTTGCCCAGCAATGTAAAATAACTGGTTAAGTGCAATTTTCGTGGTTTGTCTTACCTGTGATCGTTTACAACTAAGTAAATTTAAATAAGGAAAATGTCGACTTATTGTAACATTTTCCAAATAAAATGTTGCTTTATTTATTTCAACGTGACTAGGGTCACAACATCATTATTATTTTTTTACAAAATCTAATTTAGAAACGGTGAGCAGGTTAATATATTAATTCTATCAAAAGGTTTATTAAAGTACACATGCATAGTGGATACCTTCTTCTTTGTCATACACGTTGGAACAGCCCTCATGAACGCCTGCAATTAAAAATAATAACGAAACGTTTACAATTCGAGCCCAGAGGAGAACTTCATCTTCAGCCAACTAACCCCGAATGAGATGGGCGGCGGATGTTCGAAACGGATCGAATCGAAATCTCCGAACACAGCAAAACCAAAACCAGCCAGCTTTTCCTTCCAGTATAGTAAAAAGAACGGCTGGAAATAATTGCAGTCCATGTCCTCACTGGTGTCATACCAATAATGCGTTCCTATTAATTAAGTGGACTGTATTAGATAAATTATGTGAAAAATCTTTGAAGACTCGATTTAGCCATGACTGGAAAACAACGGCCTTTCGTCCACTTTGTATCGGCGAGACCCGACTGCTCATTCGGTATTAAAATGTTCTCAGTGCCGTTTTTCATGTACATGTCAACTCCTATTATCTCCTGTCCGGCACGTTCTAATGCACGCTTCTTATTGCAGACATCATCTACAAATAAAATCGATTAGATTAGGTATAAATTGAATAGAATTTTTATCAAAATCGTGTAAAAGCAGAATTGGGTGTACCTGGTTTCATGAAATATACTGTTGCAGTGTAGAAAGTTTCTTTCTCCTTCGTTTCTTCTTTAGTAAACATTGGTTGTTGTTTGAACCAGTCTTTAATGTCATCAGGCGTCATTTGGCTTTCTGCGTACTAAAAAACCCAAATTTGAATAAAATTGCAACTTTAAACACTGATTGTAAATTGTAAATTTACTCGTGTTTGGATTCCTGCGATGTGGCCAGTAGCGTCGTATAGAAGAACGACGCCTGGATCGTCAGTTTGTGAATACCTGTAGCCTTGGAAGTCGCCTGAACATTCCTTGTCAAGTAGTTCAAATTGCTGATCTTCTGCGTCCTTGGTATTTAGCGGCATGATTGCAAATGGTTTTTTAACACCAAATCCTTTGATGGGCAAAGGAATGGGACCAAGGGGACCGAACGAGACTAAAATAAAAATTTACTTGAAAAATATTTCTCAAAAAAATAATAATAATCTAATTTACGTCGTAATGAATCCCATTTTCCGTCACCTGGAAATTAAATTAAAATGTTGTGTTAAAACTTTGAATATGTAATGTAAACTGAGGCGAAAGTGTGATTCCTTACCCGAGACAGAAAAGAAAACAGCGCTCAAAGTGAGACAACCCATATGAAAAAATATTATAGGGTATTCTTATAGTAATATCCTATAGGGTGTACTACAATATTTTGGAACAAAAGATTATAGTACACCCTATAGTATATACCTATATGGTACCCTATAGTGTGTACCTATATGGTACCCTGTAGTATGTATCTATATGGTACCCTATAGTGTGTACCTATATGGTACACTATAATATTTTGGAACAAAAGATCATAGTACACCCTATAGCATGTACCTATATGGTATCCTATAGTAAAATCATATATGGTACCCTACAGTAAAAACCTATGTGATATCCTATATGAAAATTTTATATGATACCCTATACTAAAATCCTATATGGTATCCTATAGAATATTTTATGATGTGACCTCATATGAAATTACTAGTATATGGTCTGATCCTGTACAGAAAATGAATGACACATTTTTTTTAAAAATTCAATAACAACAGCCAATAACAGCATTGCAGCCATTGATAGCCATTTTGAATAATTGTGATGTAATTACATCACAATGTATTTAGTTTTTATCTAAAGTCACAATCAAATGCATTTTTATGCATTCATTAATGATTTCTAGAAGAGCGCTGTTTAATGTCTTGATTGAAAAATTCACACAATTTCAGATGGAAGTGGATATCTAAACTCGCCTCAATATCCATGGTGTGTGAAGTCTTGAACAGCAAAATTAAATTAATAATAAAGGAATTTTTAGCACCTCTTCCATTTAAATTGCTTCAAATCAGATAATTTATTTAATTGTTCAAGTAAAAATGGCCAAAACCAAAGGCCAGCCTTTAAAATAAATGATTACCATTTAGTAATAATATTTCAAACATCAAAACAGCATCGGCAGCCATTTTGGAAAAAGCGCCATCTATCGGCAGCTTTTGCTGACAAAGGTTTACCCTATACTAATTCCTATAGTATGCTGTACAGAGTGATACTGTACCAATAATCACGTATAGTATTGTATGGTAATTCATATAGGGTAATATTATAGTCTTTGACCCTGTACTAATTCCTATAGTATGCTATACAGGGTGATACTGTACCAATAATCACGTATAGTATTGTATGGTAATTCATATAGGGTAATATTATAGTCATTGACGCTGTACTAATTCCTATGGTATGCTATACAGGGTGATACTGTACCAATAATCACGTATAGTATTGTATAGTAATTCATATAGGGTAATATTATAGTCACTGACCCTGTACTAATTCCTATAGTATGCTATACAGGGTGATACTGTACCAATAATCATGTACAGTATTGTATAGTAATTCATATAGGGTAATATTATAGTCACTGACCCTGTACTAATTCCTATAGTATGCTATATAGGGTGATACTGTACCAATAATCACGTATAGTATTGTATGGTAATTTATATAGGGTAATATTATAGTTATTAATCCTATAGTAATCCTATAGTTTTCAGTGTAGTGTAACCCTACACATAGGTTAAACCTATAGTTTGCTATATGTTGATCCTATAGGATATTCTACCCTATAAAATACCCTATAGTATACTATAGGGATTTTTCATATGGGAAGCAGTGAAGCACTTCATGGCGTAGAATGGTTCTGCGTTAGTCGTGGGGTTTCTCTTTTAAACAGAACTTTGAGGAAATATTTTGCGATTTAAAAGGAAACAATATCGAATAAACATCTATTCATGTCATCTTGCTTATGTAACCATTGGTTGACATTGGAAAACAGAAAAATGGAATAATAATATTCAGAATTATTTTCCGGCTCTTTACGAATGACGTTTCATCACAGATTATACAATATTATACAATATGTGGTGATCTCAAAATATTCACCAACTTAGAAGATAAAATTAATTGTCTTCTAATTAATTTGACTGTGGCACACGCCAAGTCAGATCATGTGACCGAGGGGAGAAATCCTCTCTAGGCACATATCACCCCAGGTTGTCCGGGGTGAAAACGGTTATTAACCGTTATGGTGCAATATGGTGCAATAACCACTAGTTGCACCCATTTGAGCTAAGTGCGCAGGTTTTCTGCGCAATATTGAAGCGTGCTGGGCTCGCGCCTTGGCTCAAATCGGCACTCTGAAAAATACAACAACAACCTCAACATCACTGCTTTTGCTCCTGAAAGAAAAGTATTGATAGAGGACCGTTGTAACTCAGTTTCACCTGCTATCTTTGTGCCACCCAAAGCACAAAGCCAGCAATTCAGCTTGAATTAGCCGTCGCTAATTCCAGCTATCGAGAAGTAGAAGTTTCCCGAAGTGACGTGAACCATCGCCGTCGCAGCAGCGCGAACTGTTGCCACCGCCATCGAACGCCAGTCGGACGCCCGTGACCGTGAACCACCGCCAGCGAGCCGTCGTACGAGTTACGGAAGAAGCCCACGAGAACCATCGTCTTCGACCATCGTTCGTGAGTTTGCAGAACGAAGACAATTTGCCTTCGCCTAACAACTGTGTGTTGTTTAAGCGCCATTTTAGCGCTTTGTAGCTTGCAACAGTCGTTGCAAGCCCTTCCATTGTTCCCGCTCATTTATTCTTGCGACTTGTCGCATTCTGTGATATTTCCATCGTTTTTTAATATATATTGTAATTTAAAGAATAAACATTTGTGTGATTTTTATTACCATATTAAATTGTGCCTTTATTTCCATAAACTTAACCCTAGACAAGTTTCGGCCGCGATATAAGTCTTGTTAAGCATTCACCTGCGGTTTCAGGCTTATTTATTAGAAATAAGTCTGATATTAACCCGGATCGCAGCAAATAAATAATAAATATAAAATAATATAATGAAATATAATCTCTGGTTCCATTGGGAATCAATTCCTTTAGGCTCTGTGATTGGCTAAAACGTAATTTTTTTAAAAAAGTAAATAAATGTACAAGTATACAAGTAGCCAGCTTTTCGCTGAATTCCATTTTGAATCTGAAAATAATTAGAAATTTCTTCCAAAATGTGAATTACCAGAATTCGAAATACACAAGAAATTCTAAGTGATCACAGAACCAAACATACTGTAAACAATTCATATTTTATGTACTACACGCCTCCAATAATTGTGTATTGAAAACCACCTGGCAAAGATTGCCTTATGTTCGTATGAAAGACATTAAGGAAATAAAAAGCAATTGGCGTTGCGCATGAATTTACTTTTTACCGTACAACATAATATAATCCCATATTTCGTTTTTATTTCTATATGGAACATAAATACTACAGTATTGTGACCGATAACCGGCCACTGCAACCCAGAACCCACATAGCCCAATCCAACCCCACCTCGCCAGGTGGGTTGACCTGGAAGACGTTATATCCAGTCACTAATCACACAACCAATGGTAGGAGGTTCTCACGTACCCACAGTGCAAGAGTGGGCTTTAAAAGGGCCAACATCCTGTTGAGAGCCCAGAGTTACTTAGGAACAGCTCTGATTAACACTTGGCTGTTCTTCACTCTTGTTCACCATGGTGATGCGCAGGGCCTTGCCTGGTCTCTCAGTCCCAGTACCAGGAGCGATCCATGTGCCAAATGAACAGCTGTCTGACCACGCTGCACAGCCGGTTAACCCTAACCACATGTACCGCATTGTGGTTGCAGGTCTGCTTCAGCAATGCAGCGGTAGCAATAGGAAACGCATGAGATTCTGATTCCCTCGACACTCAATAAAGGCATTAAAACCATTAACACAGTCTCTTGTGTTCAATTCTATGAACGTGTCGTGCGTCCGGCCTGTGTGGGCATTCCCGTGCCCGAATGGGGTGTGTCCACTCTCACAGTATTATAATTTTAAACAAAATTAAAGTTATTCCCATATGATTCAAATATATATTTTCCAATACATTTTCCCAATTAATGCATTCCAAAATGTATAGCATTTCTCGAAATTAAACATCGAATATTATTTGTGCATTAAATAATGCATTTCATGATACAATTTAAAAAATACAGTTTGGCAATGCATTTGCAATTCTCTAAGAATAGTACTTTGAAATATATTTTAGTAAACATATTATAAAGTGTATTTTTACAATGCATTCATGGCCCCAAGGTCATCCGGAATGGGATACCTGGGTCGAAATTTTTGTTACTTTGAATGAATATTTGGTGAGGGGTGGACTCAAGAACAATCAAACATATTCAAAACATACTATGGCAGCAGCCATTTTATTCCAGAGTGAAGGACACAAAAGCCAGGAGACATGTGTTGCCTCTTGGTTCACGATTATAACAAAAAAATAATCACAAGTGCACATATTTGATTACTTATGTGACATAAACGAGAATATACATTTGCATATTAACTGAATCAATAAAAGATAACGTATGAAAACTGTTAAATCATACCGTAAATTCTTTCTAGATAGCCATTAATAAGTTGTCCACTTGTGATAATATACGGAATCAGTGATCCATCATCTGGGCACATTCCATTAATTTCATTTCATTAATTCCAACACTTTTTAGACATACATTAATCCTGACCATTGAACCAGTAAAACATTCACACACAGTTCACAGTTCACAGTTCATCTAATAGGTTAAAGATGTTAAATTCCAAGACATTTTTTCTCAGCTACAGCCCTAGAAATTAACAGCCAATCAGCTTGCTTGGTTTTTAGGCAGACAAAACACTTGAAGCTTGTTCTAATATTTTTTTAATATTAACAAACTAATTAACAACTACTAAAATATCTAATCTTTGCTTCTTTTCCGATTCAAACAATCACCTACACCGTACCACACCAAAATAGCGTCCTTAGTACTGTGGGTTAAGCGATGGATTTTATCTATCTGTTGTGTAAAGTTTTTGAATGGGAGCGTGCTGCGATCCGGGTTTTTACTCAATTATTTTCTATTAAAACAATCAAGTCACCGCAGGTGAATGCTACTATGAGTCTTAAATCGAAATGCGGCCTGAAATGTCTAGGGGTAAAATTAATAATAAAGAATACCGTTATTATCAAATCAAATACAATATATTTATTAATGCGAGTTTTACAATGATAAGGAAAGAAAAGAAAGAAAAGAAAGCGCGTAACAACGTCTCGTTGTTGCGCGCAAAATGGCGTCGTCTTCTCCTCTTACTCACTCGGTTCGTTCGTTCGATGGCGATGGAGAATCTCCGGAGAATCTCGTGGTGGTTCCTGCGATGGCAATGGTTCACAGGCGAGCTTCGGCTCTCTCCTAATGTGTGTAACAACAGTAGCTGTTACACATTACGCAGAGTGGCTGTCTTGGTGCAATGTGCACAAAGAAAGCAGAATGTCTCGAATCAAGGCAAACTAACACGATCAGTACTCGGGTTTTATCCACGGAGCAATGACACGGTGTGTTTCTGGTTTGGTTGTTGATTCAAGAGTCCCGTTCGAAGCGCGGGCGTGAGCCTGGCACGCTTCAGATAATCTGCGCAATTAGCGTAATCTGGTGCAACAAAGGATTAAATTTATCTCCTAAATTGTGGTAATATTTTGAGATCACCACAAGTGTCTTTGATTTTAAATAGTTGAAATGGGAGTGTGGGTGTGGTTAAAAAAGTGAAATGTGAATGTTTTTACTTCATTTCTGCATGGAATTACAAAATTTGACCTCTGCAATCGAAGGAAATAAAAATGTATTTCACTGAAAATTATAATACATTTGGTCATTTGGTCATTTGGTGCATTTTACATCGGTAATGGGTGTCCCAGTTTTTTATTTCTAAAATCTGGTCACCCTGGTTGAAACGTTACAAACCCTTGGAAAATCAGTTGTTGACACGAGAATGTAAAATCACAGAAATATCGTTTCAAACAATAAATTTTAATCAACACCAATAGAATTTTTAAGAAAATCTAATTTTTTGGTTGTGGGCACATCTGCTGCAAGTCATTAAAGAACACGTGCATAGTGGACACAGTTCGGTCCTTCATACAATTCGGAAGATTCGTGACTTTCATGAAGATCTGCAAATAAAAATATGATGAAATGTTTACAATTAGACACCAGAACATGAAATCCATCTGCACCAAACTTACCCCGAAGACCATGGACGGCGGGTGTTCGAATTCACCAAACACGGCAAAACCAATGCCATTCATCTTCCCTTCAGAATTGTAGAGTAAAAAGAACGGCTGGAAATAATCGCACTTCATGTGTTTACTGATGTCGTACCAATAATGCATTCCTATTAAGTAACAGGTATTAGAGAAATCAACTTAAAATCTTTGAAGACTCAATCTAACCCATCCCAATAAAACAGTTGCCCTCTGTCCACTCCTTTCCGAGATCATTCTCCTTCGTCGGTACATGAACGTTCGTGGTGCCATTATTTAAGTACAAATAAATTTTACGTAGTCATCTTCTTGACGGTTTTTATCGCAGATAGAATCTTTAAATAAAATTAATTACAACCAATTCTGGTTTTACACTGAATAATACGCTCCAGAAAAAAATTAACGTGTGAAATACATAACCATTTAAAATAAATAAATGAATAAGGGGAATTTCCTAAATATTTCTTAGAATTTATAGGCAATTTTAAAATGGCAATTTTTTTTACTGCGTTAAATCAAAAGAAATCGTGTAAAAACAGAATGAACATCATGTAAAAACAGAATGAACATCGTGTAAAAACAAAATGAACATCGTGTAAAAACAGAATTGGTTGTATAAGGCCTAGTTTTTACTTAATTAATTGATTAAATACGGTACCTGGATTCATGAAATATGCTGTTGCAGTGTAATAAGTATCATCATCAGTCTTTTCTTTCGTAAACAATGGGTGTTGTTTGAACCACTTTTTATCTACACTCACTTGTCAGCTTCAGTTCACTTTTTGCGTACTTCAAAAAGATAGATTTGAAAAAAACTACAACATTAAGTGATTGTGAAGTGTAAATTTACTCTTGTTTGGATTCCTGCGATCTTGCCGTGGATGTCGTATAGAAGAACGACTGCTTCGATACGATTTTGTGAATACCTAAAGCCTTTGAAGTCGCCACTATCACATTCCTTGGTGAGTTGTATAAATTTCTGGTCTACTGCATCGTCTGTATTTAAGGGCATTGTTGCAAATGGATCTGGAACTGGAACTGGATCCAAAATACTACCCCATGAGACTAGAATTGAGGAGAAGTTTATTCGAAAAATTTTCCAAATATAAAAAAAGCAAGAAAAATCATATTTACGTTTTAATGATTTCAGTGTTTGTTTTGCCACTGCCACTGAAAATTGAATTTGTGTGGTGTTGAAACTTTAAGTGTTGGGTTTTTCTTTTATACTGAATTTTAAGGAAATATCTATTGATTTAATAGTGAACAATATTGAGTCAAAATCTATTCATATCATCTTTTGATGAATGCAACATTTGGTTGACAACTTAGACAGCACGAAAAATCATGAAATGATAAATTATAAAAATTATTTTCCGGCTCTTTTATAGCCAAGTTCTATCAGGAATTCTTGGATAAATAATTGTATAACATAAACAAATAAATAATGTTATTTATACAGGGTGGAACAAAAGTCTGTTCCCCTCAAATATTTCCTCAGGAATTGCATCTAGGCCAACTTTGATGAAGCGATCGTATAGGAAATTGGGTGAGAGCAATCCAATGATGTCATCAAATTTGACCTTGACGGCCATTTTCAAGGATATTCACTTGCTAACTTCTAAACCAATCAGGTTAGAGCAAAAAAGTCAATTACAAAGTTGTAGAGCACCATCAAATTAGTACTATCCAACTTATCTTAGTAATCTTAAGTTAAATGTTTTCCTTTTAAAAAGGAGACAAATCAGCTGAAATAAAGCCAGCCATTGTGACAAAACTTAAATTTCTATCACAAAAAATACTGAATTACTTAAATAAACGTATTCAAATGTGCATCATTATGCAAATAAACAAGAAAAACCACTGCCTTTTTTTAATGCCTCAATAATTATTTTATCACAAGATTAATCCTTGGCTACACGGATTTATGGACAAGCTTTTTCTTGAACAGGAAAATTTTTTTTCCTATGAATTTTTTTTGCTGAAAATTTGTGACTTTGTTTATCTGATAATCAGTGTTGGGCACAATACAGTACCGGTACCGCCGGTACAGTACCGCCGGTACCGGTACTGTACCGCAGCCCTGTACCGCAGTACTTTTGTAGCCCACGGAAGTAACGCGTAATTGTACCGCGGTACTTTCTGTGGAAACAGCAAGTACCGGGTACTTGTACCGCGGTACTTTTTGCGCCAAGCAGTACCGGTACCGTGAATTTGCAGTACTCTCGCGGTACACGGGAAAACGCGAGAAAACACGAGATTTTTGTGTTTTTTCCCGTTTTCCAGTTTAAAGTTAAAATTTTGATTTTTACATTGTTTACACTCATTCAAATTGAGTGGAAACAATAATTATTACTAATGATAATGATGTAAAACGAATTACTAATTTAGTAATTCGCCAAGTACGCGAAAAAAGAGTGCGCAGACGACTGTGTATCGTTCTGCTAAAATTCGACGGCAATCGTTAGCAACGTGTGCCACGCGTTATGGCCTGGCTTCGGCGCCTGCACACTTTTTTTTTGCGTACTTGGCGAATTACTAAATTAGTAATTCGTTTTACATCATTATCATTAGTAATAATTATTGTTTCCACTCAATTTGAATGAGTGTAAACAATGTAAAAATCAAAATTTTAACTTTAAACTGGAAAACGGGAAAAAACACAAAAATCTCGTGTTTTCTCGCGTTTTCCCGTGTACCGCGAGATGTACCGCAAAATCCCGGTACCGGTACTGTACCGGGACCGCGGTACTTTTTGTTGAAGCGGCCTGTACCGCGTCCGCGGTACTTTTGTTGAAGCGGCCTGTACCGCGTACTTGTAACGCGGTACGTGTTGGGAGTACCGTGCCCAACACTGCTGATAATAAAGTAAATCTCAGGTGAAATTTGTAATGATTCATCATTTATTTAATTAAATATTCAACTTGGAAATTTTCTGCCCCTTAAAACTCCAGCATAACTTTTAAGCTTGCTTTGCTGTATTTGTAAACAGCGCTTCAGTGAACAGCTTTTTGCATTTACCAGTAGTGATTAAAACCACCTCCAGATGGCTCAAATCTATTTATTTTTATTGTTTAGGCATTACGTCCTCAATAAAATTAGTTCCGAACTAAAAACAAACTACATGGCGCTTTAACCAATCAACTTAAAAATTGTCCATAAATCCGTAATGGCTTCAACCAGAACAGCACATTTTATCCTTATGCCTCCAAGGGTAAAAAATTTCACTTTGCTGATTTTTTTCTGATTTGTCTCCTTTTTAAAAAGAAAACATTTAACTAAGATGACTAAGATAAGTTGGATAGTACTAATTTGATGGTGCTCTACAACTTTGTAATTGACTTTTTGCTCTAACCTGATTGGTTTAGAAGTTAGCAAGTGAATAACCTTGAAAATGGCCTTCAAGGTCAAATTTGATGACATCATTGGATTGCTCTCACCCAACTTCCTATACAATCGCTTCATCAAAGTTGGCCTAGGTGCAATTGCTGAGGAAATATTTGAGGGGAACAGACTTTTGTTCCACCCTGTATAATATAAATAACAATTTTTTTATTATTCATATAATTAGTAATTTGCTTCATATCTAAGCAAATATTGTAAATATACAACCAACGTCTTATTTTTTTTTTAGATTTAATCTGAAAATAATACGGAGTAATAGATTTAGGTCATCTTGGTGTTGGTAAGTTAGTTGTATACTCAAAACCACCCCAACGTTGATCTATTTCACTGGTGTAGTGGCACAAAAAATTAAGATAGTTCAAAACACCAGAATTGTAATCGAACTCCAGACATTGTGCTCGATTACCAACATTGTCAAAGGTGATGCTTTGACACAGAACTACTTTTCCGCGTAGTAGAACACAGTACACAGTTAGATGTAAACCGGCTGAAATAAATCAACGTTGTGGTGGTTTTGAGTATAGTGAAATGCTGTTTAACAGTCTTAGTTTATGAAAAATGAAAAGTTAATTTATATTTATATTATATAAATAACATCATTTATTTGTTGATGTTATATAATTATTTTCCAAGAATTCCTGATAGAACTTGACTACAAGAGAGCCGGAAAATAATTCTGATAATTATGACATGAGCAGATGTTCATTCAACATTGTTTCCGTTTAAATCGGTAGGTATTTCCTTAAAATTCAGTTTAAAAGAAAATCCGAACGACTTTCACCGCACCATTCAACGCCATGAAGTGATTCACTGCATGTCTGGTTCTAACTTGTAAGATCAATTTTCATCCTTGGCATGTACAACTCTCCAGCTGGTAAGTATATGATCACACTTTCGGCTCAATTTACGATATACATTTAAAGGTTTAACATCACTCAATTTAATTTTCAGTGGCAACAGCAGTTTACCAAGTCGGGCCATGGGTCGCTGACCTGTGTTGTATCTCGTTCACCAAATCGCAAACTAGTTCAAGATCGCGTTCATCACCGTGTGAACTAGTTCACGTTCACGTTCACTACAATTTTTATCTAAGTGAACTAAGTTCAAGTTCACGAACTTGAACCAATTGTTCAGTTCACTTTTCCAATATTTATTTTGAAAATTGAAATGTTTTTTTATGTTTTGTGGTTCGCGGATGAAAACAAGTAAACATCTGTAATGCAGGGAAGCATTACATATTAGACTTCTAAACCCCTTCTACACTTTTCTTCGATCACTTCGGTTAGTTTTTTAAAATATTTATTTTTTGAAATTTTCCACCCATTTTATTTTAATATCATCAATCAATATTAAATATTAAGTTCCAAATGCTTCCTCACCCAGAACGCCGTCAATTGTGCTTAATACGTCGGCGGCGGGATGGAAACAGATTGCGAACAACGAACGTACGTGTGACACGTCAACTGTTGCAAATCGTCAGCACTGAAATCACGGGATTCAACTCGTCGCATATGCGCGATGTAGAGGTCATGCAGAAAGTCCGTCTGTCCCAAGTCTAACAAGTAAGTGTCAAAGAAATGAATCATTTTTCCGAATTTTCAAAGAAATAAATTTCGAAGATGTGAAGGAAAACCATTTGAAACTGTTAAAGATAGACACTACGTTGTTTCCAATTACAAAGCTGCAGAGCACCATTTAGTTAGTCTAAAAATTGCTGCGATCCGGGTTTTATATGCACAATTTCTAGTAAATTGTACACAATACCGCAGGTGAATGCTATAAAAGACTTATATCGACAGCCTAAATTATCTAGGGTTAATTTAATAGGAAATAAAAAGACAGTTTTTATCAATAAAATGCACAAGATATTTATTCGGTTAAATACAATATAAATGAGAATAATAAGACGATAATATTAGGAATAAAAGCGACAAGTCGGCGAAGTAATGGAATGAACAATGGAAAATACACGCAACGACTGTTGCGTGTTAAAAGCACGGCGATGGTGCTTAACAACACTTAGTTGTTAGGAAAATGGCTTCTATTTTCTTTTTCGGCACTCACGTACGATGGTTCTTTCGACGATGGTTCATGTGAGTCTACCACTCGGCGTTCGACGGCGATGACAAGTGTTCGCACACTTGCGATGGCGGTGGTTCAAGTCGGGCAGGCTTCCGTTCGGCGTACGACGGCGATGACTAACGTTCGCGCGTTAGCGATGGCAGTGGTTCACGTCGGGCGGGAACCTCTCTTCTCGAAGGCAGAAATTAGCTGCGGCTAATTTACGCTGGATAGCTGGCCTTGCACGTTTGTACAAAGAAAGCTGGTGAAACTTGGTAATTACACGGTCCACTGTCAATACTTTTCGGAGCGAACAAGCAGTGATGTTGTGGGTTGTGTATTTTAGTCAAGAGTCTCGATTGAAGCGCGGGCGCGAGCCGGGCATGCTTCAGTATTGTGCAGATAATCTGCGCAATTAGCTAAAACTGGTGCAACAAAGGATTATTGCACCATAACGGCTAATTGCCATTTTCACCCCGGCCAACCTGGGGTGGTATGTGCCTAGGGAAGTTTCCTTCCCTTGGTCACATGATCTGACTTGGCGTGTGCCAAGTCAAATTAATTAGAAAATAATTAATATTTATCTTCTAAGTGGTGAAACTATTCGAGATCACCACAAAATGTGTAAACATTTATCAGTTGTAGAACTTTTTTTGAGAAAAAATGAGATGAATGTTTCCTTATTCACACAACTGCTCACAATTGCTCATAGTAAGCGAAGAGTAGTTTAATTGTTTTAATTTGTGTCGAAATTTGTACACGTACCTTCTCTAAAAAGTTAACGACTGTATGATTATTAAGAACAGGATAGAGTTAAAATGTTAACACCAATGAGTATTGGTTCACACTGTAACCTAAATTCAATGGAAGAGGAGAGATTGTTTCCGCTTCGATCAGTTGGTGCATTTTATATCCGTAATGGGTGTCCCAGTTTTTTATTTCCAAAATCTGATCACCCTGGTTGAAATGTTACAAACCCGCTTAATATGCTTGGAAAATCAGTTGTTGACACTTGACAGTAATTAAAAATGTAAAATTATAGAAATTACGTTTCAAACAATAAACTTTAATCAACACCAATATAATTGTTAACAAAATCTAATCTGTGGGTTTTGGTTTTGAGCAGTCATCTTTACCCGGCAGGCCATTAAAGAACACGTGCATAGTGGACACACTTCGGCCATTCATACACTGTGGAACAGTCTTCATGAACCCCTGCAAATAAAAATATGATGAAATGTTTACAATTTGACAACAGAACATGAAATCCATCTGCACCAAACTTACCCCGAAGAATATGGACAGCGGGTGTTCGAAACGGGGTGAATTGAAATTACCAAACACAGCAAAACCAATGCCATTTATCTTCCCTTTGTTGTAGAGTAAAAAGAACGGCTGGAAATGATCGCAGTTCATGTTTTTTCTGATGTTATCCCAATAATGCTTTCCTATGAAGTAACAGGTATTAGAGAAATCAACTTAAAATCTTTGAAGACTCGATCTAACCCATCATCAAAAAACATAAGCCCTCTTTCCACTTCTTTCCAAGTTCTTTCTCGTTCGTCGGTATATGAACGTTCGTGGTGCCACTTTGTAAGGACAAATTAAATTTTACGTAGTCATTTTCTTGACGGTCTTCATCGCAGATAGAATCTTCAAATAAAATTAATTACAGCCAATTCTGGTTTTACACTGAATAATATGTTCCAGGGAAAAAAAAGAGTAAAATACATAACCATTTAAAAAAAACAAATAAGGGGAATTTCCTGAATATTTTGTTAGAATTTGTATGAAATTTTAAAATGGCAATTTTAAAATCGTGTAAAAACAGAATGAACAGTAAGTGGTTTCATTAAATGAGCGATTAGTTGAGTACGTTGATTACTTTGATTAGTCGATTACTTGATGTGTCATGTGACTGGATTTAACCAATCCCGAGAATAATCATTTCATCAAATAAGCAACTAACAAGTTACCGTAGTTGCTTATTTGATGGTTGAATCCAGTCACATGAGTATGATTATTGCAATAATCAACTAATCACAATAATCGCTCATTTAATGAAATCCCTTATAATCCTAGTTTTTACTTAAGTAATTGATTAAATACCTGGATTCATGAAATATGCTGTTGCAGTGTAATAAGTATCATCATCAGTCTCTTCTTTCGTAAACGATGGGTGTTTTTTGAACCACTTTTTATCTGCACTCTGTCGTAACCTTGATTCCGGTAAATAAACTTACACAATATCTTACAATAATAACCTTTTATTTCACACTTGTAATATAATACAAATATACTTAACAATGTTGTGGTCTCGGATCCTTGTCGGCGGATACGATTTGTTGCTGCACGGCAGTCTTACACGTGGTTTCTGTTGTCTAGGGTAATGGCGTCTGGCGAAACACGTGTTCGCAAACGCTTCGCTTCGGTAGATATTACTATCGTAGTATTGCTACGATAAATATCTGTGACTGTGATTTATAGATGAATTTGGCAACGGGCATCGATCCTCTATCAATCCGGTAAAACGGCCTGACGGTGAGGTGGTGATGCTAATGTTGCTCTGGTATCTATAAAGTGGGGGTTTCCGGTCAGATACGGGTTTAAATAGTGGCTGGACCGGAAATGACGTATTTGCATAAATTCGGGGAATTATGCAAATCTATGACGTTGTCACGTCAGTCCCGCAGAAACGGTAAAACTAGTATAGCTAGTTTTCCCGCAATAATCTGACAATCATTTTACTATCAATATTAAAATTACTATTTATTAAGTTATGATTAATTAAAACACTTTTGTGACCTCGTGGTCACCACACGTCCCCTCCTCAGCAATGTTGTTGGGGGATTTACAATAAAACAACAAACATTGCGAAAACTCAAAGTTAGATTTAGTTCGCTTCCTTTTCAGATGATCCCTGAGGAACGTCCGGAGGCGGAGGTGGAGGTAATTCTTCGGTTACAGGTGGTTTAGCCATCTCCGGAGTTGCTGGAGTCGTTGGTTCGGCGATCGGCAAAATCGAGGTGAGACGTGATGAACGATCGCTCGGGTCTTCAAACTCCCCGATGAAGTATCGATCGTGGCCGCCAACTGGTTCGTAGGGGGCGCCGACTCGTTCATGTACCCAGATACGCGAGAGGAAGGGGGCCAGGCCTTGATTGGTATGGTGGATCTTCTGGGCTTCGGCCGGATTCTTCGGGGCGCGGTGTGCACGCAGCAGACGTTGGTGCTGAATGAAATCGACGCCTGGACCTGCCTCTAGAGTTCGCTCCATCCATAAGTAGAGCGAGTGGCCGTGGTCGCTCGATCGCTTGATCTGGTTCTTCGTCTTCTGGGTCATCGTCAAACTCGGGTAGTAGTGTTTGAGTTGTGCGTCGATCGGAGGCAAAGGTTTCGGCTCTAATTTTCTCTTGGGCCGCAGGATCTTTGGTTTTGTCTTCGTCTTCCGGACGACTACTTTCACGCCTTCGATCGGAACCAGTCCTTCGGGGAACTTTATCGTCTCCTCTGGAGTGACTGCTGGGACTGTCTGGCTCGCCGGAGTCTCAGGAAGGGGTTTGTTGGTTAGTACGACCGGTTCGCTTTGTGGTACAGCCACAGCTCGGACTACCTGGTATGATCGTTCTGGGTCGGCATCTTCTGCAATTAATTGCGCGCGGACCTGGATACAGGAAGGAACCAATTTTAGCCATCGCTCGACGAGAGCGGGAGGCAGCTGAAAACTTTCATGTGCGACGACCGCCCAGGCTGCCAGTGCCACACGGGCGTTTCTAAACGTAGATGCGGCCAGCACTAGCGACATCATGTCGGTGATTACGACTGTCGTTCGTGCCATTCGTGACGGGTGATCTCGTCCAGGGCTGTTGGTGAACTCGATGGCCGCGCTTCGGATATTCGTCACGGCGATCTGCATCGTTCTGGCTTGGTAGTCATCGATGTCGGACACCATCTCTTTTGCTTGCTCGATCGTGGTTGTATCGAGGAACGACTGTAATTCACACGATGTTGGATCAAACTGGGTTGTGGCTCGAGTGTCCGAAGATCTGTTATTGGGGGGTGGTCTTGAAGGCGTTTGATTGCTTTCGTCGACTCTAACTACGGTATCTTGTCTTGAGTTAATTAAAACTCGTTGAACATCGGGTTCGGGCTCATCCCAAACAATCGGTGTTCTCAACGTAGAAGTCTCGCTTCGCGTTTCTTCCGGTACGGCTGGGAAAATTGGTCCAAAACGATCTTGTCGTCGTTTGAGTTGTTCAAAGGGACTCAGCGATGTCGGGGCTCCGATGACCACAGTTTTTCGGAATGCGCTGGGCAGACTAGAAGGCACGCTGGTGGCTGGCTTTGTCGGTGTTTTGATGAACACACTTGGCACCGAAGTTATGCTCATTTCGATCGATTTAGTCGGCCGGTAGACAGGCTTCGATTGTTCATTTTTGGCCTTCAGGACTGCTGCTACCATGTCGGCTTCGGTATATTTTCTCTCTTGTTCCGGTACGATCATCGGCTCTGCCGATTGTTCGTGTTCGATCGTTAATGGCACTTCTTGTCGAACTTCCACTTGCAAAGTCTCTACCTCATCGACTTCACGTGATCTCTCAAAGCGTCCCCATGTTTCTGCTCGTGGCCTTGATAACCTGAGGCATCCGCGTTGGTTCGGTCGATTTCTGGAGTAGCGGTATGTCTCGACCTCCCGTGGCTTCTCGACTCTGGGCTCTCGTCGCGGCGAGGGTTCTCGAGCGTGTCGGTAATAAACTCGAGGATGAGACTGCGATCGATCGTGCGTGTTGTACGACGTGCTTGGCTGATCCAGGCGTCGTCGCTTGTTGTCGTGTGTGTGATTTAATAATTCGCTCGAGAGTCGCTTCTCCGCTTTCTGTCGCTTGCGCCCAAAGATGCCCAGGTAGTGGAGCTGGTGCATTGCTTTCTGTGAGGTAATAAATCCGTGTTCGGGCCGCCAGTTGGGAACGTCTGGTCTTTCTCCTCGAACCTGGCTTAACCAAGTTTTTATCTCATCTGTCGAATACCCTGCTGGTTTCAGTATTTTGAAGAGATCTCGATACGCCGTCCGTCTGACTTCGTTGTAATAGTCTCTGTGTATTTGTCGGCGCTCTTCGTCTGTAGCGGCGTTTTGCCACCTCTCGAGGACAGCCCACTCTTCGGGCTCGCTTGGATAGTCCTTTTCCAAAAACTTGTTTGGGAGTGGTGCTGGTGCGTCGTCGCGTTCTGGAATTTCAGTCCTCAGTGCGTCGCGCATCTTTTCTGGGAAGTAGTGTATCAGGGTCTCCTGACTTGCCCAAAATCGCGATCGGGCTCGGGATGAAGTGAGCCGAATTTTCCATGGTCCGGTGTCGACGTCGTCCTCTAACGCTCTTCGAAATGGGGTCGGAATTTCGCTTCTCCAGAGTGTACCCGAAGACACGTTTTGTGGATCGATGGGTCCCCACGTAAGTTGGTGTTCCGGCTGAGGAATGAATACATAAAAATTAGATTTTTGTTAAATTCCGAATTTGGATTCAAGATGGCGCCATGGTCGACCATGTGCTTTTTACACGTGTTGAATTTTAAATAATGGCTCGTGTCATTTTTCGTTTGTTGACATAAAGATGTTTTCTTTTATGAATCTTGTTTCACGTATTTTCGTGGTTTAGCCACAAATTAAATTCTTTGTTATTTTTACCTTTTCGTTTCCATCGGGCTTTTCCCGATTTTCTTCCGGTTCAACCTCGTCCCATCTTGCGGGATCGTTCCATTCGTCTTCGCTTGGGTCCCGATCCATTTCTTCCTCTTCGTTGTCGGGTGATTGCTTCCAGTTTCTTCGCATTTTTGATTCGATTTGTTGGTTGCGATTTTTGTCAAGCACCTGTTGTCGTCGTGACAGAACGCGGAGTGCAAAGTTGAAAGGGTAGTCGAGGTTAAGTATCTTGATTGGCTTTCGTATGTAATACGTAGTTGATTGTTGGAGTCTCCTTGTGATTGTTTTTGTCCCTAGGAGGTCGGGGTAATTACGTCATATTGTTTTATCGCTTTTGATTGGTTATGCCAACCATTTTGGATTTTTCTTGCTTTATCATGTCCTCCCGGTGATTTTACCGTCCTTTATAAACGGGTTTGGTGCCTTTTTTCTTGTACTTTGTCGTGTTATAGGTTTCGGTATTTTACTTCTCGATCGTGTGGATCTTTTAGTAATCTCTTTTTCTTTTTCAGGAGTTTTAGGAGTTTCTTCGTTAACTGCTGCTTCCTCCCCTCCTAAATTTCCATCTGGGGCGCTAGTTAGTTCGGCGCTGTCTGGAGTTGCGTGAGTCGTATTTTCGTTCAAGTCTGAAACAGTGGCGATGTCGTCGAACATATCTCGTATTGTGGGCGATGGAGATGGCTGCGTTTGGTCCTCGGCCCATTCTTCTTGTGGAAATTCCGGCAAGTAAGGCGTCAGTTCTCGAGCGTGGATTGATCGAAAATTTACATTATCGGCCAAACGTTGCAGAGAAAATGCGTTCCCGCCGTGGGCCTTGGTAATTACGTATGGGCCGTCTCGTTTGTCGGCTAAGCCGGCATGAATCCCTTTATCTGCACTGGATAAAATGTGAGTGTCCTTCCATACGAGATCGTTGATTTTGAAATTACAAAATTGTGTGTTCTTTTCAGACTTTTTCACTCGTTCGCGCATGTCAAACACATGTGACATCATATGTTGGTAGGTTGCCGAAATTGCTTGTTCTAATTGATGTACGTAAATGTGAGGATTTTTTGGATCGACTTTTCGAATTCCTTCTGGGATGCGTGGATCCCAGGGCACTCGTAGCTCTCGAGCGAAGTTGAGATAAGCCGGGGAAAAGCCGCGGTTTCTCGAAATGGTCGTTCGGATGCTAAATGCTATTTCTTTAAGGAACTCGTCCCACTTGGAATGTACGTCTGTGAAAATAGCAAGCGCATATTTTATGTCGCGGTTGAGTCGCTCCACGGGATTAGCCCGTGGGTTATACGTTGAAGTAAATGATGGTTGAATGTCGAATTGATTGCAGAAATCCTTGTATAACCTTGATGCGAATTGTGGGCCATTATCGGAAATTAATTTTCGCGGGAAGCCAAAATGTAACGCGACTTCGTAGAGGCACTGGATTATTTTCTGCTTAGTCGGGTGGGCCATCGGATACAACTCTGGCCATCCTGTTGCGACATCCATGATCACGAGTATGTATTTGTGGCTATTTGCACTTGTTATCTTAGGACCCATAAGGTCTACGCTCCAACAATCAAAAGGGGCGAACGGTCCAAGTGATAAATTCTCGTAGTTAGCCTTATTCCGAGGCTTGCAGGCTTGGCATCGTGGACAGTGTCGTATGAATCGTACGATGTCCCTTCTCATTTCGGGCCAATAGTACAGTTGACTGGCCCGGTAGAGAGTCCTTGCCACGCCGGCGTGTCCGGCTAGAGGGTGGCCGTGTACCATCCACAGAATTTGTGTTCGAACTTTTCTCGGAATTACGACTTTAATTGAACTCCCTGACTCTGTCAAGTCGTCCCGAAAGTTCGGATGGTACTTTAAAAGTAGGCCATCGTCTATCAGATAAGCGGAAGCCTTAATTTTGAACTCTTCTCTGGATTCTCTGCTGTAGACGTCGCCAGGGAAAGTCTCGTTGGTCAAGTAGTCATAGAACCTTTTACAGAAGGCGGTGTCGTTCTTCTGAGCTTCGACGAGTTCCTCGCGAGTAGGTGGGACACAGTTCGTGCCTTTACTCACGTGTGTAACGAAAGCTCGCACAAATTTATCCGAGACTCTGGGTTCGATGGATAAGTCGTAATTTGGTCTGGCATCTTTTGCCGATTGATATGCCCTCATCCAATATCCGACGTATTTTTCATCGGAAGATTCCAACTTTTCTTTCGGCAGTTCATTCTGTTTTCTGAATTCCCACTTCCTGATCGGGGTGGGACAGTAAGCTATCCGAGAATCGTCGTCGCCGTCGTCGTCTGGCTCGTCGGGTTCTGAGGCGGGAGCTCTAGAGAGCGCGTCGGCGACTGTGTTATACTTCCCTGGCTTGTACTCGATTTGTAAGTCGTAAGCCATGAGCTCTAATTGCCATCGAGCCATCCGGCCCGAAGGTTCTTTCAGGCCCATGAACCACCTTAAAGCCTGATGGTCGGTCTGGACGGTAAATTTTGTAAACTCGAGGTAAGGCCTGAATTTACGAACTGCCCATACGATTGCCAAGCATTCGAGCTCTGTCGCTGAGTAATTTTTCTCGGCGGCTTGAATTTTCCGGCTGATAAAGATCGTGGGTACTTCTTGATGTAGGCCGTCGATTTCGTGCATTTGCATCAACGCAGCCCCCAATCCGATTTTACTCGCATCCGTATGTAAGATAAATTCGCGATTCAAGTCGGGGAGAGGGATGGTTTTGGTGTCGATTAGCATTTGTTTGATTTTGTCAAACGCTGCTTCGCAATGGCTGGTCCAGTTAAATTTGATTTCGGGGTCTTTCGGCGGGTCCTCCTTTGGATTTATTTTCTGGACAGTCTTTAAAAGATCGGTGATTGGGGCCGCGACTTCCGCTAAATGTGGTAGGAGTCGGCCGAAGAAATTTACCATTCCTAAAAAACGTTGTACTCCTTTCACGTCCGTAGGAGCCGGAAAATTGGTGATTGCTCGTACTTTCTTTGGGTCTATGGATAAGCCATTGACTCCAACTTTGTATCCAAGAAACGCAAGTTCTTTTCGGCAAAACTGGCTCTTTCCGGGGTGTATGTGGAGTCCGGCTTCTGCTAAACGACGTATTACTTCGTCGATATGTCTGATGTGTTCGTCAAAAGTCTGGGAGACAATAATAATATCGTCCAGATACGCCCAGGCGTATTTATGTAGCGCGTCGCCCAAAACTTTTTCGATTAAACGTTGAAATGTTGCCGGGGCATTTACTAGGCCAAATGGCATGACATTAAACATTAACCTGCCCATCGGGGACCAGAAAGCGGTTTTTTCTTTGTCTTCGGCACGGAGTTCGACCTGCCAATATCCTTTCGACAGATCCATCGTTGTTACCCAATTAAATGGGGCTAATTCTCGAAGAATGGCTTCGATTGATGGCATCTGGACGGGGTCAATAACGGTAATGGCGTTTAGAGGTCGATAATCGATGCACAGTCTGGGTTCCGATCCTGCACGCATGACGAGCACGATTCTCATCGCATATTCTCCTAATGCCTCGGACACTATCCCCTTGTCCAGTAAGTCTTGACAGATCGTCTTGACGATTTCGCGTTTTTGGGGGTTCATGCCCTTGAATGGAACTCGTACTGGCTTATCCGTACTTAATTCTATTTCGTGTTTTACGTAATTTGTCTTTCCCGGTTCTTTAGTCAGGATTTTTCGATGTTTTTGTAGCATTTCTTCAAGTAATTTAGTCTGGGTTTCTCCTAGGTTCGCGTCCATGGCCAAATTGTGAGCCAAATTTCCTTCTTGGAGTCGGGCGTTAAAAGATTTGAAATCGTAATCTTGTACGAATTGCTTCAAATTTCCGCCTTTCCATTCGTCCTCTTCGTCGTTCGAATCTAGGAGTTCGGTAGGTACTGTCATTAGTCGGGGGTCCTCGCGTTTATCGATATAGTTCCAGGACCTCGTTATGGGGTTGGGCTGGATCTCCATTATGGCCATGATGTCCATACCCAAGAGTAGGACCGTGTCGTAGGTTGGTAAAACGATGAAAGGATGGGTTATTACGCCTCCCTCCCATATGACTTTTGTTGTCAGTACTCCTACTGGACGCACTTCTCCAGCAGCGGTTTTTACGGCCACATTTTCGCTTATTCCCCGTAGTTTGTCGCGTTGTTTTTTGTCCAACGACTCGTATAGATCTGAAGAGATAAAGGACCGGTCGGCTCCCGAATCCAACAAACCGATGAATTTTTTGTCGTTAAACTTGATTGTTAACATTGCGAGTGAGTCCTTCCGCTCTTTAGCCAAATTACAATGTAAAATGCGTTTCTTTCGAGGTGGGGCCTCCTCGTAGGCGTGAGGTAATTCTTGGAATGTTTCGGCTATTTTTTCGCCGTCCGCCGTATTAGTGGTTGGGCCACTATATTCGCGTTTTTCTGTGGTGAAGTAAGCCGTAGTGAAATAAACGACCTTTTTCTGTAATTCTTTTATTTGTTTTTCTAACCAATTGGTGTTTATCCATTTGGCTTTTAATTCGTCTTCCGAACTTGAGTCGCTAATTTCTTTATTATTCGTTTCAATTTCTTTCGATTTTTTCTCTTTTAATTCGAGTTTTAATTTGACTACTTCTTCCGTAATTACTTCGTTAATTGCCTGGTTAATTGTCGTATTCGTGGTAAATTTTGGGGTTTGGTCTTCCGGGCGTGCAGACAGATTTATTATTTTTTCTCTGTCTGCTTTAACCAGTTTTTTGTCAGTTCTTCGAATTTGGCTGTTAGCTTTTCTAACAATGCGTCGTTTTTGGCGGCTTCCTTCTCTTCTTTCCTCTTCTTTCGTTTTGGACAATCTCTTCTCCAGTGTCCCACCTCGTTACAATAATTACAAGGTTTTGTGGTGGAGTTATCTGTTTTCGGGTACGGTCGTCTCACGAACTCTTTTTTCTCGTAGGGTTTGTCGCTTTTTGGATTGTGGTGCTCCGTTTTATTCGCGGTCTTCATTCGGGGTCGGTAGCTTGGGGCGATTTCTTTCCCCATGTTAGCGTGGAGAGTCTCTTCTTCTTGTTGGCTATCGCTGGTATCCCCTCCTGAGTTTTGCTCGGAGTTATTGTCTTCACTTTCCCTCCCTTCTTCGAGATTAGTTGCGTCGGAGTTTGTACTGGCTTTGTAAGCTTTTGGAGCCGGTATCGGGTTCGAGGTGGCTTTATCGTTCGCCTTTTTCGGAGGTGCGGCCTCGATTTCCCCGTTCAGGAAGCTACGCGACTGGATCAGTCTCCCTGCGTCATGATTTTTCGCATGGATACGCTGTATGCGGAGTTGCGTTTGTGTCCTCTGTTCGGGCGTCAGGGCTTCCGTATAACGATCGTCTACTTCTTCGTGATAGTCATTTACAAATTTTAGCAGCTGTTCGAAACTATCTGCTGTGGGAGCGTTCATATCTCTCAGTACTTTCTTTGAGGTGTCGTTTAACCCCTTTTCGAAAATCACGTTTTGCGCATATTCGTCGAGTGGCGTATCCAACTCGTTGAACAAACTTTTCGCTCGTCGGAAATAGGCTCGTAACTCTTCTCCTGCGGCTTGTAGCATGAGACTGACTCTCTGTCTAATTTCTTTTTGGGTCTCGCCGTACTGACTGTTGAAAGCGACGACAAACTGTTCCCAAGTTTTTAATTTTGCTTCCACATACCAGGCTCTGGCTTCCCCTATTAACATTTCGGGTAGCCCTTTTGTTACCATCTCGTCGGGTTCGGCTCCGAGTCGTGAAATGGTGAGTGCCACTTCGTCTAAGAAGTTATTGCCGGCCCTCCAGGTTCCGTCGAATCTCATCAGTCGCAACTGTGACCATTTTATGTTTCGGTCCTTTTGTTCTAAAGCCCATTGATCGGCGGAATATTTTCGAAGAAGGCTCTCGTTTTGTCTTGGGCGATTTCTCAGATTTCGATTTTGGTTGACCTGGGAGTCGGCGCGTGCTCGTTCCTCGAGTGCTCTTAATCTAGCTTCCATTATGGGATCGGCTTGGTATTGATTCCCACAGTTCGGGGACGTAGCTCCATTTTGGGGCGCAAATCGTTGGAAATTACCGTTGGTTGAGTTCGGGTCGGTCAAGGTCGGTGTTGTCGAGTTTGGCTGCGACTCGGTCAGTTGTGTTCCGGGGGGGAAAATTCCGTTTATGGCTGTTCCATTTAGGACCCCGTTCTTCTGTCCGATCAAAATGGTCGACCCTCTCCCGCCGTAAAGTTGTGTCTTTAGTCTTGCGGCTTCTCGGTCGACTTCGTTGGCGGCTTGTATTTTAATTCTTTCCGCCTCGTTTGCGGCTTCGACGTTGGCTTGTACCGTCTGGATATCTTCGAGGCTTGGCATTGCCAACCTGTTCCGTCCTTGCTGGTTTCTGAGGTGGTTTCGCTGATTTATCAGTCTAATCATCTCTGCGTTAGGGTCCTTTGGGGTTTGACTGGTGTGGCCAGCTCTCGTAGCAAAGGATTGGGCGATTGCCCACGACTGTTGACCCTTATTATTTCGACGGTCCTGCTGGAAGGCTTCCAGGAATTCGTTCTGGATTTCGACTGGCTCGTCCACTATACTATCCCATCCTTGAACGTTGATTCCTTTCGAGCTGAGGGAATCGGCCTCGCTTTCGTCGTCGGCGTCGGATGTTCGGGTGGAATCATAGGAGTCCGTCGTTTGGTTATTCGTTTTTTGACGTTTTACGTTTTTTCGACCTCTTCTAAGGGCTCGTTTTTCCGCTCGCTCTTTGGCAAGACGAATGATCATGTTCATCTGTGCTAGCGGGTCCCCTTCTTCGTTGTAAGGGATTCCCTCCAGTCGAGCGAGTTCGTACGCTTCTTTACAGCTATCGATCTGGGATTTCTTCGAATTATAACCGTGTGTGATCGTGACACGATTACTCTGGCGATTATCCTGATTGTCGAATAGGTTATACCCGTTCTGACTTTGTTCGGATTCTTCTTCTTCCTCTTCGACTTCTTCTTCGATTCGCTGATTTATCGGCGTTTTATTGGTTGGGTTTTTGCTAGCGGGTACTTTACTAGCCGGCGTTTTTCCGGTCGGCACATTCTCGGGTGGTTTTTCCGCGTGGTTTTCGTTGACTGGTGTCTTTCCAGTCGTCTTTTCCCTCGTCGGCTCCGGTGGCTGCTTTTCTAACGCTGGACTAGCTAATGCTTCGGCCCTTGCCTTGGCGGATTCCATGGCTTTTCTTCGGGCGCTTGCGGTTGAAGGGTTTCGATTTTTCCCGCTTTTCGTCATTTCGATAGTTTGCAAAGTTCAAACCGTAAGATATGTTTATTTAAAATAGTTTGAATGTTCAAAACTATCCCGGACAGACCCCCACGTGTCGTAACCTTGATTCCGGTAAATAAACTTACACAATATCTTACAATAATAACCTTTTATTTCACACTTGTAATATAATACAAATATACTTAACAATGTTGTGGTCTCGGATCCTTGTCGGCGGATACGATTTGTTGCTGCACGGCAGTCTTACACGTGGTTTCTGTTGTCTAGGGTAATGGCGTCTGGCGAAACACGTGTTCGCAAACGCTTCGCTTCGGTAGATATTACTATCGTAGTATTGCTACGATAAATATCTGTGACTGTGATTTATAGATGAATTTGGCAACGGGCATCGATCCTCTATCAATCCGGTAAAACGGCCTGACGGTGAGGTGGTGATGCTAATGTTGCTCTGGTATCTATAAAGTGGGGGTTTCCGGTCAGATACGGGTTTAAATAGTGGCTGGACCGGAAATGACGTATTTGCATAAATTCGGGGAATTATGCAAATCTATGACGTTGTCACGTCAGTCCCGCAGAAACGGTAAAACTAGTATAGCTAGTTTTCCCGCAATAATCTGACAATCATTTTACTATCAATATTAAAATTACTATTTATTAAGTTATGATTAATTAAAACACTTTTGTGACCTCGTGGTCACCACAACTCTCCTTCATTTGACTTTGTGCGTACTTCAAAAAGATTGATTTGAATAAAACTGCAACATTAAGTGATTGCGAAGTGTAAATTTACTCTTGTTTGGATTCCTGCGATCTCGCCGTGGATGTCGTATAGAAGAACAACTGCTTCGGTACTTTTTTGTGAATACCTAAAGCCTTTGAAATCGCCACTATCACATTCCTCGGTGAGTTGTATAAATTTCTGGTCTACTGCATCATCTGTATTTAAGGGCATTTTTGCAAATGGTTCTGGAACTTCATGGAGCAGAGTACCCCATGAGACTAGAATTGAGGAGAAGTTTATTCGAAAAATTTTCCAAATATAAAAAAAAGCAAGAAAAATCATATTTACGTCGTAATGATTTCAGTGTTTGTTTTGCCACTGCCACTAAAAATTGAATTTGTGTGGTGTTAAAACTTTAAGTGTGTATTGTAAAGTGAGAACAAAAATAGTGATTATTTACCTGGTGGGGATTTGAACCCGCCAAGAATAAAGATTGAGCTTAGAACGTGACATGCATTGAAGCACTTCATGGCGTTGAATGGTTGCGGTGAAAGCTGTTGGGTTTTTCTTTTATACTAAATTTTAAGGAAATATCTATTGATTTAATAGTGAACAATATTGAGTCAAAATCTATTCATGTCATCTTGGTTATGCAACAATTGGTTGACAACTTAGACAGCAAGAAAACACATGAAATGATAATTTATCAGAATTATTTTCCGCCTCTTTTGTAGCTAAGCTCTATCAGGAATTCTTGGATAAATGATTGTATAACGTCAACAAATAAATGATGTTATTTATATATTATAAATAACAATTTTTTATTATTCATATAGTTAATAACTTGCTTCATATCTTAGCAAATTTTGTAAATGTATAACCAACGTCTTATTTTTTTTTTAGGATTTAATCTGAAAATAATACAGAGTAATAGATTTTCTTGTATTACAACACAAGATTTCAAACAAAAATGTGAATTGCCAGAATTCGTAGCAAATGAGAAATCATAACCAAAGCATTTGCTTTTTGTCTACTCTCATCAATTGATTGTGTGTTTAAATTCCCACGTGGAGATGATTGCTTTACGGAAGGAAAAGAAATATAAGGAAATAAAAATCATCGAACGTTGTAATTCAAAATATTTGGGATCACCGCCAATTCAAAACGGCCAAAGTCATCTTGGTGTTAATATTTGTAGTGAAATGCTGTTTAACAGTCTTAGTTTATGAAAAATGAAAAGTTAATTTATATTTATATTATATAAATAGACTAATAAACTAATAAACTAATAGTTCGCGTTCAATACAACACTGTTACTGACATAAACTGACCAATCGCCACATGGTCAGCCTACGGTACAATGGAAAGAGTAAGTGGTACAGAAAAAGAAGAAATGAAGAGTCCAGTTGAGGATGCCCAGATGTGATGATGAACCTGGGAGGCAAACAGTATTCAGCATGCAGTCGTGGACAAAAAAACTTCCCTTCAGTTTAGGTGTTTTAATTTTCGAAGTGGCTACGTTCACGTCCGACGTGAACTTATTGTTTTCAAGGCACGCAGTGATTGGTTGAGAGATGCATTGAAATACATTGACGAAAAACCCCGTTCTGTCTACATTGCCAAAAACAGATAAAGTTAGGTTGCTGCGATCCGGGTTTTTATCACGCTTATTTCTAATAAATAAGCCTGAAACCGCAGTTGAATGCTACGATGAGACTTATATCGCGGCCGAAAATTATCTAGGGTTAATTTTATGAGAAAGAAATAAAAAGACAGTTTTATCAATTCAAATGTACACTTTTTATTACAGTTTAATACAACAATGAGAATAATGAGGATAGAAGCGACAAGTCGCGAAATAATGAATAGAAATACAATGGAAAGTCTCCTAACGACTGTTACGAGACAAAAGCGTCAAAATGGCGCTTTACAACTCAAAGTTGTTAGGAAGACGGTTGCCTTCCTCGTAACTCACGAACGATGGTCCTTGGACGATGGGTCTCGTGAGCTCTTCTAGCTCGCGTACGACGGCTTGACGGCGGTGGTTCACGCGGGCAGGCGTCCGGCTGGCGTTCGATGGCAGTGACAAGTGTTCGCGCACTTTTGACGGCGATGGTTCACGTTGGTCGGAAACTTCTCGTTACGATGCGGCAGTTGATCTACGCGAATAGCTGGCTTTGTGCCTTCGTGCACAAAGATAGCAAGGTGAAACTAAAACGACTCACGGTCCTCTGTCAATACTTTTGTTTGGAAGCAAATAGCAGTGATGTTGAGGGTTGTGATGTTTGATTTAGAGTGCCGATTGAAGCTTGGGCGCGAGCCCGGCACGCTTCAATATTGCACAGATTATCTGCGCAATTAGCTAAAACTGGTGCAACAAAGGATTATTGCACCATAACGGTTAATTACCGTTTTCACCCCGGACAACCTGGGGTGATATGTGCCTAGAGAGGATTTCTCCCCTAGGTCACATGATCTGACTTGGCGTGTGCCACAGTCAAATTACTTAAAAGACAAATAAATTTATCTTCTAAGTGGTGAAATAGTTTGAGATCACCACAAGGTCTGGGGGAAAAAGGGGGGACTACGCCCCCCATGTTATGAAATAGAAGCTTACACCTCAAAATACATTGATTTGAGAAAACTTACATGGACGAAACAAAGCGCCATCGTTAGCTCTCAACCAATCACAGCGCGCCTTAAAAATAATACATTCACGTCGAACGTAAACGTAGCCAGTAGCCACTGCCTTTAATTTTATCTACCAGGTGACATAAAAATCCATTGAGATTCAATGACATCAATCTTGACCCGGTCTCTCGTCTTGCCCAATTTGTGCTAAGTATTTTACCTTTGCCAGCTAATGTTCTTCACCCCTGACATATTCTCACCAACACCAAACTTTTTACCTTTTAAGTTCCCATTCAAAAATTTTGCGAAAATAAATTTAATTACTTTACTGGACATAATGAATTATTTAATAAATTTATTAGCAAAATGCTATTTTAGCAGGCCAAATTCCATGGCTTAGCATTCAAGTACACATGCATAGTGGATAACGCACCAATGTCATCAACAGCTTTGTTGAGACACTTTGGAATAATCTTCATAAATTTCTGCATAAACATAAAGAAATAATTACAATTCCACAATTTCACATGCGGTTTAACTCCATCAGAAGCATGAAACGTGATTAGATATCATGTCCAAGACTAGCCACTATCAACCAACACAAAATTTCCACACCAGGGGCAAGAAAAACCATTGAGATTCAATGACATTACTAATGTCACAGTTTCTTGACTTCTGACTGAGTTCCATTTTTATTTCTTGCTGTACTTACCCCGAAGACTGCTTTTCCAGGATGTTCGTAGCGTTTTGAATTGAAATTTCCAAGCACGGCGAAACCAAAACCAGTAAGTTTCTTTTGATTGTACAGTAGGAAAAATGGTTGGAAATAATTGCAGTTCATGTCTTCACTGGTGTCATACCAATAGTGCACTCCTAATAAAGTCAAGACAGAAGAATTGATAACAATCTGGTTGACAACAATTTGCAATTGTTATGCACCCATTGAGACAAAACATCTTCCCAAAGTCCAATTTGTATTGCTGATGTCTGACTGCTTCTTAGGTACTAAAATGTTTCTTGTGCCATTCTTTAGGTATAGGTCAATTCCTGCTGCATCATTATTTACTTGTTGTTCTGTACGTCCAGTAGTACAGATAATACCTGTAATAAAAGTTAGATTGTTTGCTTAAATGTTATGCTGTAGGTAGAAATTTAAAATTATGTGTACTTGGGTCAACTAGGTATGCTGTTAAGGTGTAATAAGTATCTGAAGCATTTAATGGAAGGTGTTCTGAAGTAAACATTGGATGTTGTTTGAACCAGGCTTTCGCTTCATCAGATTGCATGTTGCTTTCTGCAAACTACAAAGATATATTTGGTGAATCAATAGATAGAGGGTTAGTGAATACTTATCGAAAGCTAGAACTACCGGTACTGTATTTGAAATTGGAGAAAAGACTAGGACCGGTTAACCATGCCGGTCATCACCTTTTCCCATCAGAACATATAAGTTAAGCGCATTGGGTCTGGCCAGTGTGTGGATGGGTGGGTTATACTTCACTTTAGCAACGCTGTTTTTCAACCTAATTTAACCTAACCTGACCAGACCTAAGCTAACCTAACTGCATCTAAGCACCTTAAAAACAGCGTCGCTAAAACGACATTACTAAAGTGAAGTAATCCGGATGGGTGACTGTCTGGGAATATCAGTGTATCAATCTTGTTTTTACACTACCGTCCTGCCTCTAATAAATGCCCGGGCGTTTATTAATTTTCCCGACTCGACTCTCCGGCGCTTATTTGGGCCCAGTAGATGTTCGAAAAATCGGTGATTTTTGTGAACCCCGACGGTTAATCGGGACCGGCGCTAATGGATGAAAGCGCTGCTGACCCCCGATTTCGGCAACAACGGTGGCCAGGAGTGACTAATGACTCAATAACTTGAAAATCACCATCCAACCTAACCTAACCTAACCTAACTGTCACACAAAGCAAAACACAGCAAAACAAATCAAATTAGCAAGCAAACAGATGATAAATTCAAAATTTTAAAGCAGAATTAGGATTTTCAAGTTATTGAATCATTAGTCACTCTTGGTGCATTGTTGTTGCCGAAATCAGGTATGTTCTGCCAATATTGGAACCCGGCGTTAATCTGAGGAAATACGGTATCAACTAACTATTGAGTATAAATACTTTTTCTCTTTTTCTCTTTTTTGTCAAAACAGGATTTCTATATGTGTCTGCAAATCAAATACAGAGGAAGCAGAGAATTTTGTCAACACATCCTTTGACGGTTTTCTGCCAATTTCCCCTGTGCAATGCAACTTTTTGGGTCCAATTAAGTAACTTAATTTACACTAGTTTGGATTCCAGCGACGTAGCCGTTGACATCAAAAAGCATGATGACAGCTGGATCACTATTTACGAGATATCTGTATCCTTGAACTTCACCGGAACATTGATCGCCACCGACTTGAACAAATCCATTTGCTTCTGCATCTTTTTTAGTCAATGGCATTTTTGCAAATGTCCATTTGTTGAATAAGTTTAAGCCAAATGTGACTAAAAATTAAAAATACAATTATTTACAAGAATAGACTAATTAAACTAAACTTACCTCTTATTGTGTTCCATGATGGATCTGAAAATTAAATATAATATCAAATTTACAGTTATTTAGTTATGGAGTTTAGAATACGTCAAATATGCTGTACTTTTATTCACTCAAAAGAATCCATAATTGTCATTGGTTAGTCGGTGCATTTCTGCTGGCTTCCTGACACAGCAGAAATGCACCGATAACTTGATCGCTTTATTGAAAGAGGGCATTGATAAGTTTGTGACCACTTGGCCACCCACCAGGGGCGGATCTAATTTTTCGGGGGCCCGGGGCTTGAGGTTTTTTCGGGGCCCCTTTCTCAAAATTTTTAATAGCGACCTTTCTTCTTTTTTCTTTTTTTAGCAACCTTTTTTTTTTTAGAGTCTCGGGGGCCCCCTAGAATTTGGGGGCCCGGGGCTCAAGCCCCAATAGCCGGGTGCTAGATCCGCCACTGCCACCCACGGGTGACCAGCGTCACTGCCACACACCGCCCAATAGCCTTAATGTCACTCCTCACAGAGTGATATGACCAGTGTTGTATCTCGTTCACCAAATCGCGAACTAGTTCAAGTTCGCGTTCATCACCGTGTGAACTTACTGAACTAGTTCTAGTTCTCGTTCACTAAACAATTTTTCAAAGTGAACTAAGTTCTAGTTCGCGAACTTGAACCAATAGTTCAGTTCACTTTTCCCATTTTTTTTTAAAAATTTGAAATGTTTTTTTTTTATGTTTTGTGGTTTGTGGATGGAAAAAAAACACTTTTTTTATAGTAAAGCACGTTTTCATTGATGTTAATGACGAAAACGGCTGTTTTCGTCGTTTTTGTTGTAAAAAAGTGATCAAAATGAATGTTTTGATGATGAAAACGTCATCAAAACGTTTAAAACCGATGCAAAAAGTTACGTTTTTGCGACGTTTTCATCATCAAACATGGTGAACGCGAACGTCGTTCAAGTTCTCTCTTAAAAGGGAACTAAGTTCGTTTTTTGCGTTCACTTGTAAAAAGGGAACTAGTTCGCGATCTTAGTTCGCGAACTAACGAACTTAGTTCGCGAACGCAAACTAATAGTTCCCGTTCGATACAACACTGGATATGACCCAGTGAGGGAAGGAGGGAGCTGAGTGGTGTGGGGAGTAGAGAGGAGAGCAACAGCAAGAGAAAGGAGCGTTGGGTCTCAACCGAGACAGGTGTGTGCAAAGTAAAGTCCTGAAGTCACCAAGGAAAGTCATGTCCTGTGCTGACTCTGCTCTCTTCCCCATTCACCACTGCAACGCTCAGTAGTGTGACGATGGGTCCACTATAGCCTCCATGGGTCATATAGGTGAGTATGGCAGAATGTTATGTCTGACCGGCCACGCCATTCATAGAGTTCCCACCCTGTGTATGGTCACTGATGTAGCCTGCGTTCGCGGCACCACTAGCACTCAGGGCCGTCTTTACACTTTTCAGCGCCCTGGGCTAATAAAACTAATAAAATCTTTTTAATAGTCAGTAAGCAATGTTTTATGTTGTAACTTCGTTCAATTTATCGGTTGCTTTGTCAAGCTGTTTTTAAAATTTTATGATTGATTGTTACGTCTGGACACAAAAAGGTTTCCCGTAACTCAAGCGTTTGTATTTTGGCCTACTTTTATGTAGCCCTACACTAGTGAATAGGCTCGGCCAATTGGAACTGCTGAGCTTCTAGGTGAGCCAGAGTATACAGGACTTTCCATCTAGCATAAATCAATTGTTAGACTGTGATGCGATTCTGTCTTGTGATGGTGGCGCTATCTGGCCGAAACGACACGAAATGACGTTATTTTTATGTCAAATGGGGGACAACTGACATCTTGCATTTACATTTTTAGAGGACATTATAAAGTGGTACACTACATATTTAAAGTTGAAGAAAAAATGATAACTGAAATTATTTTGTTTTATTTTCAGACATTATTTTTAAATCCAACGTTAAATCTTGGACGAACACTCGTGATCAATGCACAAATTTATAATTTCCACCAAAAATGGAAATGCGAAATGTCAGATGTCAGAGGCCCGACTCGATTGAAAGTTGTGAGTAAATAAAATTATAAAAATATAAAATATAAAATTTATCGAATAATTCCTATTATTCTTATTATTAGAGCGACTATTATATCAAATCAAAAGCGACTCCTAATCGCGGAAACAGTATTTGTAATAGATGTTTTCTTACCGAATAATCCCAGAAATCCATCGGTACAAAGGAAAAACGAGAACAGAATAAAACATGCACTGAAGCACTTCATGTTTTAGAAGCAGATTCAAATACTGCGGATGTGCGAATGAATTTTTCTTTTATACGCAGTAATGTATAGGAAATATAAAGCAATTGAGGAGTGTGAGCCGCTGAGTCATCGCCATTCATAGCGTGTTCACTTATCTGCTGACTATGAGTTTAAAAGCATTTCCGTTGCTATGTAATCAAGTGAGCAATTTAATAACACGTGTCGATGTTGCATGTGAAATCAAGCAGTATTAGCTCCATTCAAAAAGTTGTGTTACAAGTGTTTTGTGCGTTTGCATTTTTGTTTTGGGTTGTTAAAAATACCTACCGAAAGATGACACGATGTAAGTTGAATTTCCTGTTGTTAGAGGGCGCAGTTGGAAGGGAAGTCCATTAGGATAAACAAAAATTAAATATATCATATTTCAGCAGTCATTTTTTCAAAGATTATTTCGAATTTTTTATTTTCTTGGTAGACAATTTCACTAGAAAAAAACGTTTTAGTTTATTTTGTTTTTAGTTTGCTTGCTACTTGATAGTGGCGCCATCTGTGGGCAATGTCATTCTTTGACAAATTTGTAGACCCTGAGAGAGTGCCATCTATACCACAAGAAAATAAATACTGACACAGATGTATGTAACTTAGCTCCAGCTTTTTGTAGTGTTTGAAATGTGATGACAGCACAAAAAACACTTGAAAAACCGAGGGGGGCGACATTCGACCGAATCTCTGACAATGGCTTCCGAATCCCGCCCGAATCTTTCCGAATCCCACCCGAATCTTTCCGAATCCCACCCGAATCTTTCCGAATCCCACCGAATCTTCGAATCTCGAATCTTTAAGTTGTATACAAATCGAGAAAAATAAAAACAAAATTTATGATTAAAAAATGTAATAATATTTTTACAAGAAACTTCCTTGAAATTGTCCTTGAAATTGTCCGTAAAATCATCATCGGAAGAAATTATACCTGCGCACCTCGCTGCGCGGTATCTGCGCATGCGCATTTACGATTTAGCGCGAACTTCAAATTAATCCCGGAATCGAGCCCGGAATTCATCATTGTTCGCAATTGTGATTGCATTTGATTGCGTGCTATTTTACCTCGTATTTTACCACATTTCACTAAGAGTTAAAATTAAAATTAAAAAACATTCCCACTTCACTAAATTTATTTGAAAAAAATCATATGAATCTTTCTGAATCCCATCCGAATCCCGCCGAATCCCACCGAATCCCGCCGAATCCCACCGAATCCCATCCGAATCTCCCCGAATCTCATTCGAATCCCCCCCGAATCCTCCGAATCTATCCGAATCCCCCCGAATCCCAGCCGAATCCCCCGAATCTTTCCGAATCTTTCCGAATCTTTCCGAATCTTTCCGAATCTTTCCGAATCCCATCCGAATCTTTCGAATCCCAAAGAAGATTCGAATCTCTGACAAGCAGATTCTGATTGTCGCACCCCTCGTGAAAAACACAGGGGATTCTCTCAATGCTCTTGAATTTGCAAGTTTACTGTTCGTTTTAATAAATTAGACCATCTCAATAAAATTTGTCATACAATTTTATATTCTCAAAATTATGAATTAAAATAAAACAATTCAACATAAAACTTATGTTCGGTCAATCCTAACATTCATTATAGGCCTAAACCATTCATTATTTGGTGAAATTTGAAATACATTCATTTTTAGACCCAAAAAAATCATTTTTAAGCGAAGATCATTTATTTAATTTCCAATAGTAAGTATGATATTAATTTCAAACGTTATTACAACGTTTTATTTAATTTGAAAAAATAAATAAATGTTATATCACAAATCTTAGATATTTCCTTATTTCCAGTTGACTTGTGTATTCGAAACCGTACTAGAAGCAGAAACAAAACTAAGGTAGTGCTGCTAACTAGCGGTGGCAAGGTCAACATTGGGACTAAAATGGTGTTCTAACGGTGAAATTATTCCGAGGAATATTATTAGTTTAAAAGTTCATTTCACACAAATGATTAACTGCATAAAAAGAAGACAAGACAATGAATTTTTAACATTTTTATTGAATTATTTTTATTTTTTTTGGTTTTATCATTTTAAAACACTGAATTTACCATGTGGCACAACCTATTCAATGTCTTTCATCACCACGTATTGTTTTCTGTTGTTTTAAAGCACCACAAACAGCATAATACAACAATTTAAATAATTTTTATTCAAAAAAAATAATAATTTAAACTTGATTGGTTTTGACAGAACAAATTGACATTTTTATTAAATAAATACAGAAGTGGGTCATCCCAGGAATGTCAAAAAACTCCAATTTAATTAGACTAAATCATTTATAATCGCTAATAATTCAAAACATGACAGTCAAAAGCATTCTAAAACCCAATCTCTTCTCAATAATTAATAAAAAGGCATTAAAAATCAAGATAAAAGCCTACATCTGTTCCATAAACCAAGCCCTGGCGGTGACATTCTACAACTCCGACAATAACACGAAGTATTATTTTTGCGCATCTGGTAAAATCGTTTTTCCTTATATTTCCTATAAAATTTGTTTTATTCATCATAAAAAAATCCATAAATATCGACTATTTTACAAAAAAAACAAAACACATTTATTTCATTCCACTTTCTCGTATAAATTTCCTCTGAGTCATACATCAATAAGAAAATCAATACGCACATCAAAAGCAACTCAAACATAAAATATTAAAACAAAAAAATGCTTTAATTTATTTCAAACTATAAAAAAAAAATTTGAAGGGATAAATCATGATTGCAACCTCCATTGAAAAAAATTGAAAAACTCGCCACTCGAGGTCGCGCTCAGAGCGTCATATCTCATTCCCTCTCTCTCTCCCTCTCTCTCTATCTATGGCCGGCTCGCAATCGTGCACCATGCAATACCCGTATCTCGAGTTCCGATTGAAATTGGAATGTCATTAAGGAAATCTATTCGTTTATCCGTCTCAGTTCTCAGGTCTCAACCACGTGAACTTCAGGTTTGCTACTATTACATTAATTCACTTTGTTTTAGCCGCGATACAGCAGTGCACGAAAAGTCCAAACAGGGAGGGAGTTTCCCACTTGGCCACTCTCATTGTAGTGGGGCTCAGTTCAAGCAGTTTGTAGTGAGAAATGACACAATTTCGCACTAATTGGGACCAAAACACGTCAAATTCGGTTTTTAAAACATGTTTTTTATCGTTTTGGGTATTGTTTGTGTGAGTTTTGATTTTATTTTTTGATTTATGTTTGAAAAATGTATTTTTTTTTTTTTTAAAGTTTTGGGTTGGGTGTGAAAAACATCAAGTTGGATTTGATTAATTTGTTTTCATTCATTGTGTCGATTTGTTTTGTTGTGGTTTTTCATTGTTGTGGGTTTTGATCTGATTATTATTTTTTTTTGTATTGTTTTGATTTATTTATTTTTTTTATTTTTTTTTTATTTTTTTTTTATTGTTTGAAATGCAACAATAGTGTTCATTACTTTGTTTTATATTGTTTTGAGTTTGTTTTGTGTATTGATGGTGCATCAACAAGTGCTACCGAATGTTTTTCTTTGTTGTGTTTTTATTTTTTATTTTTTTTTTGTTGAGAGAAAATCAATTTTTGAAGAGAAAAAAATTGAAAAAATAAAAAATAAATGATATAAACTCAACAGAAAAAAAAAATTGTATAATCAATACAATGAATTAAAATTTATGACTATTAAAAATAATGAAAAAAGTAACAAAAAAGAAGGAAACAAAAATATATGTATATATATATAATTGGAAGTTGCATGTTAAGTGGCAGTGATGCAGCCATGGGATTAAAATTCAGATTTTCAATTCAGTTCTGACCCCAATTCATTTTGGCTAAATCTTTTTTTTTCTTTCTCTTTAAGGTCTATTTAAGTTGATGCCACGTTCCAATGCCATATGTAAAAAGATGGAAGAAGAGACGTTTGAAGAACCGTCGATTCTGGTTGCCATAGTGACTTATTTAAGTATTACGGTTTTGATGTTTTTCGGCCATTTGAGGGACGGACTGCGAAAGTGGGGAATCGAGAAACGGCGAATTCCTCCCGAAAAAGGACACGAGGTAAATATTAGTCGAAACAATGAAAATATAATTGTCATTACAGTAGAGCATCGATTATCCGAACCAATTGGGAGACATAGGTGTTCGCAGAATCGAACAATAGGTTTATACACATACTGTACTGCATATAAAAATAAAAAAGTTGTTAAAATATAGTTAATAAGCATTAAGAACCGAACAAAAATGGATAAAAATTGTTAATTAACATTAAAATCCGATTAAAAATAGGTGAAAATTGTTTAAAAAACATTAAAAACCCAGTAAAAATCGGTAAAAAATTGCTCATTACTGTTCGTATACCGATTGTTCGTATAACCGGTGTTCCGATAATCGATGCTCTACTGTACTGTATTACCCCACTTTAAGCAGCATGCCGCTATCGGTGAAATGACCAACTTTTGGAAATTCTATTTATGAATGTCGCTAAAATGCCGGGCTGGACTGAGTACAAATTTAGTACCGGGAAATCTGGATGGGTCAGGCCGCAGGGACAGGCTACGGAGGGCCAGGGACGGGCCACAGGCCAGCGGGAAATTCCCGGTAGCCCGCTGGGACAGTCCAGCACTGCTTAAATGCCGGTAAAGACGGGGTTTGCCGGCAAACTGGTCAAACCTGAGCTAGAGCGGCGTGCCGCTTAAAGCGGGATAGTATGTCATTATTATTATAGTATTAATTTTTGTTTTTATTTAGGGTTATGTTCCTCTGTATCAGAGTTTTGAAAGTTTTTACGCCAACAATATTTACCGACGGATTTGCCACAGTTTCAATCGTCCAATCTGCAGTGTGCCTGGCGCGGTAGTTACCGTCTTAGATCGAGTAACTCCGGATTACGGGTGGAATTTTACGTAAGATTTGAATTGAACGTATTTTGCGCACGTGGGTGTTTATAAAACCGATTTGTTTGCACATTTGGGCATAAGATTTATGTACTGTACTGTACATATAAAAAAATCGATAAAAATTTGAAAACCGCCGTTCGGATAATCGGTTGTTCGCACAATCGACGTTCGGATAATCGATGCTCTACTGTATCGAGTGAATAAATGTTCGTAGAGGTGTTTTGGGGCCCTCTCTGTGGTTCTAGGGGCCCACCAGTTCATCAAATTTATTTATCAATAATTTTTGAACTCATGAAGTTTATACCACAATAATTTTTGTCACCTTTCCAAATTTATGAAAAGCAGTCGTAAGTGGGGCCCTATAAATCAATCGCTGTTCAGAAATTATTTTAATTGTTGAATTAGTCTGGAAGATAATTTTATTTTAGTGTTTCTGGTGTTTGTCACGTCACGGTTTTAAATAAAACACAAAGTCCGAGAGGGTGCGAAAGAAAAATGACAAAGAGTAAGAGATAAAAATAAATTCTAAGCAAGTAGTGGAAGAAAGATAAACCAAAATTGAATGTAAAAAAAAAAATATGAAAACAAAAAAAAATCTGAAGTAGAAAATCTATCGAAGCAGACTGTGGAAGGGCCCCACAGACCACAAACCCGCCTCCGACTAAACAGCCGTTAATCAATAATGTGGAGGTTTGTGAGCTTCAGTTTTTGCGTTTACGGTTTTTGATGATGATTTATGACTGTTTTTGGTGTCCATTGAGTGCTAGTAGTTAAATAAATAAATAAATAAATAAATAAATAAATAAATAAATAAATAAATAAATAAAAACGGCGACGTAACAACAAAATCCATCTTCGATTCATAAATTCTTTGATTTTTTAGTCATTTAAAATCAGATTTAATAGGTTTGGATCAATTTTTTTTGCTTCAAAGTCCACTTGAACTTGTCCTAGAAATCGTGCAGGAAGTCTTACCTAATACTCAAAGGTGAGGCGAGTAAAATAGCTGGATAATCAGCAATCTGATATGGTGAAATAATTATCCCATAACTGTAAATAATACGTTGGCGTAGCATAAAAGAAATAGATAAATAATGCACAATTGAGTTATTAAGCGTGACAAAATTATTGCCAAGTTTTGGCACACAATGATGGAAGCTTAAAGGTCAAAATTCAAGGATTTTATTATTGTTAAGTAGGGTTAATGGAGAGTGTTTTGTTTGCTTGTTGAATTTTTAGACAGATGTATTCTTTTTGTGTGCGGGAAAATTGATTATTAATGCGTAGTGCAGTCTGTCAGCAAAGCAAACACGGAGTTTTTATTTACATTTTTTGATGCACGCGATGAACGTTTGACCTAAAAGGTGTTTTTTTTTATTTATTTTATTTTATTTTCTATTGCAACTGCGCAAATGAAGTAAGTAATAAATGTTCACAGAGACGTTAAAACTCATTTTAGTGTTTTGAAAAATGGCCATTTTGGTTCGGTCATTACGTAATCGATTCACGTAATGACGAATCGATGCGGGGTCGAATTCAATCGATGTTTCATGAAACGGTGGAAAGAAAAATTTTTATTTATAATTTATTTTATTTATAAAATTTGAATATTTTCGATAGTTTCTTTTTTTTTAAATTATTATTTGTATTTGTAACAAGAACTATACGAGTGTCGCTGTGACGTCAGAATTGCTAGCGAGCAGTGTTAGTTTGGGTAGGAAATGTGACGTGTTGTGACGTAGGAGGTCATGGTTCATGCTGAATTATGATATGTGATCCTCGAATTAAAAGTTTAATGGCTGCACGAGGAAGTGCTATACGATGGTTTTTTACATAATGTGGGAAATTGGCCATTTCCTCAACCATAAAAAACGACCTTTAAAGACCTAATATTCTTGTTGTCCATTTTGTTTAACACTTAGAACAGAAAAAACAAATACATTTTTGTTATCAGTAGAAATTGATAAAATGGACATTTATCCATTATAAATGACAAATTTGACGTTTATCCAGTTGAAATTGACAAAATTAATATTTTTCTAATAAAAATAGACAAAAATTAACATTTTTTTCAGTAAAAATTGACAAAATTAACATTTTTTTCAGTAAAAATTGACAAAATTAACATTTTTCCCGTAAAAATTGACAAAATTAACATTTTTCCCGTAAAAATTGACAAAATTAACATTTTTCCCGTAAAAATTGACAATATTCCAGTAAAAATTGACATACTTTCTAAACCAAGTTTCAGCTACTTTTATTTTTTTGATTCAGATATTCAGGGACAAAGACTGAACTATTAAATATGGTTTCCTACAATTACCTTGGATTCGCGGAGAATAATGGACCATGTGCTGACGCAGCCTTAGAAAAAATAGCCACAAATGGTGTTGCAGTGAGCAGTCCTAGACATGAATTAGGTAAACAATGCACAGCATAAACAATTTAATTTAAACATTAAAAAATTGCATTTTTTAATCCAGGTACTTTAAGCATTCATAATGAATTAGAAGAACTTACTGCCCGGTTTCTTCGTGTCGAGGATTGTATCACGTTCGGCATGGGATTTGCAACAAATTCCATGAATATTCCTGCCTTAGTTGGAAAGGGTTGTTTAATACTGAGCGACGAATTGAATCACGCCTCGCTAATTCTCGGTTGTCGGCTTTCTGGAGCAACTATCAAAACGTTTAAACACAACAGTAGGAATTTATACAAACTCGATCTCGCCACGGGTTTTGCGGGACCCCGGGAAAAAGTTATTAGTATAAAAGAGTTTTTTCATTGAAAGTGTGGGCCCTTTTGAGCATGGGGCATTACCGTATTACCCCGCTTATTGCCGCTTGTCGATATAGTGCGCGTATTACCGGCATGCCGAAAAACCCCGTTTTTAACGGCATGCCGGGGTAAGTGAGTTGTTTTTTAAAATTTGAGCCCCAAACATGCTTAAAACGCATATTTAGATGTCCAAGATGTAGAAAATTGGCCTAAATTTCTATAAATTTTTCCAAAAATTTAGTAGTAATCTTCAGAATATCAAGAAAACTTAAATTTCAGGCCTAAATTTTAACGTAATTATTTATTTTTTATTTTTTTTTGTTTAGATATGAAAAGTTTAGAATCAAAGTTGAGGGAATCGATTGTTTATGGACAACCTCGATCTCATCGATGTTGGAGGAAAATTATTGTAGTAATTGAAGGGATTTATAGGTAATTTTTGTAATAAACAAATTTTTGCTGGCGATGTTGAAGGGTTTAGAAATATTTTTTTAAAATTTTGTTTGAAAGCTGGCTGCACAAGTGGCGCTGTTTAGATTGTGTTAACAGCTAGCAGAGGTCACGAATTACACACCAATTAACTTTTGATTGTAATTTTCTTCGCATAGTTGCATAATTTAATCTTTTAAAGTTTCTATCGCATTCCATGTGAATGGAAGGACAAATTGTATGCTATACAAAGAACATTTTTTACTTAAATAAGCTTAAGCTATCATTTAAACATAATAATTTTACTTGTTAAACACTTTTTTTGTGTAAAACTGGAATTTTTGGTTATAAAGATTCATTTTGCATTTAAAATTAACATTTTTGCATGTAGAGTGAATATATTTTAATGTAAAAAGACATTTTTGAAAGTAAAATGAATATTTTGGCATGTAAAAAGACATTTTTGCATGTAAAATGAACATTTTTGCATGTAAAATGAACATTTTTGCACGTAAAATAAACATTTTTGCATGTAAAATGAACATTTTTGCACGTAAAATGAACATTTTTGCATGAAAAATGAACATTTTCGCATGTAAAATTATAATTGGATATTTGATTTAAATTACTAATAGTTTGCGTTTCCCTTATTCAGTATGGAAGGAACGGTTGTTAACTTACCCGAAGTTATCCGGTTAAAAAAAAAATATAAATGTTATTTATACCTGGACGAAGCCCACAGTATCGGCGCAATGGGACCAACTGGGCGAGGAGTTGTTGATTATTACGGATGCAACCCAAAAGACGTGGATGTCATGATGGGAACTTTTACAAAAAGTTTTGGTGCTGTAGGTGGATACATTGCTGGAAGCAAGGTAAAAACCTCCTTTTTTTTACAGTATTCGTCGCAAAATTTGTCGAGATCCATTAAAATTGGTCAAAAATTTAACAAAACTGATAAAAATTCGTACAAAATTAGACAAAAATGATTAAAAATGGTCAAAAATGACAAATATCATTCAAATTCGTCAAAAAATTAACAAATATAATTCAAATTCGTCAAAAAACTAACAAATATAATTCAAATTCGTCAAAAAATTAACAAATATCATTCAAATTCGTCAAAAAATTAACAAATATCATTCAAATTCGTCAAAAAATTAACAAAAATTAGTACCAATTTGTCTAAAATTCCTTAAAAATCATTAAAAACCATCAAAAAGTTGGTAAAAAGCCATCAAACCCTCGCTAGAAATCATAAAAAATTCATGAAAATCCATCAAAAATGTGAGAAAGTCATAAAAAGAGCCGTGACGACGAGGGAAGAGGTACTTGCATGTCCTTGTCCTGATGCATTAATTAATATTTTGTAGAAATTGATCAGTCACATCCGAATCCATTCCCACAGTTCATGCTACGCGACGGCGATGGGTGCGCCGATCGCGCAGCAAATCATCTCGTCCATGACCATCATAATGGGAGAAGACGGCACGGACGAAGGCCAAAGAAGACTCAAACAATTGGCAAGAAATACTCGGTATTTTCGCCGACGTTTAATCAGCATGGGATTCATTTTATACGGAAGTGAAGATTCTCCAGTTGTACCGCTCATGCTTTTTATGACCTCAAAAATTCCGTACGTTTTCAATTTAGTCCTCACAGATGTTTATGCAAAATAAAATTCGTTTTATGCGCATAAAATATGCACCAAAAATTCCATTTTATGCAAAATAAAAATAAAAATATGCAAAGTAAAAAAAATTATTTGACGCATTTACAGCCAATTTCGGCTTTTTATTGAATAAAAATAATTTCTATGCATTTATACATTTATCCGGGCCTTAATCATTAATAATAATAATAATAATAAGGCCTGTTTCAAATTATTTCTAATCAAACACGGTTGTTTTTTTACGTGTACTTCCAGTATCACAAAACAGTCATTCACGACTGAACTGGAATGAGAGAATCAGGAAAATGCATTCAAATTCTAATTCTGCCTTTTGTTTCTTTTGAACAGAGCCATCGTTACTATGCTGGCAGAACGTAAAGTAGCAGTAGTTGGTGTTGGGTTTCCAGCCGTTTCATTACTAAAAGCACGAGCCAGATTCTGTTTGTCCGCTGCACACACCAAAGAAATGTTAGACACTGTAAGCTAAACGTGGCCGCCATCTTTGATTCTCATTTCATTTATTTACCGTATTTTGCGGAGCATAAGATGCACCCCAAATACGGTATTTATTTATTTATTCATTTATTTATTTATTTTATTTATTTATTTTTAGGTTTTAGACGTTATGTATGAAGCCGGTGATTTATTAAGCATTAAATATTCACATAAACGCCCATCCAAAAAAGATCAAATCGAGTATTAAAGACAAATTATTGAATCAAGGTTCAAAATATATAATAAGAAAAGAAATTCACATTTTTTGGTAATATATGTTTACTTTTACATCTGTTTGAATTATCTTTTTTACATGTTAAGCAAAAAGTCTATATTTAATAACAAAATTGAGTTCATACCGTTGTATCGGGGTAAAAAACTGATTTACTCTGTGAAAATTGTACATTTAATTTGAAATTAAAGTCTTTTTGTCATATTGTATATACATCCCGGGTTTTAGGTATTCCCAGTTTAACCACGCTCCGGTTGCGAAAAGAAAAATATTTAAATTAACTAAAAAGTTGTCTCGCTTAACCCGCGATAGATAAATACTTACCAATAAACACCGAAATTACAAATTAAATTCCGAAGTCTTGGTTCTTTCTGCTTTATCGCGGGTTTTAGAAATTGCTAGAAATGCACGCTCTAGCGGGAAGATATTCAAAACACAAAATGGCCGTCTCGAGCAGTTTAGAAACCAGAAAAAGGAAGATTTCGGGTAAATATTCGGTTAAAATCGCCAAATAAATCGGTAAAATGTGATAATTAATTACAGAGGATGTAGAGAATGAAAAACCGTACATCAAAATCGACGATGACAGCGCATCTGACACGGAAAACGGCGAAGAAGCGGCGGACAGCACGTGTGAAACGAGCGAAGAAATTGGAAATCCATCATGGGCCGACGCGATGCAAAAGGTCCTGCGAGGTTCGGGCCCGGTGAATAAACTGTTAACGAAGGCGAAGAAGGATTCGGCTGTCAGAATAAGCGAAGTAAAAAAGAAAACCGGCTTCGAGGTCGTGGATAACGTCGACGGAGTCGAAAAGGTGGAAAAAATCGAAGACGAAACGCAATCTGATGACGAAATTAAAGAAAAACACAAGAGATTTGCCAAAGTATAAATTATGTTTGATACGATTCGAAATGTTTGCTTATTTGCTTATTTTTTTGTTTAGAAAAAACTCCAGGAATGGGAAATTTTACTGAAAAAGAAACCGGATGTTTCCGAAAGAGAACGGGAGAGGGCGTTAGCGAGGATAGCCACAAAGTATATTTGTATTTAATGTTGTTTATTATTGTTTATTTGTTTAATCTTTTTAGAGGAGTTGTTCAGCTGTTTAATGCGGTTAAACAACAGCAAGTGACGGTGAACGACAAGGTTAAACAGGCCGGAAGTGAGAAGAAACGCGAAAAAATCATGAAAAAAGTGTCGAAAGGAGATTTTCTCGATTTGCTTCACGGCAAGAGCAAAAGCGTCAACGTTAAAGATGAAATTAGAAAATCAAAAAAGGTGATTTTATATTTATTTGTTGGAATTTGTTAAACTGATTTTTTTTTTTTTATTTTATAGAAAACGAAAGATGAATGTAAAGATGAAAAGAACCCGAGTTGGGATCTTTTCCGCGATGATTTCATGTTGGGAGCCAAGATGAAGGATTGGGATAAACCGCGCGAAGAAAATGACGAAATGAATTAATTAATTTAATAAAATTTTGTTATTTTTTATTTTTGTTTTTTATTGTGGAATTCGTTCGTTGATCCAGTGTTTAACGAGTTCGATTTCCGTGTCGTCAATGTCGTGAAATTTGTTCGGATAGGTGTGGAATTTCGAGTCGACTACGCCGAGGTTTTTTAGGGATATGTATGTCGATTTGGCCCAATCGTATTTGACAAGCGGGTCTTTTTGACCGTGACACATGAGCAATGGAGGATGATCTGCTTTCTGAGACTTCAAAGCCTGTTGAGATAAAGAGTTTGGTTAGTTTAGGATTAGAAAATGTCTATTTGGATGAAAATTTTGTAAATTTTTGCTGAAAAATTTTAAGATTTACCTAAAAATTGCAATTTTTAATGAAAAAATAATTGGAAATTGCAATTTTTAGAGGGAAAGATGAATATTTTCATTAAAAATTGCAATTTTGAGAGTAAAGGATGAATATTTTCATTAAAATTGCAATTTTTAGGGGGAAAGATGAGTATTTTCATTAAAAATTGCAATTTCGAGAGTAAAAGATGAATATTTTCATTAAAATTGCAATTTTTAAGGTAAAAATTGAATATTTTAATTCAAAATTGCAATTTTTAAGGTAAAAATTGAATATTTTAATTCAAAATTGCAATTTTTAAGGTAAACATTGAATATTTTCGTCAAAAAGTTGAATTATTGCAACTAAATCGGACTTTCAAACATCCGATACAATTTAATTTAAATTATTTACGTTATAAACCGCCGACTCCTTGTTAAGAAACCCCGACAAACAAATACATCCAGCCAACTGAAGTTGAAATCTATACGCAACATGCATCGATAAACATCCGCCCATCGAAAAACCACCTAAACAATAATTTTAATAATTTTAATCATTCAATCAACTTGTTATCTCAATTCACCGATCATGATCCGATGTATTGGAATTCCGCTCGCCACTTCCTGCGATATCAAATCCTTGACCAACGAACACGCAGAATTTGTACTTGTTTCATCTTCAGCAGCGTCGAGTGATATTTCACGACGATTGAACCAAACTGTGCTAATCGCATCGCCGTGTGGGGTGTAAGGCCTAAAATTAAATTAAACAAATTTTCACGTTTTTCACGTTCAAAATTGTCACCTTTCTGGGGCTGTTGGATAAATGATCTTAACGTGAGGAAAAGTTAAGTCTTGGCCCAACACGAATCGAACCCAGTCTCGGAACCCCTTGCCCGTGTCACCTTGAATTAAAAGAAAATTATTTATTTATTTATTTATTCGGTTCCATTTACAATATGATTATGAAATAATAAATTATGGAATAAATTATTTTTCTGAGTTACCAGAGCCATGAAGGAATATGAGGGATGCGGTGGCTTGGGCTGAAGTTTGGGGGACAACGCCTAAAAAGGCTTTTCCCGTCTGAAAACTCATTTTTAAGACGAAATTTTGACGTTAATCTTGTGTTTTTAACTGATAAAAGTGTAAATTAATATGTGGGATTAAAGTACAGTTGGTGAAGTTTTCAACCTATTCATAAGTTTCGGTATGTCTAAAATGCGGAGGAAAAGTTTGCTCGAAAAAGGACGGTTTACTGGATAGTTGATTAATTTTATTACTTTATTTTTCTTTTTATCATTCAAACAACTATTTTAAGGTTAAATTTTCATTACAAATAATTGTAATTTTAAAAAACGTAGCAGGTAATAGTTTCTATACTGTTATGGTTTTATTGTCGGACAACTCCCGGTATAACTAAAACCAGAAACAAACTGTAAATAAAAGAATAAATAAATATAGGACCTGGAGTCCACATTTTCCGTAAAAAAATCAACAAATGTAGTGACAAACAACATTAAATCTCTTCAATAATTTCTTTAATTTTTCGTCATTTTACAGTCCTTTTTTTGAAAATGTCAAAAACATATACACCTTGAATGAGAGAAACAAACGAAGGCACAGAAAAAGTAAAAAATAAAACAAAGTATAGCATTTAACAAATGAAAAACCTTTTACACAATATAATACAATGCAATATGTACAAAGAACGTCCCGTCACAGTTGCAGCAATGTATGAGAAAATAAAACAAGAAGAAACTGGCCAAACTTGCTGAGAACATTTACGAATTTGCGTCGGTTCTTTCCAAAAGCTAGCAAAAACGAAAAAACAATTAAAATACAAATAAAAACTAAACAAAATTCAATTACAGCAGCTCACTCGTTCAAGACTTTTTATTAGTAATTGGCCACGCGATTTTAGCGTCGATTCGTTTATACGCAAACGCGCATTCCACAGCGGCCACTTGCAGTTGCATCTGCATCGAATACGGGCACTCTGCGTCCATGAGTAGCGTTTCTAAAGCAAAAAATAAAACTTTAACTTGACTTTTCGTAACGCAAACTGTCTATTTACCTTCTCCGTTGACTAATTTGAATAGGCCATAATCCTGAGGATTCGTTATATTGAATTTGTGAGCGATCATTTTCCCTAAAATAGCAATAAATTAATAAATTGACAAAACACAATAGAATTTTTCATTTCAATCGTACCAACTTCTTTTGTACTAATAGTAGGCCGTACTGGGAACGTTTTTGAAATGATACTGCCATTAATTTCGTCGGGTATCATAATTTTCATAAATCCTTGATTTTCGCTCTGATACAAAACAAGAAAATTAAATTAAATTAAATTAAATTAAATTAAATTAATCAATTTTCTCATTCACTTCTTTGTTGTCGATGGAATTGATCTCTTTACGCCTGTCCACGTGCCACTTTTGAAAGTTTTTCAGCACGTGCACCGCGCTGCTCAACGTGGTCAAGTAGTAGCCGCCTTCGCCGGTCAGCAGCGACGGGTGCAGCAGACCCCACATGTAATCCGCTTCGATTTCGGCCGCAATCATCCCGCAATGGACGAGCACGTACATCAACATCGGCAAATAATCTAAAAATTATAATTTAGCGTCTATTACAATTTCACTTTCATTTTTCTCTCGCTTACCGTCCGCTCCCATCGAAGTTTCGTCTTTTTCATTCACGTTTTGCACCTGCGAGAAAATTAAAATTGCAAATGTAAATAACCAACTAAATAACCGTATTCGAAATTGCCAACGCCGGCCACATCTACAATTTCCGTTTTTCATCAAATAATATTTTTTTTCGTATTTAACGTAGTGTACGTGCACTTTCGTTTTGGTAATTTAATAGAATGATTTAATGACATTAATGGCATTAATTTTTTTGCACAAGTGCAGTACGGTATTCACCAAATACCACAATGAATGCGGTATATCGCAATACCGAATCAATACCGCAATACTGCAAATGGAACAAAACAATAAAAATCAAACTTGAAATGGAACAAAACTATAAAAACCAACACATTTGTGATATTCGGTATTGGTGCGATTTTCAATATTGATGCAGTATTGCAGTATTTGGTGGATACCGCAGTATTATGTCGTAAAAAACAAGCAGGGATTTGTAATGCAGGGAAGCATTACACATGAGACTTCTAAACCCTGCCCCTAATTAAAAAAATAATAATAATAAATTAATGACACAAAACAACCAATTTCGCAATTAAATCATTCAAATTTATAATTTCAAAAGCTTCTTCACCCAGAACGCCGCCAAATTCGCGTAATACGCCGGCGCCGGGATGTAAACCAATCGCGTACAACGAACGTTTCACTAGCTTCGCATTTCCGTCGTTATAATTTCCCGTTTCTCGTTTTCCGTTTTCCGTCTGTCCCAAGTCTATTCCATGAAAATTACGGAAATGACGTCGTCATGATGACGTCATTTCCGTAATTTTCATGGAATACACCGCTAAAAGTGCACTAAAACCGGTTTATTAATTCAACCGGAGGTCGGAAAATTGCGAAAAGTTCCGAGGATACTAATTCAGGTACGCTGAATTTATTGCCGTTATCCGTTTGTCTCCACCTGCTACAGATTTTGAGATATGGATGCCAACGGACGGACGGACGGACAGAAAGAACCGTTTCATTAGACTTTCTAAACATAGAGTTTAGAAGTCTAAAAAACCGCGGTAGATACCGCACACAAGGCTACTAGTATTTATCCATTCTTACGCTGCTAAAAATGCAGGCAGTCGAGGTCAACAAATTCTCCAGTTTCCTCATCGGTGAATAAACTTGTTGTAAACGCCGTAGAAAATGATGCACAGTGTCCATCGCCGATCCCTTGGGTGGAGTGAACTGAGACTACAATCAAAATCAGATAAAAATCAAATGTGGGTCAATCAGGTGGTTTTTTTCATTCTTTCTTCCATACCTTGACCCCGAATTCTTCGGGCGTTTTCGATCTGGCATACTTGATGTTATCGGACAGCAGTTTGAGATCGCCATTTTTGGTGTACTCGTTAACGAACAACTGATAAATGTGTTTCTTCAGCGGTTTGATCACGATCTTGTGAAGAACTCCTTCCAGGATCGCGTCCAGGTTGAGGAACTCGTTCGCTTTGAGCTGATCAAAACAAACAAAATTAATTCAAATTCAAAATGTCCTATTCAGCTGATTCGCCACCTTGCTTCTTTCCACCTGGACCACCATTTCAAACTGGCCTTCACCATGCTTGACTAGATAATTCTTGATGCCGCTCATGAACTGACGGACCTTTTGAAAAAAAGGAAATGCTTACAATTCAGTTAATAAATTGCTAATTAATTGTAATCCTACGTTTCTCATGACTATGTGAGGACTCGTTTCTTGACTGTCTAAAGTGCATTGGATGAAATTCTCGATCGTTTTGCCAAAAGTTGTACTTTTATCCTGAGACAACCTGAGAGAAAAGAAACAAAATATACAAATAAATACAAAATATTGATGAAACTACACTCAACCAAGGAAGACAAACACAAGTTCGAAGAAGAGAAGAGCAATACACAACCTAAATTTTAATCAAATTTTCGATAAATTTTGGTCAAATTTTGGATAAATTTTGGATAAATTTTGGTCAAATTTTGGATAAATTTTGGTCAAATTTTGGATAAATTTTGGATAAATTTTGGTCAAATTTTGGATAAATTTTGGTCAAATTTTTGATAAATTTTGGTCAAATTTTTGATAAATGTTGGTCAAATTTTTGATAAATTTTGGTCAAATTTTTGATAAATTTTTGTCAAACCGATTCATAAACCACTCCAGTCGTGGTTGAAGTTTTAAACGCCATTCGGTTCACGCTTTATGTTTTGCTATTCTACATTTTAGTGCCACCTATAAAACCAATACAGACATACCTGAGAACATATTCCCTAATGGAGTCGCCTAAATCCTTATTCCTCAACATAAATATATAAGTCGAAGCTTTAATAATAATAAAAAAAAAAAAATCAAATCAAATCAAACCAAATCAATAATCAATTTACGCATAAAAGTGTGCGGCGTCTTCCCCTGCGTACAATACGAACTATCCCGATCGAAATCCACGGTCGGCAAACTCGACACCGACGTGCAATCATCCTCCACCAGCGACAACTTCCTATTCCTCACCGCCTCGTTCACCACATCCAACGGCAACAACTCGATCGCATTCCTCTCGTTCTCCACCTCCTCCATCACCCTCGGCTCCCTCGGCTCCCTCACCATCCTCAAAATCTCCTCCCACCGCGCGCTGTCCCACGGCTCCGAAAACTCCGTCACCGAACTCGCGCTCTCCGACGCCGCGTACGCCAAATTGTCTCTCTCGTGCACGGACCCGTCGCACCTCCGCCGACAATTCCTCCCGCCCTCGTCCAGATTGTCGTACTCTGAGACCCTCAACAAATTGCTCCTGGTCAACGGCTGGATCTCGGGCACGTGCAGGTCGGGCGACTTCTGCTGGATGAGATCCTCGACCGTGAGTCCGTCTGGCGCCCCCTCGCCCTCCCCTGGCGGCGCCTCGACCAGCGGGAACTTGGCGTCGCGCTTCAAAATCGTCTCGACCGTCACTTCCTCGTCGTCATCGTCCGAGTCCCCGAGCAACAAACTCTCGTTCTCGTTCTCGTTTCCCAGCCACTCCCACGACGAGTCCACGGGCCACGAGCAGTCATTGCCCTTCTTCGTGATCAGTTTCGGGATCCCCGCATTGACATTCCCGCAACCCTTTGGTGTCGTCTGCGTCTGCGTGTCCACCATGACGCGGTTCTCGTCCTCCTGCGGCTGCCGCGCCACCAAACTCGACGGAATCCGCGCCCGGCACCGCACCAGGCGCCGGTGCCCGTTCAGGTTGTCCAGACTGGACGACAGCGCGCTCTGCGACGCCTCGTCGGACGCGTAGATCGTCTCCAACACGCCTCCGTTCTTCGCGGCCGGCCACTGGATGTTCGGGTCCGAGTGTCGGTGGCTGAGCAACCGAAACGCGGCTTTCGGCGCCACTTTGCGACGCTGCGGACCGTTCTTCGGTCCGTTCAGCGCGTCAGCGGGCTCCGCGTAGAACGGACTGGAATGTTTCTTCGTCACGGACGGCGAGCCGCTTCCGGCGGCGATCGTCAGCCCCAGTTTGTTCCTCGGCCGACTCGTTTGTGACGACGGCGACGAACTCAGCGTCGACGCCGGGCTGCTTTTCGACGAACTGGCGTCCGACGTGGACATTCCTTCGACCTTGTGCCCGTTTTCGTGTTTCCTCGCCGCCATGGGACTCGAATTGTCCGTCGGCGGCTTAAAAGTGACCAATTCGACGGTTTTCGGCGCCCCGCGCGTCTCCTGCTTGCCCGGCGTGGCCCAAATGTCCTCGTAGTCGCTGATTTTGTCGGCCAAACTGCTCCGGTAGTAGTCGGGGGGCGAGTCGACGATGTTCGAGTGCGTGTAGTGCGTCGATTTCTTCTTCCTGCGCACCACTTTGCCGTTTTTCGGCTCCACGAGCGCCTGTGGACGTTTCGGCGAGTTGTGCGTGCTTTTGTCGGCTTCTGTTTTCCGGTTCGTCACGGGTTTGCACCAGCGGGGCGGCGGCGGCGGCGGATTCGCGGGTTTCACGAGCAGTCCGGTGGTTTCGCACTCGATGGAGTCGGAGTTTGACACCAGGGAGGTCGTGGAACCGCGGAAAAATGACTTGGACGGGGGGACGGTGCATGGTGGGCTGACGGTTATCCGTTGGCCGAAGGTGGTAAGCACTGGCGAGCTCAATAGGGCGTTGTTCGACTTCGACGGTTTGTTTTGCGGGCTCGTTTTGTCCGTGGGTGATTTGGTCAAAGATGACAGCCAGTAATCTGTAAAAGAGTAGAGGTTTTCGCGAATGATGGAGATAACTACTCGGGTACATACAATACAATTAGCAGTACTAAAAATCAAAGAAATGCGGCCATTTTCGAGGTTTCAGCGATGAGATTTTGATTTCCGAAAATGGCGGTCGTTGGAGTTAGCAATGTGATCCGGATCATGTTCTTGGAATTAATGGTTAATAATCGGTGCTTGACGTGCCGGCGTGTTTTATTACTCACGATTAAATGTGGTAAGATTGGACGTGTGTTGTTTATTTACCTTCATTTCTTGTTATTTCCGATAAAAATTGAGTTTTTAACGCGGCTTTTGGCGGCGCTGCGGACCGTTCTTCATCGGTCCGTTCGCCGGCCGCGTGGAAGATGTAAGTCGGCGGGTTGTTGTCGGTTGCAAATACAAGTAGTGCGCGGCGCACAAAAAGAAAAGAAAAGAAAAGAAAAGAAAATACCTACCAGTATGCAACGTATTTTCAACATTTGTTGAAATTTTCTTGAAGTTCACCACAAATATTTCGTCCAAATTTGCTCCAATTCAGGATAATTAAAAAAATTTGTTTAGTTACCGTGAACAAAATTTACTGAGTTGAAATCCTTCGTTTCATTTCATTTCATTTCGTTTCGTTTCGTTTAATTTCATTTCGTTTCATTTCATTTCGTTTCATTTCATTTCATTTCCTTTCATTTCCTTTCGTTTCGTTTTCAAAGTAACCGATAAAGCGAGGAAATTAGGGGGTTGCCATAGCAACTCTACTATTGAGTGAGGAGAGAAAGTGAGTTTTTGTGCAACTTAAATTAAATTAAAATAAAGAATGAAATTTGAGAAAACAAAAATTTTCACAGATTGTAAACAATTAATTCGACAAACTTGGATCAAATGTGGAGCAAAGTTAGAAAAATTATTGTGCAATCACATTCTTACAATCAAAAATACGTTTTGTGATAAAGGCACGTTACGTAAGGGCAAGACTACCTTAGGTTACGTTAAAGGCATGTTAGGTTAAGGCAGGACCACGTTTGGTTAGGTTAAGGGCACGTTAGGTTAGGTTAAGGGCATGTTAGGTTAGGGCACGTTAGGTTAGGTTAGGGCACGTTAGGTTAGGTTAGGGCACGTTAGGTTAGGTTAGGGCACGTTAGGTTAGGTTAGGGCACGTTAGGTTAGGTTAAGGCACGTTAGGTTAGGTTAGGGCACGTTAGGTTAGGTTAGGGCACGTTAGGTTAGGTTAGGGTACCTTAGGTTAGGTTAAGGGCACGTTAGGTTAGGGCATGCTAGGTTAAGGCATGTTAGGTTAAGGCAGGACCACGTTAGGTTAGGTTAAAGGCACGTTAGGTTGAGGAAACGTTAGGTTAGGGCATGTTAGGTTACGATTTTGTTTTAAAAAAATTTTTAAACCATTTCTCAAGATTTCTCAGGGTTTTGAACAATTTCTTAAGATTTATTGTTAAGATTTAGGAAAAGATTTTTTCCCGATTTCTCAAGATTTCCGCGATTTTCCTTTTAATCTAGAGATTTTGGGAAAGATTTTGCACATGATTTTGCACGATTTCTCTAGATTTCTCAAGATTTGCACAATTTTTCCTCAAATTTAGCCATTTCGGAAGAGATTTCTAAAGATTTGCCTCATTTAACTTAAAATTTAGCCATTTCGGACGAGATTCCTAAAGATTTGCGCCCTGTAACTGCAAATTTAGCCATTTTGGACGAGATTTCTCCAAATTTGCGCCATTTAACTTGAAATCTAGCCATTTCGGACGAGATTTCTCAACATTTGCGCCATTTAACTTGCAATTTAGCCATTTCGGACGAGATTTTTCGTAATGTTAGCTGTTTACTCGAGAATTGGTTCATTTTGCAAGATTGCAGCTAGAAATGATTTATTCCATTGTCATTGGATTTTGCGCTACATTTTCCCTTTAAATCTCAATATTTTCTTTCTTCACGATCACAGAACAGAGCAAAATACAAATTCCAGTTTAAATTCAGACCGCATAAACGCAAAATTCAAGGAAATAAACCCCAAAAACTCCAAAATTCAAGGAAATAAACCCCAAAAACTCCAAAATTCAAGGAAATAAACCCCAAAAACTCCAAAATTCGAGAAAATAAACCCTAAAAACTCCAAAATTCGAGAAAATAAACCCTAAAAACTCCAAAATTCGAGAAAATCAACCCTAAAAACTCCAAAATTCGAGAAAATAAACCCTAAAAACTCCAAAATTCAAGAAAATAAACCCTAAAAACTCCAAAATTCAAGAAAATAAACCCTAAAAACTCCAAATGTCAAATTTTTTAACATTATTCATTCGAGTAGAGTCTCTCTCGTCTTGTCCCGTCTCTACGAAGTCCTCTCCTTTCTCACTCCTAACGCCAATAGATAACACAAATAGGCTTAATCATCATTCATCATCCAAAATAAAATATAAAAAGAGAAGAAGAAATTCACAGATCAGCTTTTAGTTTATTTACAAATATTTTTAAAAATAACAAACACTACTTTTTACAATCCAAATATAATTTTTATTTTTCATACCGGTATAATATCTACTCTTCAAGAAATCATCAAACAATCGCGTTTATTAAACCACAAAACAATCGATACAGTACTAGAAATTCAAGAATAATTCTTCAATGATTTAAATTTACGAGGACGAAGACAAAGGCGGTCCATGAACACGTGCAAACTCACATCATCCGTCAAAATATTTCCTAAAATAACATAAAAAAGCAAATTAATATTGAAAAGCAAACGATTCAAACCAATTCAAACCAATTCAAACCAATTCGTCCGTTGAAAAGATGAAAACGAACGTGGAAATGAGGAAAAATGGCTCCTCGCCTCGCCTCGCCCGACCGCCTCGCATCAACTCACAATGTCAAATGGCACAGTCCTGTTTCATCCACTCGCCTTTATATACACACAGACCTATACTTACATGTTATATAATATACTATTTTCTCCCTATCTCCAAATAACTAGGCTTACAATTAACATGCAATTGCATGTTAAAAATGGAACGAGTAGCGAAAGTGACGTCATTAATCTCACTCCTTGCTCCCGATTCCCGATCCGACTTATTCTTTGCTTTGCTATGTTCATTGTTCACGACGCCATGTTGGATACATTTATCACACCAAGATTGCTTCAGAATAATGTGACTATTATATTATAGAACATTTCTTTGGGCGTTGCCGATCACAATTGCGAGTTATTATACATCACGATTCACGATTCACGATTCACGATCATGATCACGAGCTTCACGAAGATGGATTGATTCATAGGTTGTACGTATTTCGTCATTTTGAATTTTTCAAATATTCTTTCTATTTATTTGTACAATTCCATTTAATTAAACAAACAATAATTTCAATAATTTCTTTAATTTTATGTACGAAAATCTAATTTTTTTGCAGTGAGAAAAACTTATTTACACGGATTTGTTCGCTACTTTTCACCGCTTCAACTCAACTGCAGTCGGTCTAGAGTTACAGGAATCTCCGTACTCCTTGGAACTTCCCTGCAGCACGCCAAATATTTGGGCATTTGTCGTTGCAGCAGCCCAATCAAACACACAAACAATATAAAATCTCTTCAATAATTTCTTTAATTTTTCGTCATTTTACAGTCCTTTTTTTGAAAATGTCAAAAACATATACACCTTGAATGAGAGAAACAAACGAAGGCACAGAAAAAGTAAAAAATAAAACAAAGTATAGCATTTAACAAATGAAAAACCTTTTACACAATATAATACAATGCAATATGTACAAAGAACGTCCCGTCACAGTTGCAGCAATGTATGAGAAAATAAAACAAGAAGAAACTGGCCAAACTTGCTGAGAACATTTACGAATTTGCGTCGGTTCTTTCCAAAAGCTAGCAAAAACGAAAAAACAATTAAAATACAAATAAAAACTAAACAAAATTCAATTACAGCAGCTCACTCGTTCAAGACTTTTTATTAGTAATTGGCCACGCGATTTTAGCGTCGATTCGTTTATACGCAAACGCACATTCCACAGCGGCCACTTGCAGTTGCATCTGCATCGAATACGGGCACTCTGCGTCCATGAGTAGCGTTTCTAAAGCAAAAAATAAAATTATAACTTGACATTTTGTAACGCAAACTCTCTATTTAGTATTTACCTTCTCCGTTGACTAATTTGAATAGGCCATAATCCTGAGGATTCGTTATATTGAATTTGTGAGCGATCATTTTCCCTAAAATAGCAAATAAATTAATAAATTGACAAAACACAATAGAATTTTTCATTTCAATCGTACCAACTTCTTTTGTACTAATAGTAGGCCGTACTGGGAACGTTTTTGAAATGATACTGCCATTAATTTCGTCGGGTATCATAATTTTCATAAATCCTTGATTTTCGCTCTGATACAAAACAAGAAAATTTAATTAAATTAAATTAAATTAAATTAAATTTATCAATCTTCTTATTCACTTCTTTGTTGTCGATGGAATTGATCTCTTTACGCCTGTCCACGTGCCACTTTTGAAAGTTTTTGAGCACGTGCACCGCGCTGCTCAACGTGGTCAAGTAGTAGCCTCCTTCGCCGGTCAGCAGCGACGGGTGCAGCAGACCCCACATGTAATCCGCTTCGATTTCGGCCGCAATCATCCCGCAATGGACGAGCACGTACATCAACATCGGCAAATAATCTAAAAATTGATTTCGGGTCTATTACAATTTCAATTTCATTTTTTTCTCGCTTACCGTCGGCTCCCATCGAAGTTTCGTCTTTTTCATTCACGTTTTGCACCTGCGAAAGAATTAAAATTGCAAATGTAAATAACCAACTAAATAACGTCGTCCACAACTACAATTTCTTTTTTAATTAAATGATATTTTTTTTGTATTTAACGTAATGAACGTGCACTTTCGTTTTGGTAATTTAATAGAATGATTTAATGACATTAATGGCATTAATTTATTTGCGCAAGTGCAGTACGGTATTCACCAAATACAGCAAATGGAACAAAACGATGAAAATCAAACTTTAAATGGAACAAAAGGATAAAAATCAAAGTTGAAACAGAAGAAAACGATAAAAATCAAACTTAAAATTGACCAAAACTATAAAAACCAACACATTTGCGATGACTGACAACGCGGTGTTGATGTGATATTCGGTATTGGTGCAATTTTCAATATTGATGCACTATTGCAGTATTTGGTGGATACCGCAGTATTATGTCGTAAAAAAAAATACCGCGGTAGATACCGCACACAAGGCTACTAGTATTTATCCATTCTTACGCTGCTAAAAATGCAGGCAGTGGAGGTCAACAAATTCTCCAGTTTCCTCATCGGTGAATAAACTTGTTGTAAACGCCGTAGAAAATGATGCACAGTGTCCATCGCCGATCCCTTGGGTGGAGTGAACTGAGACTACAATCAAAATCAGATAAAATCAAATGTGTGTCAAATCAAATATTTTTTTTTCATTCTTTCCATACCTTGACCCCGAATTCTTCGGGCGTTTTCGATCTGGCATACTTGATGTTATCGGACAGCAGTTTGAGATCGCCATTTTTGGTGTACTCGTTAACGAACAACTGATAAATGTGTTTCTTCAGCGGTTTGATCACGATCTTGTGAAGAACTCCTTCGAGGATCGCGTCCAGGTTGAGGAACTCGTTCGCTTTGAGCTGTTCAAAACAAACAAAATTAGTAATTCAAATTCACAATTTCCTAATCAGCTGATTCGCCACCTTGCTTCTTTCCACCTGGACCACCATTTCAAACTGGCCTTCACCATGCTTGACTAGATAATTCTTGATGCCGCTCATGAACTGACGGACCTTTTGAAAAAAAGGAAATGCTTACAATTCAGTTAATAAATTGCTAATTAATTGTAATCCTACGTTTCTCATGACTATGTGAGGACTCGTTTCTTGACTGTCTAAAGTGCATTGGATGAAATTCTCGATCGTTTTGCCAAAAGTTGTACTTTTATCCTGAGACAACCTGAGAGAAAAGAAACAAAATATACAAATAAATACAAAATATTGATGAAACTACACTCAACCAAGGAAGACAAACACAAGTTCGAAGAAGAGAAGAGCAATACACAACCTAAATTTTAATCAAATTTTCGATAAATTTTGGTCAAATTTTGGATAAATTTTGGATAAATTTTGGTCAAATTTTGGATAAATTTTGGTCAAATTTTGGATAAATTTTGGATAAATTGTTGGAAATCGTGTGGTTGAAATAATGCAACATCATCGTAGGGTTAAAGAATTACAAGTGTTTTATTCTGGGAAAATACACAGGTTAAATATGTAGACACTGGGCCATGATTGGCTGTTAAATTGGGTCGTCTAGTGGACGTATCAGCGTCTGCCACGGAACGTCCGAGTGCCCTCTCGCGACGTAATGGCGGTCAAGCGACATGGGGTCCAACAAATTCTCCTCTTGAACCGTCATTACGCACTGCTTTCTTGATTACTCTTCTTCGTGTCTGCCTTTCTTGGTTGGGGCGATTCCGAGTTCGATCAAGGCTTTTTCTAGTGTTGGTCCTGTAAGTGGTTTTGTCAGGAAGTCTGCCAACATCTCGGTTCCTGCGATGTGTTTGATGTCGATGTTACCACTTTCGACGTCATTCTTTACGAAATTTAGTCGCCGATTGAAGTGCTTGGTCCTCGCCTTTTGGGGTCCCGGCTTCAGTAATTGCGTCGCATTTAAGCTGTCGCAATAAACAGTCGTTGCTTCCATTTTCGTGGTTGGTGTGATGGTCATCATTATTTCTTTTGTCCACAGCACATCCTTGATACCTTCCGATAAGGCGTGTAACTCGCTCTCAGTGCTTGACATTGCCACGATCTCCTGTTTTTTGCATCTCCAGTGGATTAGCGACCGTCCGTCGCGCACAACAAATCCCGAGAACGACTTGGAATCTGCCGTTCTGTCCCAACTTGCGTCCGTGTAGGCATGCAATCTTCGGTCCTCGCATCCGTATGACAATTTGTAGTTGGTTGTTTTCTGCAGGTATTTCAACACTCTCTTCAGTGCTTGGTAGTGTGTCTGTTTGGGCTTCGCGCTGTATTGGGACAGCGAGCTCATTGCGAAACTGAGGTCGGGTCGTGTGTTGATTGCCAAATACATCAACTTCCCGATCAGTTCTTGGTATTCGCGCTGGTCGACTTCTGGGCTGTCCTCGTGTTCATCCAAATTGAGTTGCGGGTCCATCGGTGTCGACTTGGTGTTACAGTTTTCCATCCCGTAACTTGCTAAAACTCTTCGAATATATTCGGACTGGTGTAGGTGGATTCCATTGTCGTCGTGGTAAACTTGAATCCCTAAGATGGATGATAGTTGGCCCATGGAGATTAATTCTACGTCGTTTTTAATCTGGTCTATCACTTCCTTCTCGAATCGGTCCGATGATGCCAAAGTGACGGCGTCGTCCACGTAAACTCCCAAAAACATGTAGTCATGTCCTCGTCTCACGATGAATAAGCATGGGTCGTCGGGAGATCGTTCAAATTTTACTTTGGCCAAAACTTCGGTTAGCTTCTCGTACCAGCACCGCCCTGACTGTTTTAGTCCGTAGATACTTTTTTCTAGTTTGCATACGAGATTCGTCCCGTCCTCGTAGCCTTCAGGCTGTGCCATGTAAATTTCATTCTTGAGTTTGCCGTGGAGGTATGCCGATCGTACGTCGTGTTGCGATAGTTTCCTTTTTCGTTTCGCGCCTTCGTTTACGAGTATTCTCAGCGTTTCGATTCTAATTACCGGTGCAAATGTCGTGTCGTAGTCTACTCCCCATCGCTGCGTGTATCCAGCGGCTACGAGCCGTGCTTTGAAACGTCTTTCACCGGTGTTTGGATTTACTTTGAGTTTGTAAACCCAATTCGACTTGACAGTTTTCTTGTTTCTCGGCAGTTCCCTCGTTGTCCAAACTTCGTGCTTCTTCATCGACGCTATTTCTTCATCCATGGCCTTTATCCACTCCTCGGAATTAATTGATTGTAGCGCTTCGTTGTAGTTTCGAGGGGGATCAATTTCTTCCGATACGTTGGCCATCGCTCTTGATTTTATCCGCTCGGATCTTCTAGCTCCTTGTCGTATCATTTCGTCTTCATTTGCCGTTCTTTCTGTGAGGTTTCGGACTTGGCGTTCTGCCGTCGTGGCTCTCGGCGTGTGTTGTTGAGTGGGTGGTGGTGGGTCGGCCTCCTCGTTGTTCTGGATTTCGTCTTGTGCGTTCTCCTCTCGATTCCCGTCCAATATTTCGTCGTTTTCATCTTGTGCGTTGCCTTCTCGACTTCCGTCTATTATTACGCCATTTTCGACTGTGTTCCCGCCTTTTTCCTCGTCAAGACTCGTCTTAATTTCGGACTCGATCTCCAAGTCGGCGTATTTGGGTTGCATTGCGGTGCCGTCTTCACTGCGTAGCATCGGCGCGCCCAACTCGCTCTCGACGAATTTTACATTTCGTTCCTCGCTGACGAGTCGTGTCTCGGGATTGTAAATTCGATATCCTCGTCGTTTTTGTGCGTATCCCACGAATATTCTCTTCTCGGCTTTCGGGTCAAACTTCCTTCGTCCCGCATTTTTCGTGAGTACAAACGCGACGCATCCGAAACGTTTGAAATATTTTACAGTTGGTTTCTTGTCGTCCCAAACTTCCGACGGGGTTTTTCCATGCACTCTTGTCATGCACGAGTTCCGAATGATTGCCGTTGTGCACATGCACTCTGCCCAAAACGTGTATGGTAGTCCCGACTCGACGAGCATCGTTCGCGTCATCTCGATAATTGTTCGATTTTGGCGTTCTGCCACGCCATTGCTCGCGGCTGAGTACGGTACTGTTAGTTGGTGGTCAACTCCTCGTTCTTGAAACCATTTTTCCAGTTTTCCCACGATAAATTCCCCGCCGTTATCGCTACGTATCCTCTTTAAACGTTGGCCCGTTTCTGTCTCGCACATCGTGATCAAATTCTTCAATTTTTCGGCCGTTTCGCTTTTCGTTTTTAAAACTTTGACCATCGTTTTTCGGCTCCAATCGTCAACGACTGTCATGATATACTTTGATCCTCCCAGTGATTCGGGTGTAATTGCTCCGACGAGGTCCACGTGCCACAGGTCCATGATACTTTGCGATTGGCGTTCTCCGATGCTTTTGTGGGGTTTTCGAGTAAGTTTCCCCTTGATACACGATTCGCATGTCTCGTTTTCGCTCGTATCCATCTTGAGTCCTCGTACCAAAGTGTCCCTCTCCATTTTCCTCATTGTGTCGTACGCCAGGTGCCCGAGTCGTTGGTGCCACGTCGTGTTGATTTCTTCGGATTTTCTTGCGTTTTCGTGGCTCTGCAATATTTTCGTGTCGATCACGAACTTGTCCCCGATTCGTCGTATGTCGATGATCGCTCTGCCGTCTGGTCCTCGTACTGCCGACGCCTTGATGTCGAAAATCACGCTCTTCTTGGTATCGATGATTTTGGCCACGGAAAGTAGATTCGCCGATATCTCAGGTACGTGTAAAACGTTGTTTAGTCGGTGAATTTTGTCGTTTTTGCTGGTCGTGACTCGAATACTGCCAATTCCAATCGATTTCATTCTTACATTCTTGTCAGCGATCCCAATTGTCCGATCATCACGTTCGTAGGTGTCGAAAAATTCCTTGGTTCTCGTCATATGGCTAGTTGCGCCCGAATCCACCAACCAAAGCACCTTCGTTTCTTCACTAATCGTCGCCACTTCGTTCTTTGTAATTTCGTCGGTCGACGCGATCTCGTCGGTGGTCGTTGCAACTTCGTCAGTCGTCGTGAGTTCGTCCGTCGTCGCAATCTCGTCGGTGTACGTTGCAACTTCGCCTGTTGTCGTGATTTCGTCGGTCGTTGTAATCGGGTCGGTGTACGTTGCAACTTCGTCTGTCGTCGTGATTTTGTCGGCCGTCTCGATCTCGTCTGTCATTGCGTACATGCACGATTCCTCCATCTCGAATGCACACAGATTTCCTTCTTGTTTGTGGCTTCGTTTGAATGTGCCTTTGCCGCGTTTGGAATTCGTCCTCTCTCTCTTCGGTTTTGAACAAGTTGACGCCTTATGCCCGCTCCCTTCGCAGTTGAAGCAGAACATTGGGTTCTTACACTCGCTCGCCACGTGACCAGGTTTGTTGCAATTGAAGCATTTTCGCGTGTCCGCACGTTTCTCGAATCTCTTACGGCTATCCGCTCTGTATGCAACATCCGTGCTTCCTTCGATTTTTATGTTGTTCTGCGTCTCACGTGATCTCAAAATTTTTCGCGCATCTTGTAGTGTAGTCGTCTTATTTGCTCTGATGCCCTCGGCCGTGGCGTCGAATTCTTCTCGCAATCCCCTTAATATCGCGTATTTGGCCTGAGTTTCCTTTATATCCCCTCCGTAGGAGGCGCATTTAGTTCTCAGTGCCTCGACTCGGTTTACGTACTGGTCTATTGTCTCTTTCGCGGTCATTTTGAGGCGCAGCAACTCGTCCAAGCACTCGTACTGGAGATCTGTTGTATCGATCTCCATATTTTTCTTTATGTCGTCCCAAAGTTGTTTAGCGGTTAATGCGTCGTCGTAACGTAGTACCTGCTCATCGTTTAGGGTTCCGATCAGTATTCCCTTCGCGGCGTTGTTGCTCTTCCGCCACGTTTTCCACGTTTTTTCGTCCTCATCGTGGGTCGCATCTCCCTTAACTGGTCGTTTGGGCTCCGTCTCTTCGATCGCGGTGTCCCACAAATCTCGTTCATTTAGCGCGGCCTTTACTCGTTTGGACCACAGCAAATAGTTACCGTCGTGTAACAATTCTATTTGGTTGCGGATTTTCGTCGTTGAATCCGTCATGTCGTCTTCTCAAAAAACACGTGCTCGCTCGAAATTTTCAGACTTTTACTGCTCGTCTTTTCTTCTTCAAGTTTGTACGCCTCGTGTTTTGACTTGTAGTCGTCAGTTATTCTTTAACGTCGTCGGTGGATTTTTAACCATCCGTCTGCTACCATTTGTTGGAAATCGTGTGGTTGAAATAATGCAACATCATCGTAGGGTTAAAGAATTACAAGTGTTTTATTCTGGGAAAATACACAGGTTAAATATGTAGACACTGGGCCATGATTGGCTGTTAAATTGGGTCGTCTAGTGGACGTATCAGCGTCTGCCACGGAACGTCCGAGTGCCCTCTCGCGACGTAATGGCGGTCAAGCGACATGGGGTCCAACATAAATTTTGGTCAAATTTTGGATAAATTTTGGTCAAATTTTTGATAAATTTTGGTCAAATTTTTGATAAATGTTGGTCAAATTTTTGATAAATTTTGGTCAAATTTTTGATAAATTTTTGTCAAACCGATTCATAAACCACTCCAGTCGTGGTTGAAGTTTTAAACGCCATTCGGTTCACGCTTTATGTTTTGCTATTCTACATTTTAGTGCCACCTATAAAACCAATACAGACATACCTGAGAACATATTCCCTAATGGAGTCGCCTAAATCCTTATTCCTCAACATAAATATATAAGTCGAAGCTTTAATAATAATAAAAAAAAAAAAATCAAATCAAATCAAACCAAATCAATAATCAATTTACGCATAAAAGTGTGCGGCGTCTTCCCCTGCGTACAATACGAACTATCCCGATCGAAATCCACGGTCGGCAAACTCGACACCGACGTGCAATCATCCTCCACCAGCGACAACTTCCTATTCCTCACCGCCTCGTTCACCACATCCAACGGCAACAACTCGATCGCATTCCTCTCGTTCTCCACCTCCTCCATCACCCTCGGCTCCCTCGGCTCCCTCACCATCCTCAAAATCTCCTCCCACCGCGCGCTGTCCCACGGCTCCGAAAACTCCGTCACCGAACTCGCGCTCTCCGACGCCGCGTACGCCAAATTGTCTCTCTCGTGCACGGACCCGTCGCACCTCCGCCGACAATTCCTCCCGCCCTCGTCCAGATTGTCGTACTCTGAGACCCTCAACAAATTGCTCCTGGTCAACGGCTGGATCTCGGGCACGTGCAGGTCGGGCGACTTCTGCTGGATGAGATCCTCGACCGTGAGTCCGTCTGGCGCCCCCTCGCCCTCCCCTGGCGGCGCCTCGACCAGCGGGAACTTGGCGTCGCGCTTCAAAATCGTCTCGACCGTCACTTCCTCGTCGTCATCGTCCGAGTCCCCGAGCAACAAACTCTCGTTCTCGTTCTCGTTTCCCAGCCACTCCCACGACGAGTCCACGGGCCACGAGCAGTCATTGCCCTTCTTCGTGATCAGTTTCGGGATCCCCGCATTGACATTCCCGCAACCCTTTGGTGTCGTCTGCGTCTGCGTGTCCACCATGACGCGGTTCTCGTCCTCCTGCGGCTGCCGCGCCACCAAACTCGACGGAATCCGCGCCCGGCACCGCACCAGGCGCCGGTGCCCGTTCAGGTTGTCCAGACTGGACGACAGCGCGCTCTGCGACGCCTCGTCGGACGCGTAGATCGTCTCCAACACGCCTCCGTTCTTCGCGGCCGGCCACTGGATGTTCGGGTCCGAGTGTCGGTGGCTGAGCAACCGAAACGCGGCTTTCGGCGCCACTTTGCGACGCTGCGGACCGTTCTTCGGTCCGTTCAGCGCGTCAGCGGGCTCCGCGTAGAACGGACTGGAATGTTTCTTCGTCACGGACGGCGAGCCGCTTCCGGCGGCGATCGTCAGCCCCAGTTTGTTCCTCGGCCGACTCGTTTGTGACGACGGCGACGAACTCAGCGTCGACGCCGGGCTGCTTTTCGACGAACTGGCGTCCGACGTGGACATTCCTTCGACCTTGTGCCCGTTTTCGTGTTTCCTCGCCGCCATGGGACTCGAATTGTCCGTCGGCGGCTTAAAAGTGACCAATTCGACGGTTTTCGGCGCCCCGCGCGTCTCCTGCTTGCCCGGCGTGGCCCAAATGTCCTCGTAGTCGCTGATTTTGTCGGCCAAACTGCTCCGGTAGTAGTCGGGGGGCGAGTCGACGATGTTCGAGTGCGTGTAGTGCGTCGATTTCTTCTTCCTGTTGGACCCCATGTCGCTTGACCGCCATTACGTCGCGAGAGGGCACTCGGACGTTCCGTGGCAGACGCTGATACGTCCACTAGACGACCCAATTTAACAGCCAATCATGGCCCAGTGTCTACATATTTAACCTGTGTATTTTCCCAGAATAAAACACTTGTAATTCTTTAACCCTACGATGATGTTGCATTATTTCAACCACACGATTTCCAACAAATGGTAGCAGACGGATGGTTAAAAATCCACCGACGACGTTAAAGAATAACTGACGACTACAAGTCAAAACACGAGGCGTACAAACTTGAAGAAGAAAAGACGAGCAGTAAAAGTCTGAAAATTTCGAGCGAGCACGTGTTTTTTGAGAAGACGACATGACGGATTCAACGACGAAAATCCGCAACCAAATAGAATTGTTACACGACGGTAACTATTTGCTGTGGTCCAAACGAGTAAAGGCCGCGCTAAATGAACGAGATTTGTGGGACACCGCGATCGAAGAGACGGAGCCCAAACGACCAGTTAAGGGAGATGCGACCCACGATGAGGACGAAAAAACGTGGAAAACGTGGCGGAAGAGCAACAACGCCGCGAAGGGAATACTGATCGGAACCCTAAACGATGAGCAGGTACTACGTTACGACGACGCATTAACCGCTAAACAACTTTGGGACGACATAAAGAAAAATATGGAGATCGATACAACAGATCTCCAGTACGAGTGCTTGGACGAGTTGCTGCGCCTCAAAATGACCGCGAAAGAGACAATAGACCAGTACGTAAACCGAGTCGAGGCACTGAGAACTAAATGCGCCTCCTACGGAGGGGATATAAAGGAAACTCAGGCCAAATACGCGATATTAAGGGGATTGCGAGAAGAATTCGACGCCACGGCCGAGGGCATCAGAGCAAATAAGACGACTACACTACAAGATGCGCGAAAAATTTTGAGATCACGTGAGACGCAGAACAACATAAAAATCGAAGGAAGCACGGATGTTGCATACAGAGCGGATAGCCGTAAGAGATTCGAGAAACGTGCGGACACGCGAAAATGCTTCAATTGCAACAAACCTGGTCACGTGGCGAGCGAGTGTAAGAACCCAATGTTCTGCTTCAACTGCGAAGGGAGCGGGCATAAGGCGTCAACTTGTTCAAAACCGAAGAGAGAGAGGACGAATTCCAAACGCGGCAAAGGCACATTCAAACGAAGCCACAAACAAGAAGGAAATCTGTGTGCATTCGAGATGGAGGAATCGTGCATGTACGCAATGACAGACGAGATCGAGACGGCCGACAAAATCACGACGACAGACGAAGTTGCAACGTACACCGACCCGATTACAACGACCGACGAAATCACGACAACAGGCGAAGTTGCAACGTACACCGACGAGATTGCGACGACGGACGAACTCACGACGACTGACGAAGTTGCAACGACCACCGACGAGATCGCGTCGACCGACGAAATTACAAAGAACGAAGTGGCGACGATTAGTGAAGAAACGAAGGTGCTTTGGTTGGTGGATTCGGGCGCAACTAGCCATATGACGAGAACCAAGGAATTTTTCGACACCTACGAACGTGATGATCGGACAATTGGGATCGCTGACAAGAATGTAAGAATGAAATCGATTGGAATTGGCAGTATTCGAGTCACGACCAGCAAAAACGACAAAATTCACCGACTAAACAACGTTTTACACGTACCTGAGATATCGGCGAATCTACTTTCCGTGGCCAAAATCATCGATACCAAGAAGAGCGTGATTTTCGACATCAAGGCGTCGGCAGTACGAGGACCAGACGGCAGAGCGATCATCGACATACGACGAATCGGGGACAAGTTCGTGATCGACACGAAAATATTGCAGAGCCACGAAAACGCAAGAAAATCCGAAGAAATCAACACGACGTGGCACCAACGACTCGGGCACCTGGCGTACGACACAATGAGGAAAATGGAGAGGGACACTTTGGTACGAGGACTCAAGATGGATACGAGCGAAAACGAGACATGCGAATCGTGTATCAAGGGGAAACTTACTCGAAAACCCCACAAAAGCATCGGAGAACGCCAATCGCAAAGTATCATGGACCTGTGGCACGTGGACCTCGTCGGAGCAATTACACCCGAATCACTGGGAGGATCAAAGTATATCATGACAGTCGTTGACGATTGGAGCCGAAAAACGATGGTCAAAGTTTTAAAAACGAAAAGCGAAACGGCCGAAAAATTGAAGAATTTGATCACGATGTGCGAGACAGAAACGGGCCAACGTTTAAAGAGGATACGTAGCGATAACGGCGGGGAATTTATCGTGGGAAAACTGGAAAAATGGTTTCAAGAACGAGGAGTTGACCACCAACTAACAGTACCGTACTCAGCCGCGAGCAATGGCGTGGCAGAACGCCAAAATCGAACAATTATCGAGATGACGCGAACGATGCTCGTCGAGTCGGGACTACCATACACGTTTTGGGCAGAGTGCATGTGCACAACGGCAATCATTCGGAACTCGTGCATGACAAGAGTGCATGGAAAAACCCCGTCGGAAGTTTGGGACGACAAGAAACCAACTGTAAAATATTTCAAACGTTTCGGATGCGTCGCGTTTGTACTCACGAAAAATGCGGGACGAAGGAAGTTTGACCCGAAAGCCGAGAAGAGAATATTCGTGGGATACGCACAAAAACGACGAGGATATCGAATTTACAATCCCGAGACACGACTCGTCAGCGAGGAACGAAATGTAAAATTCGTCGAGAGCGAGTTGGGCGCGCCGATGCTACGCAGTGAAGACGGCACCGCAATGCAACCCAAATACGCCGACTTGGAGATCGAGTCCGAAATTAAGACGAGTCTTGACGAGGAAAAAGGCGGGAACACAGTCGAAAATGGCGTAATAATAGACGGAAGTCGAGAAGGCAACGCACAAGATGAAAACGACGAAATATTGGACGGGAATCGAGAGGAGAACGCACAAGACGAAATCCAGAACAACGAGGAGGCCGACCCACCACCACCCACTCAACAACACACGCCGAGAGCCACGACGGCAGAACGCCAAGTCCGAAACCTCACAGAAAGAACGGCAAATGAAGACGAAATGATACGACAAGGAGCTAGAAGATCCGAGCGGATAAAATCAAGAGCGATGGCCAACGTATCGGAAGAAATTGATCCCCCTCGAAACTACAACGAAGCGCTACAATCAATTAATTCCGAGGAGTGGATAAAGGCCATGGATGAAGAAATAGCGTCGATGAAGAAGCACGAAGTTTGGACAACGAGGGAACTGCCGAGAAACAAGAAAACTGTCAAGTCGAATTGGGTTTACAAACTCAAAGTAAATCCAAACACCGGTGAAAGACGTTTCAAAGCACGGCTCGTAGCCGCTGGATACACGCAGCGATGGGGAGTAGACTACGACACGACATTTGCACCGGTAATTAGAATCGAAACGCTGAGAATACTCGTAAACGAAGGCGCGAAACGAAAAAGGAAACTATCGCAACACGACGTACGATCGGCATACCTCCACGGCAAACTCAAGAATGAAATTTACATGGCACAGCCTGAAGGCTACGAGGACGGGACGAATCTCGTATGCAAACTAGAAAAAAGTATCTACGGACTAAAACAGTCAGGGCGGTGCTGGTACGAGAAGCTAACCGAAGTTTTGGCCAAAGTAAAATTTGAACGATCTCCCGACGACCCATGCTTATTCATCGTGAGACGAGGACATGACTACATGTTTTTGGGAGTTTACGTGGACGACGCCGTCACTTTGGCATCATCGGACCGATTCGAGAAGGAAGTGATAGACCAGATTAAAAACGACGTAGAATTAATCTCCATGGGCCAACTATCATCCATCTTAGGGATTCAAGTTTACCACGACGACAATGGAATCCACCTACACCAGTCCGAATATATTCGAAGAGTTTTAGCAAGTTACGGGATGGAAAACTGTAACACCAAGTCGACACCGATGGACCCGCAACTCAATTTGGATGAACACGAGGACAGCCCAGAAGTCGACCAGCGCGAATACCAAGAACTGATCGGGAAGTTGATGTATTTGGCAATCAACACACGACCCGACCTCAGTTTCGCAATGAGCTCGCTGTCCCAATACAGCGCGAAGCCCAAACAGACACACTACCAAGCACTGAAGAGAGTGTTGAAATACCTGCAGAAAACAACCAACTACAAATTGTCATACGGATGCGAGGACCGAAGATTGCATGCCTACACGGACGCAAGTTGGGACAGAACGGCAGATTCCAAGTCGTTCTCGGGATTTGTTGTGCGCGACGGACGGTCGCTAATCCACTGGAGATGCAAAAAACAGGAGATCGTGGCAATGTCAAGCACTGAGAGCGAGTTACACGCCTTATCGGAAGGTATCAAGGATGTGCTGTGGACAAAAGAAATAATGATGACCATCACACCAACCACGAAAATGGAAGCAACGACTGTTTATTGCGACAGCTTAAATGCGACGCAATTACTGAAGCCGGGACCCCAAAAGGCGAGGACCAAGCACTTCAATCGGCGACTAAATTTCGTAAAGAATGACGTCGAAAGTGGTAACATCGACATCAAACACATCGCAGGAACCGAGATGTTGGCAGACTTCCTGACAAAACCACTTACAGGACCAACACTAGAAAAAGCCTTGATCGAACTCGGAATCGCCCCAACCAAGAAAGGCAGACACGAAGAAGAGTAATCAAGAAAGCAGTGCGTAATGACGGTTCAAGAGGAGAATTTGTTGGACCCCATGTCGCTTGACCGCCATTACGTCGCGAGAGGGCACTCGGACGTTCCGTGGCAGACGCTGATACGTCCACTAGACGACCCAATTTAACAGCCAATCATGGCCCAGTGTCTACATATTTAACCTGTGTATTTTCCCAGAATAAAACACTTGTAATTCTTTAACCCTACGATGATGTTGCATTATTTCAACCACACGATTTCCAACACTTCCTGCGCACCACTTTGCCGTTTTTCGGCTCCACGAGCGCCTGTGGACGTTTCGGCGAGTTGTGCGTGCTTTTGTCGGCTTCTGTTTTCCGGTTCGTCACGGGTTTGCACCAGCGGGGCGGCGGCGGCGGCGGATTCGCGGGTTTCACGAGCAGTCCGGTGGTTTCGCACTCGATGGAGTCGGAGTTTGACACCAGGGAGGTCGTGGAACCGCGGAAAAATGACTTGGACGGGGGGACGGTGCATGGTGGGCTGACGGTTATCCGTTGGCCGAAGGTGGTAAGCACTGGCGAGCTCAATAGGGCGTTGTTCGACTTCGACGGTTTGTTTTGCGGGCTCGTTTTGTCCGTGGGTGATTTGGTCAAAGATGACAGCCAGTAATCTGTAAAAGAGTAGAGGTTTTCGCGAATGATGGAGATAACTACTCGGGTACATACAATACAATTAGCAGTACTAAAAATCAAAGAAATGCGGCCATTTTCGAGGTTTCAGCGATGAGATTTTGATTTCCGAAAATGGCGGTCGTTGGAGTTAGCAATGTGATCCGGATCATGTTCTTGGAATTAATGGTTAATAATCGGTGCTTGACGTGCCGGCGTGTTTTATTACTCACGATTAAATGTGGTAAGATTGGACGTGTGTTGTTTATTTACCTTCATTTCTTGTTATTTCCGATAAAAATTGAGTTTTTAACGCGGCTTTTGGCGGCGCTGCGGACCGTTCTTCATCGGTCCGTTCGCCGGCCGCGTGGAAGATGTAAGTCGGCGGGTTGTTGTCGGTTGCAAATACAAGTAGTGCGCGGCGCACAAAAAGAAAAGAAAAGAAAAGAAAAGAAAATACCTACCAGTATGCAACGTATTTTCAACATTTGTTGAAATTTTCTTGAAGTTCACCACAAATATTTCGTCCAAATTTGCTCCAATTCAGGATAATTAAAAAAATTTGTTTAGTTACCGTGAACAAAATTTACTGAGTTGAAATCCTTCGTTTCATTTCATTTCATTTCGTTTCGTTTCGTTTAATTTCATTTCGTTTCATTTCATTTCGTTTCATTTCATTTCATTTCCTTTCATTTCCTTTCGTTTCGTTTTCAAAGTAACCGATAAAGCGAGGAAATTAGGGGGTTGCCATAGCAACTCTACTATTGAGTGAGGAGAGAAAGTGAGTTTTTGTGCAACTTAAATTAAATTAAAATAAAGAATGAAATTTGAGAAAACAAAAATTTTCACAGATTGTAAACAATTAATTCGACAAACTTGGATCAAATGTGGAGCAAAGTTAGAAAAATTATTGTGCAATCACATTCTTACAATCAAAAATACGTTTTGTGATAAAGGCACGTTACGTAAGGGCAAGACTACCTTAGGTTACGTTAAAGGCATGTTAGGTTAAGGCAGGACCACGTTTGGTTAGGTTAAGGGCACGTTAGGTTAGGTTAAGGGCATGTTAGGTTAGGGCACGTTAGGTTAGGTTAGGGCACGTTAGGTTAGGTTAGGGCACGTTAGGTTAGGTTAGGGCACGTTAGGTTAGGTTAGGGCACGTTAGGTTAGGTTAAGGCACGTTAGGTTAGGTTAGGGCACGTTAGGTTAGGTTAGGGCACGTTAGGTTAGGTTAGGGTACCTTAGGTTAGGTTAAGGGCACGTTAGGTTAGGGCATGCTAGGTTAAGGCATGTTAGGTTAAGGCAGGACCACGTTAGGTTAGGTTAAAGGCACGTTAGGTTGAGGAAACGTTAGGTTAGGGCATGTTAGGTTACGATTTTGTTTTAAAAAAATTTTTAAACCATTTCTCAAGATTTCTCAGGGTTTTGAACAATTTCTTAAGATTTATTGTTAAGATTTAGGAAAAGATTTTTTCCCGATTTCTCAAGATTTCCGCGATTTTCCTTTTAATCTAGAGATTTTGGGAAAGATTTTGCACATGATTTTGCACGATTTCTCTAGATTTCTCAAGATTTGCACAATTTTTCCTCAAATTTAGCCATTTCGGAAGAGATTTCTAAAGATTTGCCTCATTTAACTTAAAATTTAGCCATTTCGGACGAGATTCCTAAAGATTTGCGCCCTGTAACTGCAAATTTAGCCATTTTGGACGAGATTTCTCCAAATTTGCGCCATTTAACTTGAAATCTAGCCATTTCGGACGAGATTTCTCAACATTTGCGCCATTTAACTTGCAATTTAGCCATTTCGGACGAGATTTTTCGTAATGTTAGCTGTTTACTCGAGAATTGGTTCATTTTGCAAGATTGCAGCTAGAAATGATTTATTCCATTGTCATTGGATTTTGCGCTACATTTTCCCTTTAAATCTCAATATTTTCTTTCTTCACGATCACAGAACAGAGCAAAATACAAATTCCAGTTTAAATTCAGACCGCATAAACGCAAAATTCAAGGAAATAAACCCCAAAAACTCCAAAATTCAAGGAAATAAACCCCAAAAACTCCAAAATTCAAGGAAATAAACCCCAAAAACTCCAAAATTCGAGAAAATAAACCCTAAAAACTCCAAAATTCGAGAAAATAAACCCTAAAAACTCCAAAATTCGAGAAAATCAACCCTAAAAACTCCAAAATTCGAGAAAATAAACCCTAAAAACTCCAAAATTCAAGAAAATAAACCCTAAAAACTCCAAAATTCAAGAAAATAAACCCTAAAAACTCCAAATGTCAAATTTTTTAACATTATTCATTCGAGTAGAGTCTCTCTCGTCTTGTCCCGTCTCTACGAAGTCCTCTCCTTTCTCACTCCTAACGCCAATAGATAACACAAATAGGCTTAATCATCATTCATCATCCAAAATAAAATATAAAAAGAGAAGAAGAAATTCACAGATCAGCTTTTAGTTTATTTACAAATATTTTTAAAAATAACAAACACTACTTTTTACAATCCAAATATAATTTTTATTTTTCATACCGGTATAATATCTACTCTTCAAGAAATCATCAAACAATCGCGTTTATTAAACCACAAAACAATCGATACAGTACTAGAAATTCAAGAATAATTCTTCAATGATTTAAATTTACGAGGACGAAGACAAAGGCGGTCCATGAACACGTGCAAACTCACATCATCCGTCAAAATATTTCCTAAAATAACATAAAAAAGCAAATTAATATTGAAAAGCAAACGATTCAAACCAATTCAAACCAATTCAAACCAATTCGTCCGTTGAAAAGATGAAAACGAACGTGGAAATGAGGAAAAATGGCTCCTCGCCTCGCCTCGCCCGACCGCCTCGCATCAACTCACAATGTCAAATGGCACAGTCCTGTTTCATCCACTCGCCTTTATATACACACAGACCTATACTTACATGTTATATAATATACTATTTTCTCCCTATCTCCAAATAACTAGGCTTACAATTAACATGCAATTGCATGTTAAAAATGGAACGAGTAGCGAAAGTGACGTCATTAATCTCACTCCTTGCTCCCGATTCCCGATCCGACTTATTCTTTGCTTTGCTATGTTCATTGTTCACGACGCCATGTTGGATACATTTATCACACCAAGATTGCTTCAGAATAATGTGACTATTATATTATAGAACATTTCTTTGGGCGTTGCCGATCACAATTGCGAGTTATTATACATCACGATTCACGATTCACGATTCACGATCATGATCACGAGCTTCACGAAGATGGATTGATTCATAGGTTGTACGTATTTCGTCATTTTGAATTTTTCAAATATTCTTTCTATTTATTTGTACAATTCCATTTAATTAAACAAACAATAATTTCAATAATTTCTTTAATTTTATGTACGAAAATCTAATTTTTTTGCAGTGAGAAAAACTTATTTACACGGATTTGTTCGCTACTTTTCACCGCTTCAACTCAACTGCAGTCGGTCTAGAGTTACAGGAATCTCCGTACTCCTTGGAACTTCCCTGCAGCACGCCAAATATTTGGGCATTTGTCGTTGCAGCAGCCCAATCAAACACACAAACAATATAAAATCTCTTCAATAATTTCTTTAATTTTTCGTCATTTTACAGTCCTTTTTTTGAAAATGTCAAAAACATATACACCTTGAATGAGAGAAACAAACGAAGGCACAGAAAAAGTAAAAAATAAAACAAAGTATAGCATTTAACAAATGAAAAACCTTTTACACAATATAATACAATGCAATATGTACAAAGAACGTCCCGTCACAGTTGCAGCAATGTATGAGAAAATAAAACAAGAAGAAACTGGCCAAACTTGCTGAGAACATTTACGAATTTGCGTCGGTTCTTTCCAAAAGCTAGCAAAAACGAAAAAACAATTAAAATACAAATAAAAACTAAACAAAATTCAATTACAGCAGCTCACTCGTTCAAGACTTTTTATTAGTAATTGGCCACGCGATTTTAGCGTCGATTCGTTTATACGCAAACGCACATTCCACAGCGGCCACTTGCAGTTGCATCTGCATCGAATACGGGCACTCTGCGTCCATGAGTAGCGTTTCTAAAGCAAAAAATAAAATTATAACTTGACATTTTGTAACGCAAACTCTCTATTTAGTATTTACCTTCTCCGTTGACTAATTTGAATAGGCCATAATCCTGAGGATTCGTTATATTGAATTTGTGAGCGATCATTTTCCCTAAAATAGCAAATAAATTAATAAATTGACAAAACACAATAGAATTTTTCATTTCAATCGTACCAACTTCTTTTGTACTAATAGTAGGCCGTACTGGGAACGTTTTTGAAATGATACTGCCATTAATTTCGTCGGGTATCATAATTTTCATAAATCCTTGATTTTCGCTCTGATACAAAACAAGAAAATTTAATTAAATTAAATTAAATTAAATTAAATTTATCAATCTTCTTATTCACTTCTTTGTTGTCGATGGAATTGATCTCTTTACGCCTGTCCACGTGCCACTTTTGAAAGTTTTTGAGCACGTGCACCGCGCTGCTCAACGTGGTCAAGTAGTAGCCTCCTTCGCCGGTCAGCAGCGACGGGTGCAGCAGACCCCACATGTAATCCGCTTCGATTTCGGCCGCAATCATCCCGCAATGGACGAGCACGTACATCAACATCGGCAAATAATCTAAAAATTGATTTCGGGTCTATTACAATTTCAATTTCATTTTTTTCTCGCTTACCGTCGGCTCCCATCGAAGTTTCGTCTTTTTCATTCACGTTTTGCACCTGCGAAAGAATTAAAATTGCAAATGTAAATAACCAACTAAATAACGTCGTCCACAACTACAATTTCTTTTTTAATTAAATGATATTTTTTTTGTATTTAACGTAATGAACGTGCACTTTCGTTTTGGTAATTTAATAGAATGATTTAATGACATTAATGGCATTAATTTATTTGCGCAAGTGCAGTACGGTATTCACCAAATACAGCAAATGGAACAAAACGATGAAAATCAAACTTTAAATGGAACAAAAGGATAAAAATCAAAGTTGAAACAGAAGAAAACGATAAAAATCAAACTTAAAATTGACCAAAACTATAAAAACCAACACATTTGCGATGACTGACAACGCGGTGTTGATGTGATATTCGGTATTGGTGCAATTTTCAATATTGATGCACTATTGCAGTATTTGGTGGATACCGCAGTATTATGTCGTAAAAAAAAATACCGCGGTAGATACCGCACACAAGGCTACTAGTATTTATCCATTCTTACGCTGCTAAAAATGCAGGCAGTGGAGGTCAACAAATTCTCCAGTTTCCTCATCGGTGAATAAACTTGTTGTAAACGCCGTAGAAAATGATGCACAGTGTCCATCGCCGATCCCTTGGGTGGAGTGAACTGAGACTACAATCAAAATCAGATAAAATCAAATGTGTGTCAAATCAAATATTTTTTTTTCATTCTTTCCATACCTTGACCCCGAATTCTTCGGGCGTTTTCGATCTGGCATACTTGATGTTATCGGACAGCAGTTTGAGATCGCCATTTTTGGTGTACTCGTTAACGAACAACTGATAAATGTGTTTCTTCAGCGGTTTGATCACGATCTTGTGAAGAACTCCTTCGAGGATCGCGTCCAGGTTGAGGAACTCGTTCGCTTTGAGCTGATCAAAACAAACAAAATTAATTCAAATTCAAAATTTCACATTTCTAATTGGCCACCTTGCTTCTTTCCACCTGGACCACCATTTCAAACTGGCCTTCACCATGCTTGACTAGATAATTCTTGATGCCGCTCATGAACTGACGGACCTTTTGAAAAAAGAAAATGCTTACAATACAATTCAGTTAATAAATGGGTAATTAATTGTAATCCTACGTTTCTCATGACTATGTGAGGACTCGTTTCTTGACTGTCTAAAGTGCATTGGATGAAATTCTCGATCGTTTTGCCAAAAGTTGTACTTTTATCCTGAGACAACCTGAGAGAAAAGAAACAAAATAAACAAATAAATACAAAATATTGATGAAACTACACTCAACCAAGGAATACAAACACAAGTTCGAAAAAGAGAAAAGCAATACACAACCTAAACTTTTGTCAAATGTTTGATAAATTTTTTCTCTAATTTTTGATAAATTTTTGTCAAATTTTTGATAAATTTTTGTCAAATTTTTGATAAATTTTTGTCAAATTTTTCTCAAATTTTTCTCAAATTTTTGATAAATTTTTGTCAAATTTTTGATAAATTTTTGTCAAATTTTTGATAAATTTTTCTCAAATTTTTGATAAATTTTTCTCAAATTTTTGATAAATTTTTCTCAAATTTTTGATAAATTTTTCTCAAATTTTTGATAAATTTTTCTCAAATTTTTGATAAATTTTTCTCAAATTTTTGATAAATTTTTGTAAAATTTTTGATAAATTTTTCTCAAATTTTCGATAAATTTTTCTCAATTTTTCGATAAATTTTTCTCAAATTTCGATAAATTTTTCTCAAATTTTTGATAAATTTTAGTCAAATTTTTGATAAATTTTAGTCAAATTTTTAATAAATTTTAGTCAAATTTTTAATAAATTTGACTAAAACTTTTGATAAATTTTTGTCAAACCGATTCATAAACCACTCCAGTCGTGGTTTAGGTTTTAAACGCCATTCGGTTCATAGAAACCGTAAAAACCAAAACTTTGAACACGCTTTATGTTTTGCTATTCTAGATGTTAGTGCCACCAATGTTGCTTTCAAACCAGTCTACACATACCTGAGAACATATTCCCTAATGGAGTCGCCTAAATCCTTATTCTTATTCCTCAACATAAATATATAAGTCGAAGCTTTAAAAAAAAAAAAGAAAAAAATCAAACCAAACCAAACCAAACCAAATATAAATCAATTTACGCATAAAAGTGTGCGGCGTCTTCCCCTGCGTACAATACGAACTATCCCGATCGAAATCCACGGTCGGCAAACTCGACACCGACGTGCAATCATCCTCCACCAGCGACAACTTCCTATTCCTCACCGCCTCGTTCACCACATCCAACGGCAGCAACTCGATCGCATTCCTCTCGTTTTCCACCTCCTCCATCACCCTCGGCTCCCTCGGCTCCCGAACCATCCTCAAAATCTCCTCCCACCGCGCGCTGTCCCACGGCTCCGAAAACTCCGTCACCGAACTCGCGCTCTCCGACGCCGCGTACGCCAAATTGTCTCTCTCGTGCACGGACCCGTCACACCTCCGCCGACAATTCCGTCCACCCTCGTCCAGATTATCGTACTCGGACACCCTCAACAAATTGCTCCTCGTGAGCGGCTGGATCTCGGGCACGTGCAGGTCGGGCGACTTCTGCTGGATGAGATCCTCGACCGTGAGTCCGTCGGGCGCCCCCTCGCCCTCCCCGGGCGGCGCCTCGACCAGCGGGAACTTGGCGTCGCGCTTCAAAATCGTCTCGACCGTCACTTCCTCGTCGTCCTCGTCCGAGTCCCCGAGCAACAAACTCTCGTTCTCGTTCTCGTTTCCCAGCCACTCCCACGACGAGTCCACGGGCCACGAGCAGTCATTGCCCTTCTTCGTGATCAGTTTCGGGATCCCCGCATTGACATTCCCGCAACCCTTTGGTGTCGTCTGCGTCTGCGTGTCCACCATGACGCGGTTCTCGTCCTCCTGCGGCTGCCGCGCCACCAAACTCGACGGAATCCGCGCCCGGCACCGCACCAGGCGCCGGTGCCCGTTCAGGTTGTCCAGACTGGACGACAGCGCGCTCTGAGACGCCTCGTCGGACGCGTAGATCGTCTCCAACACGCCTCCGTTCTTCGCGGCCGGCCACTGGATGTTCGGGTCCGAGTGTCGGTGGCTGAGCAACCGAAACGCGGCTTTCGGCGCCACTTTGCGACGCTGCGGACCGTTTTTCGGACCGTTCAGCGCGTCAGCGGGCTCCGCGTAGAACGGACTGGAATGTTTCTTCGTCACGGACGGCGAGCAGCTTCCGGTGGCGACGGTCAGCCCCAGTTTGTTCCTCGGTCGACTCGTTTGTGATGAGGGCGACGAGCTCAGCGTGGACGCCGGGCTGCTTTTCGACGAACTGGCGTCCGACGTGGACATTCCTTCGACCTTGTGCCCGTTCTCGTGTTTCCTCGACGCCATGGGACTCGAATTGTCGGTCGGCGGCTTAAAAGTGACCAATTCGACGGTTTTCGGCCCCCCGCGCGTCTCCTGCTTGCCCGGCGTGGCCCAAATGTCCTCGTAGTCGCTGATTTTGTCGGCCAAACTGCTCCGGTAGTAGTCGTGGGGCGAGTCGACAATGTTCCAGTGCGTGTAGTGCGTCGATTTCTTCTTCCTGCGCACCACTTTGCCGTTTTTCGGCTCCACGAGCGCCTGTGGACGTTTCGGCGAGTTGTGCGTGCTTTTGTCGGCTTCTGTTTGCCGGTTCTTCTGATTCGTCACGGGTTTGCACCAGCGGGGCGGTGGCGGCGGCGGATTCGCGGGTTTCACGAGCAGTCCGGTGGTTTCGCACTCGATGGAGTCGGAGTTTGACACCAGGGAGGTCGTGGAACCGCGGAAAAATGACTTGGACGGGGGGACGGTGCATGGTGGGCTGACGGTTATCCGTTGGCCGAAGGTGGTAAGCACTGGCGAGCTCAATAGGGCGTTGTTCGACTTCGACGGTTTGTTTTGCGGGCTCGTTTTGTCCGTGGGTGATTTGGTCAAAGATGACAGCCAGTAATCTGTAAAAGAGTAGAGGTTTTCGCGAATGATGGAGATAACTACTCGGGTACATACAATACAATTAGCAGTACTAAAAATCAAAGAAATGCGGCCATTTTCGAGGTTTCAGCGATGAGATTTTGATTTCTGAAAATGGCGGTCGTTGGAGTTAGCAATGTGATCCGGATCATGTTCTTGGAATTAATGGTTAATAATCGGTGCTTGACGCGCCGGCGTGTTTTATTACTCACGATTAAATGTGATAAGATTGGACGTGTGTTGTTTATTTACCTTCATTTCTTGTTATTTCCGATAAAAATTGAGTTTTTAACGCGGCTTTTGGCGGCGCTGCGGACCGTTCTTCATCGGTCCGTTCGCCGGCCGCGTGGAAGATGTAAGTCGGCGGGTTGTTGTCGGTTGCAAATAGTGCGCGGCGCACAAAGAGAAAAGAAAATACCTACCAGTATGCAACGTTTTTTCAACATTTGTTGAAATTTTCTTGAAGTTCACCACAAATATTTCGTCCAAATTTGCTCCAATTCAGGATAATTAAAAAAATTTGTTTAGTTACCGTGAACAAAATTTACTGAGTTGAAATCCTTCGTTTCATTTCATTTCATTTCGTTTCATTTCATCCCATTTCATTTCATTTCCTTTCATTTCCTTTCGTTTCGTTTTCAAAGTAACCGATAAAGCGAGGAAATTAGGGGGTTGCCATAGCAACTCTACTATTGAGTGAGGAGAGAAAGTGAGTTTTTGTGCAACTTAAATTAAATTAAATTAAAGAATGAAATTTGAGAAAACGAAAATTTTCAAAGATTGTAAACAATTAATTCGACAAACTTGGATCAAATGTGGAGCAAAGTTAGAAAAATTATTGTGCAATCACATTCTTACAATCAAAAATACGTTTTGTGATAAAGGCACGTTACGTAAGGGCAAGACTACCTTAGGTTACGTTAAAGGCATGTTAGGTTTAGGCAGGACCACGTTTGGTTAGGTTAAGGGCATGTTAGGTTAGGGCACGTTAGATTAGGTTAGGGCACGTTAGGTTAGGTTAGGCCACGTTAGGTTAGGTTAGGGTACGTTAGGTTAGGTTAGGGTACGTTAGGTTAGGTTAGGGCACGTTAGGTTAGGTTAGGGCACCTTAGGTTAGGTTAGGACACGTTAGGTTAGGTTAGGGCACGTTAGGTTAGGTTAGGGCACGTTAGGTTAGGTTAGGGCACCTTAGGTTAGGTTAGGGCACGTTAGGTTAGGTTAGGGCACGTTAGGTTAGGTTAGGGCACCTTAGGTTAGGTTAGGACACGTTAGGTTAGGTTAGGGCACGTTAGGTTAGGTTAGGGCACGTTAGGTTAGGTTAGGGCACCTTAGGTTAGGTTAGGGCACGTTAGGTTAGGTTAGGGCACGTTAGGTTAGGTTAGGGCACGTTAGGTTAGGTTAGGGCACGTTAGGTTAGGTTAGGGCACGTTAGGTTAGGTTAGGGTACCTTAGGTTAGGTTAAGGGCACGTTAGGTTAGGGCATGCTAGGTTAGGGCATGTTAGGTTAAGGCAGGACCACGTTAGGTTAGGTTAAAGGCACGTTAGGTTGAGGAAACGTTAGGTTAGGGCATGTTAGGTTACGATTTTGTTTTAAAAAAATTTTTGAACCATTTCTCAAGATTTCTCAGGGTTTTGAACAATTTCTTAAGATTTGTTATGATTTAGGGAAAGATTTTGCCCGATTTCTCAAGATTTCTCAGGTTTTTGAACGATTTCTTAAGATTTATTTATTGTTAAGATTTAGGGAAAGATTTTTTCCCGATTTCTCAAGATTTGCGCGATTTTACTTTAAATCTTGAGATTTTGGGAAAGATTTTGCACATGATTTTGCACGATTTCTCTCGATTTCTCAAGATTTGCATCATTTTTCCTGAAATTTAGCCATTTCGGAAGAGATTTCTAAAGATTTGCCTCATTTAACTTAAAATTTAGCCATTTCGGACGAGATTCCTAAAGATTTGCGCCCTGTAACTGCAAATTTAGCCATTTTGGACGAGATTTCTCCAAATTTGCGCCATTTAACTTGAAATCTAGCCATTTCGGACGAGATTTCTCAACATTTGCGCCATTTAACTTGCAATTTAGCCATTTCGGACGAGATTTTTCGTAATGTTAGCTGTTTACTCGAGAATTGGTTCATTTTGCAAGATTGCAGCTAGAAATGATTTATTCCATTGTCATTGGATTTTGCGCTACATTTTCCCTTTAAATCTCAATATTTTCTTTCTTCACGATCACAGAACAGAGCAAAATACAAATTCCAGTTTAAATTCAGACCGCATAAACGCAAAATTCAAGGAAATAAACCCCAAAAACTCCAAAATTCAAGGAAATAAACCCCAAAAACTCCAAAATTCAAGAAAATAAACCCCAAAAACTCCAAAATTCAAGGAAATAAACCCCAAAAACTCCAAAATTCAAGGAAATAAACCCCAAAAACTCCAAAATTCAAGAAAATAAACCCCAAAAACTCCAAAATTCAAGGAAATAAACCCCAAAAACTCCAAAGTTCAAGAAAATAAACCCCAAAAACTCCAAAATTCGAGAAAATAAACCCTAAAAACTCCAAAATTCAAGGAAATAAACCCCAAAAACTCCAAAGTTCAAGAAAATAAACCCCAAAAACTCCAAAATTCGAGAAAATAAACCCTAAAAACTCCAAAATTCGAGAAAATAAACCCTAAAAACTCCAAAATTCGAGAAAATAAACCCTAAAAACTCCAAAATTCGAGAAAATCAACCCTAAAAACTCCAAAATTCAAGAAAATAAACCCTAAAAACTCCAAAATTCAAGAAAATAAACCCTAAAAACTCCAAATGTCAAATTTTTTAACATTATTCATTCGAGTAGAGTCTCTCTCGTCTTGTCCCGTCTCTACGAAGTCCTCCCCTTTCTCACTCCTAACGCCAATAGATAACACAAATAGGCTTAATCATCATTCATCATCCAAAATAAAATATAAAAAGAGAAGAAGAAATTCACAGATCAGCTTTTAGTTTATTTACAAATATTTTTAAAAATAACAAACACTACTTTTTACAATCCAAATATAATTTTTATTTTTCATACCGGTATAATATCTACTCTTCAAGAAATCATCAAACAATCGCGTTTATTAAACCACAAAACAATCGATACAGTACTAGAAATTCAAGAATAATTCTTCAATGATTTAAATTTACGAGGACGAAGACAAAGGCGGTCCATGAACACGTGCAAACTCACATCATCCGTCAAAATATTTCCTAAAATAACATAAAAAAGCAAATTAATATTGAAAAGCAAACGATTCAAACCAATTCAAACCAATTCAAACCAATTCAAACCAATTCGTCCGTTGAAAAGATGAAAACGAACGTGGAAATGAGGAAAAATGGCTCCTCGCCTCGCCCGACCGCCTCGCATCAACTCACAATGTCAAATGGCACAGTCCTGTTTCATTCGCTCGCCTTTATATCACCTATATATATATACCAGTAGTATACACACAGACCTATATTTACATGTTATATAATATACTATTTTCTCCCTATCTCCAAATAACTAGGCTTACAATTAACATGCAATTGCATGTTAAAAATGGAACGAGTAGCGAAAGTGACGTCATTAATCTCACTCCTTGCTCCCGATTCCCGATCCGACTTATTCTTTGCTTTGCTATGTTCATTGTTCACGACGCCATGTTGGATACATTTATCACACCAAGATTGCTTCAGAATAATGTGACTATTATATTATAGAACATTTCTTTGGGCGTTGCCGATCACAATTGCGAGTTATTATACATCACGATTCACGATTCACGATTCACGATCATGATCACGAGCTTCACGAAGATGGATTGATTCATAGGTTGTACGTATTTCGTCATTTTGAATTTTTCAAATATTCTTTCTATTTATTTGTACAATTCCATTTAATTAAACAAACAATAATTTCAATAATTTCTTTAATTTTATGTACGAAAATCTAATTTTTTTGCAGTGAGAAAAACTTATTTACACGGATTTGTTCGCTACTTTTCACCGCTTCAACTCAACTGCAGTCGGTCTAGAGTTACAGGAATCTCCGTACTCCTTGGAACTTCCCTGCAGCACGCCAAATATTTGGGCATTTGTCGTTGCAGCAGCCCAATCAAACACACAAACAATATAAAATCTCTTCAATAATTTCTTTAATTTTTCGTCATTTTACAGTCCTTTTTTTGAAAATGTCAAAAACATATACACCTTGAATGAGAGAAACAAACGAAGGCACAGAAAAAGTAAAAAATAAAACAAAGTATAGCATTTAACAAATGAAAAACCTTTTACACAATATAATACAATGCAATATGTACAAAGAACGTCCCGTCACAGTTGCAGCAATGTATGAGAAAATAAAACAAGAAGAAACTGGCCAAACTTGCTGAGAACATTTACGAATTTGCGTCGGTTCTTTCCAAAAGCTAGCAAAAACGAAAAAACAATTAAAATACAAATAAAAACTAAACAAAATTCAATTACAGCAGCTCACTCGTTCAAGACTTTTTATTAGTAATTGGCCACGCGATTTTAGCGTCGATTCGTTTATACGCAAACGCGCATTCCACAGCGGCCACTTGCAGTTGCATCTGCATCGAATACGGGCACTCTGCGTCCATGAGTAGCGTTTCTAAAGCAAAAGAAAAAAATTATAAATTGACATTTCATAACGCAAACTCTCCATTTAGTATTTACCTTCTCCGTTGACTAATTTGAATAGGCCATAATCCTGAGGATTCGTTATATTGAATTTGTGAGCGATCATTTTCCCTAAAATAGCAATAAATTAATAAATTGACAAAACACAATAGAATTTTTCATTTCAATCGTACCAACTTCTTTTGTACTAATAGTAGGCCGTACTGGGAACGTTTTTGAAATGATACTGCCATTAATTTCGTCGGGTATCATAATTTTCATAAATCCTTGATTTTCGCTCTGATACAAAACAAGAAAATTAAATTAAATTAAATTAAATTAAATTAAATTAATCAATTTTCTCATTCACTTCTTTGTTGTCGATGGAATTGATCTCTTTACGCCTGTCCACGTGCCACTTTTGAAAGTTTTTCAGCACGTGCACCGCGCTGCTCAACGTGGTCAAGTAGTAGCCGCCTTCGCCGGTCAGCAGCGACGGGTGCAGCAGACCCCACATGTAATCCGCTTCGATTTCGGCCGCAATCATCCCGCAATGGACGAGCACGTACATCAACATCGGCAAATAATCTAAAAATTATAATTTAGCGTCTATTACAATTTCACTTTCATTTTTCTCTCGCTTACCGTCCGCTCCCATCGAAGTTTCGTCTTTTTCATTCACGTTTTGCACCTGCGAGAAAATTAAAATTGCAAATGTAAATAACCAACTAAATAACCGTATTCGAAATTGCCAACGCCGGCCACATCTACAATTTCCGTTTTTCATCAAATAATATTTTTTTTCGTATTTAACGTAGTGTACGTGCACTTTCGTTTTGGTAATTTAATAGAATGATTTAATGACATTAATGGCATTAATTTTTTTGCACAAGTGCAGTACGGTATTCACCAAATACCACAATGAATGCGGTATATCGCAATACCGAATCAATACCGCAATACTGCAAATGGAACAAAACAATAAAAATCAAACTTGAAATGGAACAAAACTATAAAAACCAACACATTTGTGATATTCGGTATTGGTGCGATTTTCAATATTGATGCAGTATTGCAGTATTTGGTGGATACCGCAGTATTATGTCGTAAAAAACAAGCAGGGATTTGTAATGCAGGGAAGCATTACACATGAGACTTCTAAACCCTGCCCCTAATTAAAAAAATAATAATAATAAATTAATGACACAAAACAACCAATTTCGCAATTAAATCATTCAAATTTATAATTTCAAAAGCTTCTTCACCCAGAACGCCGCCAAATTCGCGTAATACGCCGGCGCCGGGATGTAAACCAATCGCGTACAACGAACGTTTCACTAGCTTCGCATTTCCGTCGTTATAATTTCCCGTTTCTCGTTTTCCGTTTTCCGTCTGTCCCAAGTCTATTCCATGAAAATTACGGAAATGACGTCGTCATGATGACGTCATTTCCGTAATTTTCATGGAATACACCGCTAAAAGTGCACTAAAACCGGTTTATTAATTCAACCGGAGGTCGGAAAATTGCGAAAAGTTCCGAGGATACTAATTCAGGTACGCTGAATTTATTGCCGTTATCCGTTTGTCTCCACCTGCTACAGATTTTGAGATATGGATGCCAACGGACGGACGGACGGACAGAAAGAACCGTTTCATTAGACTTTCTAAACATAGAGTTTAGAAGTCTAAAAAACCGCGGTAGATACCGCACACAAGGCTACTAGTATTTATCCATTCTTACGCTGCTAAAAATGCAGGCAGTCGAGGTCAACAAATTCTCCAGTTTCCTCATCGGTGAATAAACTTGTTGTAAACGCCGTAGAAAATGATGCACAGTGTCCATCGCCGATCCCTTGGGTGGAGTGAACTGAGACTACAATCAAAATCAGATAAAAATCAAATGTGGGTCAATCAGGTGGTTTTTTTCATTCTTTCTTCCATACCTTGACCCCGAATTCTTCGGGCGTTTTCGATCTGGCATACTTGATGTTATCGGACAGCAGTTTGAGATCGCCATTTTTGGTGTACTCGTTAACGAACAACTGATAAATGTGTTTCTTCAGCGGTTTGATCACGATCTTGTGAAGAACTCCTTCGAGGATCGCGTCCAGGTTGAGGAACTCGTTCGCTTTGAGCTGATCAAAACAAACAAAATTAATTCAAATTCAAAATTTCACATTTCTAATTGGCCACCTTGCTTCTTTCCACCTGGACCACCATTTCAAACTGGCCTTCACCATGCTTGACTAGATAATTCTTGATGCCGCTCATGAACTGACGGACCTTTTGAAAAAAGAAAATGCTTACAATACAATTCAGTTAATAAATGGGTAATTAATTGTAATCCTACGTTTCTCATGACTATGTGAGGACTCGTTTCTTGACTGTCTAAAGTGCATTGGATGAAATTCTCGATCGTTTTGCCAAAAGTTGTACTTTTATCCTGAGACAACCTGAGAGAAGGGAAACAAAATAAACAAATAAATACAAAATATTGATGAAACTACATTCAATCAAGGAAGACAAAAACAATTTCGAAGAAATTTATCGAATTTTTGATAAATTTTGGTCAAATTTTTGATAAATTTTGGTCAAATTTTTGATAAATTTTGGTCAAATTTTCGATAAATTTTGGTCAAATTTTCGATAAATTTTGGTCAAAGTTTCGATAAATTTTGGTCAAATTTTCGATAAATTTTTCTCAATTTTTCGATAAATTTTTCTCAAATTTTTGATAAATTTTAGTCAAATTTTTGATAAATTTTAGTCAAATTTTTAATAAATTTTAGTCAAATTTTTAATAAATTTGACTAAAATTTTTGATAAATTTTTGTCAAACCGATTCATAAACCACTCCAGTCGTGGTTTAGGTTTTAAACGCCATTCGGTTCATAGAAACCGTAAAAACCAAAACTTTGAACACGCTTTATGTTTTGCTATTCTAGATGTTAGTGCCACCAATGTTGCTTTCAAACCAGTCTACACATACCTGAGAACATATTCCCTAATGGAGTCGCCTAAATCCTTATTCTTATTCCTCAACATAAATATATAAGTCGAAGCTTTAAAAAAAAAAAAGAAAAAAATCAAACCAAACCAAACCAAACCAAATATAAATCAATTTACGCATAAAAGTGTGCGGCGTCTTCCCCTGCGTACAATACGAACTATCCCGATCGAAATCCACGGTCGGCAAACTCGACACCGACGTGCAATCATCCTCCACCAGCGACAACTTCCTATTCCTCACCGCCTCGTTCACCACATCCAACGGCAGCAACTCGATCGCATTCCTCTCGTTTTCCACCTCCTCCATCACCCTCGGCTCCCTCGGCTCCCGAACCATCCTCAAAATCTCCTCCCACCGCGCGCTGTCCCACGGCTCCGAAAACTCCGTCACCGAACTCGCGCTCTCCGACGCCGCGTACGCCAAATTGTCTCTCTCGTGCACGGACCCGTCACACCTCCGCCGACAATTCCGTCCACCCTCGTCCAGATTATCGTACTCGGACACCCTCAACAAATTGCTCCTCGTGAGCGGCTGGATCTCGGGCACGTGCAGGTCGGGCGACTTCTGCTGGATGAGATCCTCGACCGTGAGTCCGTCGGGCGCCCCCTCGCCCTCCCCGGGCGGCGCCTCGACCAGCGGGAACTTGGCGTCGCGCTTCAAAATCGTCTCGACCGTCACTTCCTCGTCGTCATCGTCCGAGTCCCCGAGCAACAAACTCTCGTTCTCGTTCTCGTTTCCCAGCCACTCCCACGACGAGTCCACGGGCCACGAGCAGTCATTGCCCTTCTTCGTGATCAGTTTCGGGATCCCCGCATTGACATTCCCGCAACCCTTTGGTGTCGTCTGCGTCTGCGTGTCCACCATGACGCGGTTCTCGTCCTCCTGCGGCTGCCGCGCCACCAAACTCGACGGAATCCGCGCCCGGCACCGCACCAGGCGCCGGTGCCCGTTCAAATTGTCCAGACTGGACGACAGCGCGCTCTGAGACGCCTCGTCGGACGCGTAGATCGTCTCCAACACGCCTCCGTTCTTCGCGGCCGGCCACTGGATGTTCGGGTCCGAGTGTCGGTGGCTGAGCAACCGAAACGCGGCTTTCGGCGCCACTTTGCGGCGCTGCGGACCGTTCTTCGGTCCGTTCAGCGCGTCAGCGGGCTCCGCGTAGAACGGACTGGAATGTTTCTTCGTCACGGACGGCGAGCCGCTTCCGGCGGCGATCGTCAGCCCCAGTTTGTTCCTCGGCCGACTCGTTTGTGACGACGGCGACGAACTCAGCGTCGACGCCGGGCTGCTTTTCGACGAACTGGCGTCCGACGTGGACATTCCTTCGACCTTGTGCCCGTTTTCGTGTTTCCTCGCCGCCATGGGACTCGAATTGTCCGTCGGCGGCTTAAAAGTGACCAATTCGACGGTTTTCGGCGCCCCGCGCGTCTCCTGCTTGCCCGGCGTGGCCCAAATGTCCTCGTAGTCGCTGATTTTGTCGGCCAAACTGCTCCGGTAGTAGTCGGGGGGCGAGTCGACGATGTTCGAGTGCGTGTAGTGCGTCGATTTCTTCTTCCTGCGCACCACTTTGCCGTTTTTCGGCTCCACGAGCGCCTGTGGACGTTTCGGCGAGTTGTGCGTGCTTTTGTCGGCTTCTGTTTTCCGGTTCGTCACGGGTTTGCACCAGCGGGGCGGCGGCGGTGGCGGGTTCGCGAGTTTCACGAGCAGTCCGGTGGTTTCGCACTCGATGGAGTCGGAGTTTGACACTAGGGAGGTCGTGGAGCCGCGAAAAAATGACTTGGACGGGGGGACGGTGCATGGTGGGCTGACGGTTATCCGTTGGCCGAAGGTGGTGAGCACTGGCGAGCTCAAGAGGGCGTTGTTCGACGGTTTGTTTTGCGGGCTCGTTTTGTCCGTGGGTGATTTGGCCAAGGATGACACCCAGTAATCTGTAAAAGAGGAGAGGTTTTCGTGAATAATGGAGATAACTACTCGTATACATATAATTAGCACTACAAATAAAACAATTCCGACCATTTTCGGATTAGTTTTGAGGTTTAAGCGATGAGATTTCGATTTCCGAAAATGGCGGTCGTTGGAGTTAGCAATGTGATCCGGATCATGTTCTTGAAATTAATTGTTAATCGGTGTTTGACGCGCCGGCGTGTTTTATTACGATTAAATGTGATAAGAATGGACGCGTGTTATTTGTTTACATTCATTTCTTGTTATTTCCGATAAAAATTGAGGTTTTATCGCGATGCGATTACGGTTCCTAAAATGGCGATTACGTTGAGCAGAGTATACACCGTGATCCGGATCAAGTTCTTAGAATCAAGGCGAAATTAATTGTTTCCGGATAATCCAACATGCCAGACTGTATTCTTACGTGAAAATATCGTAGAAATGGTAATTTGACCGGAAAATGTCCGGATGTTTTAATTTTTATTTTCATTTCAGTTATTTTCCCATCCACAATGCGATTACCGTTCCGAAAATGGCCGTTCCCTAAAATAAACGATGTGATCCCGGATCAAGTTCTTTACCCCCAGGATCAAATCCCCACTCCGCCATGTTCCCGCCGTTTAAAAACCGCTAAAAACCCCAAAATCTTTTCATTTTCCCCTTAATTCTCCATTTTACCTCCAATCCATAAAAAAAAAAACAATCAAAAATCCAAAAAGAAAATAAATAAACAAAAACAATAAAATTAAAAATACCTTGACCCAACATGGCGAGCGACGACAACTCCTGTCTAGAGCAGGCCTGCGCAACAGCGGTCGGTAGGCCTAGCTCAACCGGTAACTCGTCACTAAAAAGTAAACAAAAAAGTGTTAAAAAACCCAAACAAACAAAACAAAACAAAAATCAAATCCTTTTCGACTCACCAACATTGGCAGTAATGAGATACGAGAGTTGGAATAGCTTCGAAATAATTATCAGATCCTTCAAGTCGATACTCTCGTCCCACATGCTCGATCAAATAATGCTCTATGTACGGGCCTTTATCATCTGGCAGGCGCACCGAGATCGCCATCGTGTTATTCTTACTCGATTTTCTCACAATAAAATTCTAAACCAAAACAAAAAAACCAAAAAAAAAAAAAAATTAGCACAACAAAACCTTAAAAAACACCAAGTTCCTTACTCCCGGGTCCTTTCCTTGCAGTAGGTGAACGGCCCCTGGCCGCGTGATTCCCGGTAAAAACCAAACCGGATGTGTCCGCGCAATCCGTTCCACCATTCCGATGTCGCACGGCTGCTCATCTTCATATTCGGCCCCGATTTTACCCGGCCAATCCTTCCCATTCGACTCGATCTCCTAGAAAACCAAACAAAAAGCACAAATAAACAAATAGAGCGCGAAAAATGACCCCAAAAAACCGTTAAAAATCAAAAATTAAAAAAAAAAAAATTCCGTTTCGTATACATTTTTAAACTCCACCGTCTTTTTATACAGTCTCCTCACAGGACAATGCGCGCAGCAGTTTTCAACGCTAAAGGACGGAACCCCCACGCTTAATGCAACCGAAGGTGGCCTTCGCTTATTCCGTGACTTAACACCTCGTTGGCATGACAACAAATTGCCCATGGTCCTTGGGACCCACGAAAATGGCGTGTTGGAGCCTTCGATCCTCAATTAGCTTTGAGTTCTCGAAATAAAAAGAACGAAAAAAAAAAAAGAAAATTGTCGCCAAATCGGGACTTAAAACGGAGCCAAAATAACCACACCTTGTGGCGTAATCGCGCAACACCCAATAACTGTCTTTTTTCCTAAATAATTAAAACAAACACCTTACCAGACCTTACCATTCACGACCCCACCTCTGTGGAACTACATTCTTGTATTTTTCTAGGTAACATGGAATTTTTTCCGCGTTTTCGACACTTTTAACGACGAAAAACGAACCACCTGCGCCTTATCAGTTACGTCTGATAATGTGAGGTGAATCACCACTTCGATATCTCCATTGAGAAATGGCGGTCACAAATTTCATGCGAATTTTTTACGTTTTTTTTTTCTTTTCGTTTTTGTTAATTATTTGTCACGGATCCACCCACACAATCAAATTCTTTCGAGGTATTGTCTTTAAGTTTGAATTCAGGGTCGAAGTTGTGAGTCAGGACTGTGTTCCTGGTCACTCACCCTCGGTTTGGTTCGTGCGCGCATCGACGGTTTTTTGGTTGCGATGCGGCGGGAGATCGACTCGTTGCGGCATGCGAATTCGATCTCCGTCAAAACCAAAAATTTATCAAAAATCAGGTTAAATTTAAAATTTCGATAAAAATATAAACAGATTTTGATTTATAATCAGAAATAATATTTAAAAAAAAAATTATCTAAATTTTTATCGAAAATTCAAACACCGAGGATGTTAAGATTTCCACGCGGACTTCGGCCGACTCTCCGCGGCAGGCGAAACCAAACCCCGTCCAACCCAAAACACGCCTTTAAAAATCACAATAATAATCTTCCTCCCCATTTCCTGTCGTGCGAAAGCAAGACCGGAAACACTTATTTTTTATTCCATGGGAATCTTACCACGTGTTATTAAGGTGACTAAAGAATGGAATTAAGTTTTTCGTTACATAAGGTTAGTCCTAAAAGTGAAAATTATGTCCGAGAAAAGCAAGAAATGGTCAAAGATACCTTTCCACCAACACCATTTAACGCCAAAGGACAGAGGTCAGGTGAGTGTACAGGTGTCCTACCATCGAAGGGGGTCCCTGGTAAGGTGAGACTGTCGATGAGAGTCTGCACAAATTGTTCAAGCAAGGCATCTCCACTGAAAGAGAAGAAAAATTAAATAAATAAATAAATAAATAAATAAATAAATAAATAAATAAATAAATAAATAAATAAATAAATAAATAAATAAATAAATAAATAAATAAATAAATTAAACCGGAAATATTGGTTTGGTAAGGATGAAAAAATCATGATGTAATAATGCCGGGTGTTTAAAAGTTTTTTTGAGCCGACTCTCCAGCGCCAATTTGAAGCCCGGCGTTTATTCAGGCCCGGCACATAACCGAAGTATTGACTGTTTAGATAATATAGAGTTTGCGGGATGCATTTTCTCCTTATTTTGTGCCACGTTACACTATTTTAGTGCCATATCGTAAGGGAAAAATCTTTAGTGTATCGTTTTCAACACTAAATTAAAATATAGCGCAGCCAATCAGAATTGAGAACACTATATTGTTAGCTCCGCCCATTGCAAATGGCGATTATTTTGTTGTCCCGATCAAACACATCACAGTCATAGGTACGTAGATTGAATGATTAGTGAGGCCCAAAATTGAATTTTAGGCCCAAAACCATACTTTATAGGCATAATAATGGAATTTTATGCAGAACATTGCACATTTGCGCCCCCAAATTGAATTTTTAGGCCCAAAATTACTAACTGTCAGTACTTGGCTGAAATAGTGTAGTGATAAGGGAAAATTGCAGCCCGCAAAAACTTAATTTATCATTTTTCTCTTACACTATTTTTATACCGGATAGTCTTTAACTGTAAGGGAAAAATGTATCCCGCAAACTCTCTAATAACAATACTTTATTTTTTTTTAAAATTTAAACAATTGTGGATTACACACTCCTGCAGTCTCCTTGTTAGTGTGGGCTGTGTGGGGTGGAGGATATAAATTCCCGTTGAAAAATGGATCGCTCCTATTCTTGGCAATTGAGTATTTTTATAGCTTGTGGACTAATCTCCGACAAATTCCTAGGATGAGTTCAATTCTGGAAGGCAGAAGTGACTAGATTTTATTCAAAACGAATAAAAGTCAACCCAAAGTTATTTTAAGGCGTGGGGGTATAGCCAAATCACGTTAAATCTTGCTAGATTTTACGAGACAATTTGTAAGATTTTATGGATTTGCAGAATCCCCGTGATTTAATTGATTTTGAGGTTTTACTACAGATTTCAGAGATTTGCTGCGGATTTTAAGATTTCAAGATTCCAAGCAAATTTCTTTAACGATTTTGCTCTCGATTTTGTAACGATTTGAAGGACAATTTGGAAGAGCACTCTGAGCCGCGGCTCTTAATCGAGGGCGGCTCTTACGGAGTATTACAATTGTTTACCATATTTTGATTGGAATTTCAATTTTTTCATTGAAATTTCACTTTTTTCCATTGAAATTTCACTTTTTTTCCATTGAAATTTCACTTTTTAGACTTCTAAACCTAATGTTTAAAACGTCTAATGAAACGGTTCTGTCCGTCTGTCTTCAACGTCCGGTCACGTGACCTGAATGTAATAATTCAACTTCCAATATCCCAAAAAAATGAATTAAAAAATTAATCAGGCGTTTGGGAAGTAGACTTTTCTGGTGCAGTTTTTGGTCTACTTTCCAATTATAACAATAAAATTGGCATTAAATGTAGTTAAAAGGGAGAAAATGCTAAATTACGGCAAAATGTAATGGAAAACAGCGCCACCTTGTGGATCCCGTAAGCTATAATGAAGGCAGAAATCTTCGTCGCAAACTGAAAATTGCTCTTTTCTATCTCGAAATGAGATTTGTAAATTTTGAAACCAGTCTCATTCGACTGGAAATACAAATCTGCACCTGCCTGTATCTTTAATTTTTCAATTTGTTCAAGAAAAAGTACCGTTACGATCCACCAAAGTCGGCGACCGCATGGCAAATTTGGTGGAAAATGTGAAAAAGACTGGTTTTTAAAACTCAACAATTTTAATGTTTAAATAAGATTTCCTAAGTGTAATTTGGCGCTGAAAACGATGGCGTCATTATTTTTTCAATTAAATGTAGTTTAAAGGAAGAAAACAGCAAATTACGGCAAAATAATAAGTAAACCGGAGCACCACCTGGCGGAAGCCGTGACCGAAACGTAATGTAATGTAATGAAAATTTGACAAATTGGTCGGAGTGAGAAATTTGAAAAAAAAAATATTTTAAAAAACTAACCGAAGTAATCGTTTAATTAGGGGCAGGGTTTAGAAGTCTAATGTGTAATGCTTCCCTGCATTACAAATCCCTGCTTGTTTGATTAAAATTTCACTTTTTTGATTAAAATTTCACTTTTTTCATTAAAATTTTATTTTTCAGTGAATTACAGTATTTGCCTTCAGACCAATGGGAATTAGGGGATTCTCTGTGTCAATAAGAGTTTAAATTCACCAACAGGTGTTTATTACAACTTTCTATTTCTATCAATTTAAAGCGGTGCATCCACTATTGCCTTTAACCAAACAATCCCTACAATTAATGCTAGTCAAGTATGTTTGTTTGACCACTTTTTAGCTCAGCTAATCCTTAAAAAGCCCTCAGCATAAAAACCCAGCCTATAAATCCTTGACAAAATAATAACCCATCATTATTATGGTAAACCAGCAATAAATAAAACAAGTGCAGTCGGATCGGTGCCAGAAAACAAAACAAATTAAGCACGAAAATATACGAAAAACTTAAGTGTTTCATACTACACCGTCGACAGTACCATTTTAAGACCTTCGTAGATCTTAAGATGGAAACACAAGGGAGCGAGTAAAATTTAAAAGCTTGCTTTTACTTGAAAAAGTGGCTAAAAACTCGCCCGCTTGATCAAACACAAGCTTGCGTTTTTATTCAAAGCTTTGTTTTGAAGCGAGCTTGTACTCACCCAAACTGAGTTTGATTTACCAGCTTCAAGCTTGCTGGTGTTTTGGTCATGTGACTTTGACGGCCAATCAGAATCGTGAGGAAATTCTTGGAGGAGATTTTGGCGGGAATTTCTGGCTAGCTACCTAGCTAGCTTGAGTTTGCCAGTTAAGCTGGTAAGCCAGAAGCGGGTGAAGTGAGCTTGTAAATGACTCCCTCTTTACACTTGTACTAGCAAGCTTTGGAATTTTACCCGCTCCCATGTGTTTCCAACATAGTTCTGAGAATGGATGACATCTTCATTCGCAACAGGTATCTTGATACCAAATTCATACCGCACATCCCATTCTGCGCAAACGATTTCCTTTAAGAAATTTTGGGTCAAATTCTTTGGGTTTTTCTTTTCAGTTTCTTTTTTGTAGGTTTATAGATTGATTTATTTTTTGCGGGTGAACAGCTACCGTCTTCACCCGAATAGTACTGGATCGTGTTGTATTCGAATACAACACCATGGTGTTATATTTGAACCAATAGGAGCAACTTAAATTTTTCGAAAAACGTCGTAGTAACAACGTTTTTCGTTCGAACGTTGCAGAAACAGAACGTTTCTTGGCCGTATATATGTATCTCAAACGATTGATTTTGTACACATACCAAAAATGCCCAAACGAAGAAGTTTAATTTTAAATATTTTAGGACAAAATATGAATTCAAATCTCAATTCGAATATAACACCATCGTGTTGTATTCAAATACAACATGATGGTGTTATATTTGAATTGTTTGACCATGTTTGCAAATCAGCGATTTTTGGAGAAACTCGAATACAACACAATCCAGTACTATTCGGGTGAAGATGGTAGTATTAAGCCTAATAATCTTAAAATAAAGTAAACAAACAACAATAAACTCATTAACAGAAGTAATTAACAGCACGGTTGGTGGCCAAGAGGTTACCGAAATCACTTTTGGGAATAGCGAGTTCTTGCCGTTCGTTTTATTTAAAGTTTGGAGGAACTTTCCTCTCCAGCATGGGAGAAAATTCCATTTGCTGTTTAGGTTTCTCTCTGTAGCACACATGCAGCCAAGTTTGTCTGACCATCCCCAGACAAAAAATCCTATCAGACTGGTCTCCAAGGTGTGTCCTAGCTTCTAATCATGATTCAGCACTGCAGACTGGAGGCAGTTTTTGGTTACTGCACAATTTGACCAACCCACCACAATCACTGTCCAATCTCTTCAAGTGGCCATTACACCAAAATTATTGCCTGCTCCTGCTTTAGCTCCTGGCCATATCAAGACACTATTAATCCGACTCAACTCCTTAAAGAGTGGCTTGCACAAAAATGGTTAAATCTAGGCTTATCCAAAAATTTGAATCGCTAAACTCTAACCGCTCAGAGATTCTGCTAATTCTCAATGGCCGGTTGCTTTGTCAGTGTGTGGATACAAAGAATATGGTCAGGTGATCGTCTTGGCCAATTACAACACTGAGCTAGGAAATGAGTTGGTCTTAGCAACAGACATGATTTCGGGGGCCGACATTAGCAATTTTCGTCTTCGAGATTTATAAATCTCTAGATTTAAGAAAGATTTATGGATTTAAAGATTTATTTGGGATTTATTAATTTATTAAAGATTTATGGATTTATTTCCAGATTTATGGATTTATTTCCAGATTTATGGATTTATTTCGAGATTTATGAATTTATTTCGAGATTTATGGATTTATTTTGAGATTTATGGACTTATTTCGAGATTTTCTTAAGTAAAATATCATGAAAAAAATCGAAAATATACTGGACTGCCTCGATTTAACGCCGGGTACTCAGCGACGATTTCAGCAATTGTCGCCAGCCCCGAATAAACGCCGATTCCAAAAATTCAGATTTTTTGCAAAAAACCAAAATGGCTGACAATTTAGGTGGATAAAAGAAACTGCACATGCATAATGCACAGAAATCACTTCTGTAAGGAAGATAAGGAGGTCAATTGATGGGTTAAGTGTGTTTTGCATGTCATCATGAAATTGAATTGTCGTCACTTCCGGCATCTGTAAGACATTTAGGGAGTGGAAGTCACTGATCCTCCAAGAATTGGATGCACCTACTAATTTTTTTTACCTCAATTCAAGTACCGGTAGTTAACATTCTTTCAAAATTTGTCATTTTTATTTTTTTATTTATATAGAATTTCGGCAAAACTTGGTCACTTTTTGACGAATTTTGTCAAATTTTAAACATATTTTGTCATTTATTGATGAATTTTGCATAATTTTGTTATTTTTGATGAATTTTGGATAATTTTGTCATTTATGATGAATTTTGCATAATTTTGTTATTTTTGATGAATTTTGGATAATTTTGTCATTTATGATGAATTTTGCATAATTTTGCTATTTTTGATGAATTTTGGATAATTTTGTCATTTATGATGAATTTTGCATAATTTTGTCACATTTTAAATTGATTTTGTCATTTTTGTGAATTGTGCCAATTTTTGTTGAATTTTGCCAAATTTTGATGAATTTTGCCAAATTTTGATAAATTTTGCCAAATTTTGATGAATTTGCCAAATTTTGATGAATTTGCCAAATTTTGATGAATTTTGCCAAATTTTTATGAATTTTGCCAAATTTTGATAAATTTTTATGAATTTTTATGAATTTTGATGAATTTTGCCAAATTTTTATGAATTTTTGTTGAATTTTGCCGAACTCTTATGAATTTTGTTGAATTTTGCCGAATTTTTATGAATTTTGCCGGATTTTTATAAATTTTAAATGAATTTCACCGAATTCTGTCAATTTATATCAACTAATTTTCTCATTTTTGATGAAATTTACCCAAATTTCAACAAATTTACCTAAATTTTTAACGAACCTTAGTCCTATCTAAGCCAATTCTAACATTCTCAAATTCCAGACGAATTCCCCCCGAAAAAGCCCCCCAACTTTTAATAAAACGTCAGCATCTTAAACCGATATAACGTCGAAATTACAAGTGAACAGGATATTGTTTGCAGAACCCGCTATGGATGCTGCATTCAAGATTTGCAACTCCTGAGTTATGGGATATCAACTGTCAGCAACGAGTACATGAGGCGAGTGTCAAACAGAGCTCATAAGATTAACTCCCCCTTGTGACAAACAACTACTGCAAAACTCGCGCGGAAAACGTCAAATCGATGAGAAATAAAAAAGAAAATGTCAAAAAAAGGAGAAAAAAAAGTGATAACATCACGTACCACTTGAGAATTTTCTCATTTTCCCATTTTGCTCAACCAATTTCACGTTCCCCTGCACGTAATTTGATTAAACTTTGCCCGAAATTGCTTAATTGAGTTATTTAATGGCGAGTTTGGTGTTCGGGGGCCTCACCTGTTGTTGCGAATGCGCTGTTGATTGGTTGGTAGACCAGTTGCTCGTCTGTAATGAGATCCCTCTTCGAGTGATGTCGAGAAGTCATCCGTTTGACCAATGGGCGAGGGAAGAGTGGAACCCTGACCCAGCTCATTGAGCATATGATCCAGGTCTCTGGCTATGTTATTTAACAACTGCAAGAAAAGAAAAGAATTGAAGATTTGTTAGATTTTGATGGATTTTCGTGGAATTTTGAATTGGTTTGGTTGGAATTGTGTGGGTTGTTGAGTTTTTGGGGTTGGTTTGTGTTAGATTTGGAGGATTTATGCAAGATTTGAAGAGATTTATGGAGATTTTCAGGACTGCATCGAGTTTTTTAAATTTCAAGAATTTTGAGGTTTTTTTTTATTATATAGATTTCTAAAGATTTGTTTGAATTTAATGGATTTACAATAATTTTAGTGATATTTGAGAGGTTTTGTGGAAATTTAAGTAATTTTGTTGAGATTTACGAAATTTTGTTTAGATTTACAAAATTTTATTGAGATTTACAAAATTTTGTTTAGATTTACGAATATATGTTGAGATTTACGAAAATATGTTGAGATTTACGAAAATATGTTGAGATTTACGAAAATATGTTGAGATTTACGAAAATATGCAAGGATTTGTTGAGATTTACAAAAATTTGCATGGATTTGTTAAAATTTACGAAAATTTGCATGGATTTGTTGAGATTTACGAAAATTTGCAAGGATTTGTTGAGATTTACGAACATGTGCAAGGATTTGCAATGATTTCTACGGATTTTGCGAAAATATCAAAGATTTTGCAAATATTACAGAATCTGCCTAATAGATTTGTCAAGATTTTCATTTTCATTTTTATTTCTATTTTTCTCTTAAATTGCATAAATCTGTAAAAGTTGACAGTGATTTCCAAAGATTCGTATGGATATCCAAAGATTTGTAAGGATTTCCAAAGATTTACACAGATTTCCAAAGATTTACAAACATTTCCAAAGATTTACACAGATTTTCAAAAATTTGCATGGATTTTCATAAATTGTCAAAGTTTTTCATATAAATCCAAAGATTTAAATTTTAAATTGATTATCAAAGATTCCCAAAATTCCAACAATTTCCATAGATTACTAAAGATTTCCAAAGATTCCCACAAATTTTTCCAGATGTCTACAGATTTCTAACTTTTTCCATCTCGTTTTCAATCAATCTGTAACACGACATTGCACGCTGCAGAAGCCATGTTGCAAACCACAGGAAACCCCAACTGACAGTTAAAGTGGAGAAACAGAGACATGCTCTTCCTTACTCGTAACACGGACCTCCATCGGCAAATGGAATAAAAATGCTTTTTGCACAGACTAATGCATGCACAAAACCATATCTAACATTGCAAAGATAAATGCTTTATGAGTAATATCATCTTCATATCTCAAGTGCCTGAGAATCAAATGTCCACTTTGGCCAAGGGCGCCACAAAGCACAATGAGTGCTAACTTCGGTCACATGGGGTTTCTGCGAGATAAAAGTCAAACCTCAATCCAATGTCAAATTGCCTTGTTTCAAGCTGACACGGACTTATTAAGGAGAAAATGTCCATTGTTGCAGCCAAAGAGTTTAATTATGCACATGAAAATGCCATTATTCCTTAAAATGCATTTATTAGTTGCCCCTGAAGTGCATTCTTATTCCATAAAATGCATTCTTGCACCTAAAAATGCATTCTTGCACCTAAAAATGCATTCTTGCACCTATAAAAATATGCATTTTTGCACCTATAAAAATATGCATTTTTGAACCTAAAAATGCATTTTTGCACCTATAAAAATATGCATTTTTGAACCTAAAAATGCATTTTTGCACCTATAAAAATATGCATTTTTGCACCTATAAAAATATGCATTTTTGCACCTATAAAAATATGCATTTTTGCACCTACAAATGCATTTTTGCACCTATAAAAATATGCATTTTTGCACCTAAAAATGGATTTTTGCACCTATAAAAATGTGTATTTTTGCACCTATAAAAATGTGTATTTTTGCACCTAAAACATATGCATTTTTGCACCTAAAAAAATATGCATTTTTGCACCTAAATAATTGTGCAATTTTGTACCTAAAAAATTATGCATTTTTGCACCTAAAAAATATGCATTTTTGCACCTAAAAAAATATGCATTTTTGTTCATAAAAGATTATGCATTTTTGTACTTAAAAAATTATGCATTTTTGGACATAAAAACATATGCATTTTTGCACCTAAAAATTTACTTTCTGGCACGTTGATGCAACGAAAAGCTGATCTTCGTTTCCAGGCACAGAAAGTATACTCGAGTTGCACTCAAAAAGGCACTTTACAAGGTGTACTCCCATTGGTCGAGCCAGTTTACGAGTATAGCGATCGATCTTGACAATTTGTGACCGGTCGTAATTTTTTTTAACCGGTCTCAAATATGACAGCAATCAGTTCTGCCAACAAATGCAAACAACTGTATATTCTATTTACAAAAATAAATGATTACTTTATAAATAAAATTAAAAACAATACTAGCAATCCTATTCATCCTAACTCCAAAAGTAGCCTTAAAATTTTTATTGGCATCCATATTGTTTCTTTTTCATGGACATTCACCATATCTTTTCTGTTGCACAGAGCTGTAAGTACCACAAAAAGTCTGGTGTGACAGACTGGCACACGTTCTGCTGCCAGATGATTCTGATAGGCTTTTCTGTCAAGTCTATACACACAGAAAAGTCTGTGGGCCATTTTCAAATCCCCACAAAAGATCCGTGTGTAAACACGGTACCAATGCCGAGCCAAAGGTCAAACATCGCTTCCAAACTACACCAAAGTTCCAGTCTACTAAAGATGAATTATTATGTGTATGATGCACGGATAATGTGAGGGTGAAATGTCAGACATAATCAGGACAATAAACAAAACTTGTCAGCACACAAATCCTATCTTACTTCAAATCTGAGGATCAATGGGATTTTGGCACGAAACCATCAACATCGCCTTTTGTATTTGTATTTGTATTTGTATTTTTGACGCTTAGCGTGGTTATGACCTCTTAGGTTGAATGCTCCTGAGTGGTATTAGGCCTCGCAAAGCGCAATCTAAGAGACGACTTTCTTGAGGACCCGTCCTTGCATTTACACCGAGAACTGGGAAAAACCACAGAAAACCTGCCATAGAAACAGTCGGCGCATTCAATAACTTCTCGTCTAAATTTTTGTCTCGCACGAATTTTTAGACGAAATAACCATAGTGCTGATCATTATTGTTGTTTCCTCTAAACAAACAATAATTGCTACAAAATTGTACTTACGATCGAGATGGTTGCGACCGATCTTGTCCAAAGACCGATCTAACCGAAATCCAAGATGGCTGCCAACGAGACCCGATTTAAACGAAGAACTCGTTACACGGAGATTTAAACGACCTATTTAGGTCGTTTATTTTTAACCCATTTAAACCCATTTAAACGAGCTTTTAAACGAGAATCCCGTTTAAAAGAGTTATTGAATGCGACTAGTATCTAACTCAAACAAGGATGAAAAACAACTGAGATTCCCAGCAGGTCATCCATGGCAAACCTCGAAAGCCAGCTTATTAGCAACATCACTATTCTATCAATTTTCACTTCATTAGTCACTGCAGTTTAGGCACAAGATCGATTGTCATTTTGGAGATTACCTAAGATACCAATGTGCCTGTTCCCGTTTGGATGTAAAATAAGTGGATTCAGAAGAGGATAAATAACTTCTAAGTCTAGAAGTTATGCCTAGTTCACACTTTTTGTAGAACTTTATGATTCTTAATGCTGAAAGTAACCGTAAAAAGTTCGATTGGCCTCCATCTTGTTTCAATTCACCCCAAAACCACTCATGTGACTAGTAAAAGTTGCCATTTTGATCAGAGTTGTAGAAAACCAGAACAAGTGTGAACACCAGACTTGTTAAAAGTTATATATCGTATTTCTTCGATTCTAAGACGCATTCGACTATAAGACGCACCACGTTTTTAGAAATGCTTATGTGGGTAAAAAGTGCATCTTTGAATCGAAAAAATATGCTATAACCGAAACTCTTTATAACGAATCGCGATATAACAAATTATTGATACAACGAATACCTAACAAGTAAAATAAAAAACTACGTTTTTGAAAAAGGCTTTTATGCTGTATCCCTCTTAATCGGTAAAATACGGTATATAAAAAAGTGATTCAAGTGTGTAGTAGGCATGACAAAAAATCTATGCCTTGTACATTTATGGATTTTATTCATACATTTGTGACTGGACCGGGTGCCATCTCGCCTCTCAAAGGTCCCGGATGTTCACCCAAGGGTCCGTGGGCTTGACAGCGAGGGATCATGGCGACGCTATGTCTTTTTGTACAACGAAAGCCGGCTGCAGCAAAGAACGGCAGAATCCAAACAACTCATTCTTATCTGAATCATAAAATGTAGAAATGTAAACTTTTATCTCCAAAATATTTACCGAGCAAACAGAAAAATGCAACCGGCAACTAAATAGAGAAAATGAGTCTCACGGGTTCCATCAGACAGCACGCAAGACAGGAATTTATTTTTTTTCCACCTTCGCCAGAATGGTAACAATGTTGCAACTGGGAGATATAGAACCTTCACGTGCACAGTGAATGAGATCCGCCTTTTTCTTGCCTGTACAATCTCCCTTGTGATGATGAGACTTTCAACTTGTGTTGATTCAACAGAAATCACCTCACTCAACACACTTTCTCCATTGCATTTTCATCATGTTATAATGCCATTATCATTAGTAATTAATGCCTCAGAGTACTGACTCAGCCCTCTTTCATACTCCCACCCCACATCAACCACTATATCTCAACTTTTATTCAAAATAGAAAAGTCTATTATGGGTTTCCTCCTTCCTGGTTCCTTCTAGGACCCAGCATTGAAAGACTGGAAACTTCTTGTTAAGTTTCCCAAAGAGGGTGGTGGAGAGTACATTACATTGTGGGAGCTCAATTCCTCCATCTGGAAAGCAAACATGGATGAATTTAAGTAAATACTGTGATTGACGTGGTTTTTTTTATTTTCGTAGTATCCAAAATTTGGTTATATTTGTTTCTCGATGGTTCAAAAATACATTGAAATTAATATACGTCTTTGATTAAAAGTAGCGGCTTATAATTGCAAAAACTAAAATATTTTGTGTTTTACTTCAATTTTAAAACAAAAATGACGTCATTTCTGGTTTAAACCCACGTTAAAACTTAAAATACACTTAAACTAAAATTGTTAAAACACAAGTATTTTAATTTTTGAATGCAGCTAGAAGGCGACCTTTAATTAAAATTGTATGCGGTGCGTACATACTAGGCATGAGAACGGGACCAATTTTCGGGTCCCGTCCCGTCCCGAGTCCCGAAAATTTAAATTTTCGGGTCCCGTCCCGTCCCGAGTCCCGAAAATTTAAAATTTTCGGGTCCCGACCCGTCCCGAATCCCGAAAATTTCAATTTTTCGGGTCCCGAACCGTCCCGAATCCGGAAAATTTCAAATTTTCGGATCCCGACCAGTCCCATGTCTCGAAATTTTTATGTATTTTATGTTTTTTATGTTTTTTTTTATGTTTTTTATGTTATTTTATGTTTTTTTTATGTTTTTTAATGTATTTTTATGTTTTTTTTATGTATTTTTTATGTTTTTTTATGTTTTTTTTTATTTTTCTGAAAGTCCGCCAGTCCCGTTCCGTCCCGTGTCCCGAATTTTCTGGTCCCGTCCCGTCCCGAATCCCGTAATATAAAAAATTTCTGGTCCCGTCCCGTCCCGTATCCCGCTACGGGACCGGGACGGGACCGGGACCGGGAATATCCCGGTCCCGTTCTCATGCCTAGTACATACTGCCAAAGCAAGTTAACAGCACCATAGCCACATTGGCAATGTTTTTAGTTATCAATTTTTATATTATTGTACCGGTACTTACACAGCTAAAATACCTAAATAAATTTTGCATTCACAGAAAATTACATAAACCAGTAATTTTTTTTGAATTTCGTTGAATATTACCCACAGCTTCTAATTGAGGATGACTCGTATTCAAAATATTGATTTTTTGCCGCAATTTAGAACCGAGGGAGACTTTAATTCGAAGAAATACGGTACACCGTAAAGCTTCAAATTGCAGCCCGGGCGTTTATTTATTTTTTGGATTTTAAATCTATTATTTTTTTTATTGTTTGTCATGATGTTGAATGAAAATACATGAAATTTCAGAAAGAAAAAAAAATAAAAACACTTTTTGAGGTCAAAATTAACCCTAGGTTGGGGTGGGAAAGGTTAATGTACAAATAATATACTTAATTCTGCAAAAACAATATATATATTTTACAATATATATTGTAAAATATATTTTTGAACCATATGGGGTATTGCATTGCACGCTTTCCAGCCCAGCTTCACGATGTTTCCAGTCCGTCAACCCTGGCTCCTAATTTCCTCTATCTCTATCAATCTTTCCCTTACCAATGCATTTTTATAGGTTTTAAGTACCCATATCTGCTAACAAACAAGAGATAGAAAGATAGGCTGTGTCAGAACTATCTTGAAAGTGGGTCTTCTATAATGATTTAATCAGCTAATTAAAGCGGGGCGATAAGCTTAAAACCAACTGATTCCGTCGAAAAGCATTCAGGCAAAACAGATTCAGAGGAGCAGGAGAATGTTCAGCAACCAAGTACTTCATCTTTATACTCTATTAACCAAAAATTGCTAAGTTGAACAGTTGCCAGATTGTTGTCAAGTTGCTAGCTCCAATGACATTGCCAACATTTACAGCATGATTATTGCAGAATATTGTGTGTAAAGCTAGGTTCACACTCTCGTGTGCACACTAGATGCAATGCAAGGAAAAATTAGTCAAATGCAATGCAGAGTCTGTTCACACTGCAGGGCACGTGTGAACAGAGCTGAAACAATTGATGTTGCATCCGGCCAACCAGATGGTTTCAATGAAACCTGGAATTGGATCTAGTTCTAGAAATAGTTACAGAATCCGAAAATGACGGCTGTTTGCTCGTGGTAAAGTCTCGCCAACCAGACGTGAATCGACGAGAGTTGGCGTCAATCGTGATTGGTTGGCCGCAAAACCTTTCCTTGCGTTGCGTCACTTAACTTACTTCAGCTTAGAGTCGTAGCAGGAATTGGCATCAACGTCAAGAATTTTTGGACGCAAGCAGCTTGCGTTGCGTCTAGTGTAAACACAAGTGTGAACCTAGCTTTAGTCTAGCAGAAAGTTGCATCTTTCTCGAACAATTCATATGTATCGCATTTCTTTGATTCTCATGCCTAGTTCACACTTGAACCACTTATGTAGAAGTTGTGACTTTTAGAAAGTCTAATTTCTACAAGTGTGAATGATCTATTTTTAGACTGTTCACACTTGTTCACTAGTTATGTAGAAATCAGTGACGTTTTTTACTTGATTATTTGAGTCTGGAAAAATGATAGATTATTTGTTTATGTCTGGTAAAATGTTATCCACTGAAAGGTAGGGGGTTTGCTTTTCTAATCGTAGCTGATGATCCATTAAAGGTAGAAACTTCTACTTTTTTTTAAAAGAAAGAGGGATGCCAGTTTAGTAAACCGACATATTTTTTAAACCTGTTTTCCATAATAAAAGTTGACAAATTTGGGGCCGAAACGAAAATTCACGATCTTGTTTACACTCTATCTTTACGACCGAAACGCATTTTCGTTCGTATTTAACGAACCATTAGGGCTAGAAAGAAATACTTTTTTTTAAAAGAAAGCTTATTTTTTTCTCTACATTCTGATATGTTTTATTAATTTTTACATGCTTTTGAAAGTACTTACTTTTGATGCCGAAAGTAGTAATAAAAATTGATTTGGCATCCATTTTATTTCTTGGATTTTGCTACGATCAGTCACATGACAGAATGGGGGCGGGACTTAGAGTTGTGACGTCAGGTTGTAGAAGTCACTTCTACAACTTCAAGTTGTAGAAGTGTCGCCATTTTGTTCCGAGTTTTAGAAAAACTGGAACAAGTGTGAACACACGACTTTCTAAAAGTGGGCGGGTTATGTACATAAGTGGTTCAAGTGTGAACGGGGCATAAGACACACTTTTTTCCCCATATAAACATCTCTAAAACAGGGTATGTCTTTCAATCGATGGCGTCTTAGCATCGAAGAAATACGATACTCCCGCACACATCCCAACTCAAGTAACACAATGAACGAGATGTTTAATAAGGATGTTTAAAATTGTATCTACGTACGTACAGTGGTGGCCAAAAGTTTAGAACCACTACTGACACTTGCACTATTTTGTGTTTTGACAAAAAAGTAAAGCCTGCAGCATCTTTCTGATACAAAATATGAATTTAGCATTAAATTCTGCCTCAGAAAATGTTAAAACATTTAAAGAAATCATACATTGTAATTAATAATAGTAGTTTTTAGTGTTTGTGTACAAATTGTTGCTGGACAATAGTTTAGCACCACAGCATTAAAATAGTGCAAGAGACAGTAGTGGTGCTAAACTCTTGGCCACAACTGTAGATGCGACGTTGGGGCACTCTCAGTTTTTGAACAGAAAAGACATTTCTTGCGACAATAAAAAATCCAAATTTAATTTTATTCGTCTTTAATATCCAAGTCATTTTCTCGAATAACATCCTCAAAGACCCCTAACTGTGTGAACCTGCAAACTTGGGATCAAGCCAACAATCAATGCCTGCATAACCATACACACATCCCTTACATGACAGTAAAATTATCATGAATCAACCAAAATAAATCCCAAAAAGACTTATCTACCACATCTAAGCCTCATAAAACAACAGAAAACAAACATATTCAAGATAAAACTGAAATGCATTCCAAAATCATCCAATTTTTATCTCCGGCGCTAAAAAACTAAAAAAGACGCCTTCAGACGAAATCCAGCGACTTAAGCGCGACAAACCGATCCAAATTTATGAGCCAAAGGCGGATGAAAGAAAACATCCCATAGGAATATAAAAGAAAAATTCTCTTTTTTTTCAATTTCTCTCAAAACATTTTCTTGGTTTCATTCTTTTCCCATTTTTTAAAGTTGGCCAAGTTCCTCGAAAGAAACTATTCTGTGCTGCCAATTCGGCACGTAAAAAACATTTAGAAGTATCGAGTGGGAAGGAGAAGAGAGGCGGAAAAAAGTTCATTTCAGGTTGGCGATGGAGAAAAGCGGCTCAGGGATCAATGATTATTCAAAAGCCCATTCACATTCTGGCCGTGGTTTCCTTTTGCTATATAGATGATAGAAAGAAGCTGAGTTGGGCAGAAGGGGGCCACTCAATGAAGGGAGGGGACTCAGGTAATATTTTTGTTGGAAATCAAAAAGGCCAAAAGTAGAAATCCGCTGTAATCAGCTTCGCTAGCACGTTCAGCGAGGAAAATGATTTCGAAGACGTAGGGGGATTAATTTAAGGAGCTAGTGACATAAAAATCATTACGTTTGCGACTGTCTTAAGAATTCTAGTCTTTCTATTTTCTCTTCGGTACCAAGCCAAAGAATTTGAATAATAAAAAGAAAGACAAAATCCTCGCACAAACGACAAAAATGAGACAATAAACAACAAAAATGAGACAATAAACAACAAAAATGAGACGATAAGCAATAAAAGTGAGACAACAAGCAACAAAAGTGAGATAAGCCACAAAAGTGAACCCAGCGACAAAAGTAAAACCAGCGACAAGTGAGAAAAGCGACAAAAGTAAGATCAGCCAAAAAAGTGAAAAAAGCTACAAAAGTGAAACCAGCGACAAAAGTGAAACCAGCGACAAAAATTAGATGAGCTTCAAAAGTGAGATAAGCCACAAAAGTGAAAGAAGCTACAAAAGTGAAATCAGCCACATAAATGAAACCAGGGACAAGTTAGATGAGCAACAAAAATGAGACTAGTGACAAAAGTGAGACAATAAGCAACAAAAGTGAGACAATAAGCAACAAAAGTGAGACAATAAGCAACAAAAGTGAGACAATAAGCAACAAAAGTGAGACAATAAGCAACAAAAGTGAGACAATAAGCAACATAAGTAAGACAAGAAGCAACAAAAGTGAGATAAGCCACAAAATTGAAAACAGCGACAAAAGTGAGATGATTGACAAAAAAGAGATGAGCAACAAAAGTGAGATTAGCCACAAAAGTGAAACAAGCGGTAAAAGTGAAGCCAGCAACAAAATAATCTTTCAAAAGACAAAAATAAAAGTTGTACAGAAACAATATGATTTAAAAAGTGATAAAAGCATCCAAAAACCACCAAAAGTGAAACAAAAAATTCCAATAAATTAGAAACATACTTTCAATACAATCTACTAAAACAAATTCACAAGTAACAAAAATACCAAAAACAGTTTGCCAAAATTAATCCAGCAGTGACAACCGTCATCCACAACTCCCAAAAGCCAGAAAAACAACACAAACCGTAAACTTTGTTATCTCTTGAACAGTTCAGAAACCAACAAACAATAACAATTCCCCATATGATCAAAATTGATGCTTCAAGCAACATCTACACGGGGTTTCAGCCTACTTTTCCATGAAGTTTAATAGGCATAATAAAGCAAGTTAGAAAATAAGTAACCATATACAATACATTACAGTTTCTTATCAAGCTTGGCTCCATTCCATGTTGTCATTGATTAAACACTACCACTAATAAAGATGATGTGACTGCATTAATTAGCAACTTTCTCCATTTGCAGACATTCAGCCGCAATAAAGATCCACATAAAATTAGTTTACAATAGCTTCATTAGGTGCATTCAAAGTTCGAATGGATTATTAAAACGAAAAAGAGCTATTGGTCCAACCAACTCTCGATTCCGTCTTTTTATTGGAAAACATTGCGTCAAATTGCCCGATTACATACAAAATAAATGGGTCGCAATCACATAATCGATGCCGTTTCAACATCAACGGACTTTACATGGTCACAGTTTTCCAGAAAAGTGGAAATGTCGCCATTACATCGACGTTTGTGCTTTATTTAAAATGGCGTCAAATGAAAAGAAAAATCATTTGACGTTAAGTTATAAAGGTCGAACCTCACTATTTATTACGAACGAATGTACTTTATTTTAGCGATCTCATTTTAGCGATTTCATTGAAGCGACACCCCACGACCACGTCATTTTAGCGACTCAAAAATCACTACAATGACATGTTCGCTAAAGTGATGGTCGCTAAAACGGCACTAATACAATTTTTAATATTCTATGTTTATTGTATTAGAATCTACCGCGACTTTGGAAACGGCAACTACGTATATTTTAGGTTTAATTCCTAAGAAGGCCCCCCCCTTGACCCCCCCCCCCCGCAAACCTAACCTGACTGGTTTTTTTATGCAAAACCATTTTTTTGAGCGGTACATTGTTGTCGCGATAAATCGTGTCGAGTCGTTAAAACGTAGCAATCGCTAAAATGCGCGTCCTAAAACGTGTCGATCACGATGGAAAAATTACCATATTGTCGCTAAAACGTAATCGCTAAACTGGGTTTCTTTTTGTAAAAATCGCTGAAACGAGCATCGCTAAAATGGGTTTCTTTTTGTAAAAATCGCTGAAACGAGCATCGCTAAAATGACTATAACCGTTACAAACAGGTCAAGGAAGCATAAAAGTGTTCGTAATAACAAGAATTCGTTATACAGTTGAACCTCTTTATAACAAACCGCGATATAACACTTTTTGTTATAACGAATACGTTATTTCAGGGTTTCCCAAACTTTTTAGCATTGCGACCCATTTTTAAGCAAGGCGATCTTTCGCGCTCCACTTCATCTACTGGTGCATTAAATTTTTCAAAAATAAACTACTAAATATCCGTAAAAGAATTGATTCTAAGCACACAAACTGAAATGATTTGAATTTGGCAGTATTGTCTGGGTACATGTAAACGTAAGCGACATAAACAACGGCCTTTAAACGTTATCAGAAAACGACTTAACTTACCTCATATTTTATCTAACTATTTTCTTATACTTTCCAATTTAGTCGCATCAGCAAAAACTTCTCCCCTTGTGGGCTTGATGGTTGAAAAATTCTCATTGCTGCTACTCAACTCACAAAAATAAACCTGGCAATGAATTCCCATGACTCATTCATATCAGCATTTCCACAGCCCACCACAGAGTGAAAATGAGGGTGATTATCAGCCCACAATCACTCCACTTGTTCACACTTGAAACCAACATATATATACAAGCAAATCAACCACTCAAAAAATCCAATTCCCTTCAATTAATTTTCAAAAAAAAAAAAATATTATTAAAAATAAAAATTAACACTGTTGTCCAAAATTAGGCTTATTTTTTCCTCCACCCTGTTTACAGGAAAATGTTTTAATGATAAAAAAAGGAAGGAAGTTATGGTTCAAGGAAACAATTATAATCAAAAACTTCCACCTTCATATGAAGGCCTATTAATTCACTATCAGAAAAAGGCAATTATTGATTTTTTTCATACATTGGACCAACTAATTATGAGGGGAAAAAATAGACAGGAAAAACTTGTGCTCATAGAAAAATCCAAGCATGCAAGCACAAAAGCCACTCCCAATAATTAAGGAGAAGAATAAAATAAATAAATTAACCCCCCATAGAAGAAAAAAAAAGGATGTGGATGAAAAATTAGATCCAGGGTCTTGCCCATCCATTTATGATATCTAGGGTTGGTCTTACCTATCAACATGTCCAAGGTCAGAATTAGTGATTTGTTGCAATAGAACCCCAGCTAAAGATGTAAATAACCTTTGCATGAAGGCCTCATTTTTTTAATTGCTGTTTTTGTAGGTTAAAATACTTAAAATCAAGTCAGGAGTGATTTTGTTTGTTTTATTTCATGTTTGCTTAATACAAACAACATTATCTCCACCAGGGAAGTGAAGAATGTAGGTTGGAAATAAGGTGCTTGCCACATTCACCATTAAAGGGAATATATTTTTATTCGGTGCTAGAAAAACAGATTTTGTTTATTGCTAAGCTAAAAAAGTAAAACACTGACAGGATAAGCTCCAATTCATTTCAATGATGTGTCAAAATGTTAAATCCAATAAAACCTCACCACCACCTAAAATTCTCCACGGTTTAGACATTTTGTGGAGCTATTTCGCTGTTTTCTCTAGTAGGCAGGGTTGCACGCATTACTGCAAATTGGTAACCAGTTATCGTTATAGTTAATAAGCCGCAAAAGGGACTGCAGTATCTTGATGCTAAAGTCAGACTGCACATCAAATTCTGCACGTGCATTTAAAGCTAGGTTCACACTTGTGTTCACACTAGACGCAACGCAAGCTGCTTGCGTCAATTCCTGCTTCAACTCCAACATAACTAAAAATCGTGCGGCCAACCAATCATGATCAACTCCAACTCCCGTCGATTCACGTCTGGTTGGCAGTGTTGTATGCGTTACTGGAATTTGGCAACTAGTTACCGTTATCGTTACAATACCGTTACATTTACGTTACGTTACCGTTACATGTTTGCAAATTACCATTATTTCTACTCTTTTTGTTTGAAGTTGTAGTTTCTTAGTTTATTTTTGTGAAATTTATTGAATTAATGTTTATTTTATACACATAATTTGTAAAAACAATAATTCACACGACAAGGAAGACACCACAGAAATGAGTTTTGAAATGCAACAATTATTACCAGGAGAATGGTTACCACAGGTGCAAATTGCACGGTGAACCGCTTCGTTTAGGTAAAACCAAAACTATGTCTCTAACAATAATTTTGTACAATAAATACTTGTACCAACACTGTGGGTTGGTTAAATAAATTGATGATTCTAACGGTAGTAAAGTTTAGTAGTATTATGTTGTCATGTTTATGGGTTAGGATTGTGGCCAACCAAAGCCGGAACAAGCAGTTTTTGAAGTTCTTGCCAACAGTATTGATTCTGAGATATGTTCACTTTGCAACTGACTATAAGCTTTTATGACCCAAATGCACCAGTTGGAGTTTGAAAACAAACAAGTAAACTCCCAGGCTGTAACCATAGCAAGCAAGAGTTTCACTCTTTATTGGCTGTGCATTAAGCCTTTGACACGACTAAACGACAGAATTTGAAGCGATAAAACATAAATAATCACCCACCCTCAAATGAAACAAACTCCAATAATTAGTACACAGGAAACATTCTGTTTTTAATTCCACTTTTCCTATAGTTGTTTTGAACTACCGTTAACATCTTTTTCAATTCCAAAATTTCAAAAATCCGATTCTAAAAACTTGATTAGAAAATCAGTTCTTAACTTTGAACGAGTTAAAAACCGATCATATAATCAAGTTTTTGATTATCTTGAGCATGCACAGTTATGACTTATTATAATAATTTATATATATATATATATATATGTATAATATATTATTATTATTATTATTTATTTAAGAACGAGGAATCTGTCAAACATTCGATTGCACGAATACGGTCAAAAAGTGCTTAGTTCCCCGTCAAAACCGAGCACCGGTATTCAGCTGAACACCGGTGATCAAAACGAGTGTAAATGTCGTGTAAATGTTGTGTAAACTGGTTAAAAAGAAACGACCTGCATGCCATGTTTAAATCTCTGTTCAACGAGTTTTCTCGTTCAAATCGGGTCTTGCTGGCAGCCATCTTGGATTTTCGTTAGATCGGTCGCAACGATTTCGATCGTAAGAACAATTTTGTATCAGTTATAGTTTTTTTAGAGTAAACAACAACAATAATGATCACCACTATGGTTATTATTTGGGCTAATTTATTTACACCTGAATTTACACAGAAATTTATTTTTAAACTCGAAAATTGGGTCGTTTAAGTCGACATTTACACATTAAACAACCAGCTCAACATGCAAATGACTTTTCGAATGCACCTACTGGCTTCCGAATTTGTCTTTTTCGCTGGATTTGTACTTATTTATGAACGCTGTCTGACAGATCTCATTAGGCCTCTCCACACTTGGGGCTTGATGAGCACTGTACAGTACACCAACCACTGGGTAATAGATTGATGGCCACACTAGTTGTTCCCCACAGAAATCTTAAGAGTAAACTATGGCATCCATCTAATCAAAGTTATAATATAATCTTGACATCACTTCCTGTCCTCAGGGTAAGTCATCCACCATAGTTTCTTAACCCATCTAGCTGAAACTCATCAGACGTTGAAAGATACCGTATCTTTGCAAAAGTACGGTATTGTTTCCGTATTTAACCTCACGAACGATGAATTTACGCTTTGTCGGCGACGTTCAGACTTCGTTTATTACATTAAACAAATGTAACAAACGAAAAACCGAAATTGTAATTGCTGACAAAAATGGCAGTTTTGAATAAGATCCGCGGCTCTTAATCGATAAAACACGGTATAACAAAAAATTTCAGATCCAGAACAAAAACAAGGAAGGAGGAAAAGCTAAAATCAATCAGAAAATATCACAGCCACTCAATTGAATCATTTTTCTTGTAACATTTCATCCAGTTCATCTATAGATTTCCTCAGGTTGTGACAAGAATTTGAAATCCTTTCAAAATAAGCCTATTAACATAAATCAATGTTTAAAGACCCAGCAGAAAAAGAGAAGTTGAAATGAAAGAAGAAACAAACCAGTTATGCTTATATATTTTATGCTCTGCCATAAAAAAACAAGACTCTCTCTACAGATGTTGACAAACCTTTGGATTCTTGTTTCCATCAGGTTAAAGACTTCTTAATACTTTTTTATATTTTCATTAAAATTTAAATGTTAGAAATTCCCAAGAAGATTTTTTTTCCTTCTGCAGTTTTTCCCACCATGTGAAATTAATTATTATTTTTTTTAAATATATTCCATTGAGAAAAAATGCTTTCATTTTTTTTTTCCCTTCAAATTTTCCTTCTTCCCACACCAAACTCACCGAAAGAATCCAAACACTAAAATGTCACTCAAACGTTGGAAAGAAATTCACACACCAAGAAAGCAGGATCCAATTGATTTAAAACTCAAGCGCTAACCACCAAAAGTCTAAATTGGCTCGAGTTTTTGGCAACTCGACATTTTGAGCCGACAAAACCATAACTGGTTATGTTGTCGCTATTTCCCCATCAATGAAAAGAAACTCCCTCGTGATCCGGAGCAGATGGGTTTAACGGTAGTAGCATTCAAAAAAGTGTTTTGAAAGTGTTGGTGTTTACGGCAGGAATAAAATGGCTGGTCTCCAGAACGCCCTCAAAAGGCACAATCTTCTGAATCTTCAGTGGACTTTAGCGACGCCCGTAAAAAATTTTAAACTAGATAATTCTAATCCAGTTTGTGAACTAGATAATTGCCAAAGAACTAGATAACTGCCAATGTCACTTTCCACAATTCCGTGCGCAATATTGTCAGTTGATTGTCTATTGGTTGCATGCTAGCCTAGATATGTAGATTTTTTATTCTTGGTGCGAATCAGAGATGTGCATTGGCGTAAAAACCGTACCCGTTACCCGCCCGTTAACCGTCTCCAATAAAATTCTGTACCCGTACCCGCCCGTACCCGGGGCATCCCCAAACCCTACCCTACCCGTACCCATACCCGAACGCAATTACATGTGCTTACTGATCGATTGCGATGAAATCATCGATCGCAAAACAGTACGTACATCGTACATATTTAATTTGCGACGTTTGCACCACATCTCTGGTGCAAATGCATTAGCCTAATTATTTTGTAGGCTAAATCATCCAGAACCAGATTTAAATTTCAGGCTAGCCCAAGCTTTCTGGCGCGAACAACGTATAACATCGCAAAACCAAAACACCTAAAACACAACTTTTTGACTCAAAAAGAAGCTGGAATTCTGGAAACCACCTCAACAATTCCAAGCAGTCAGTAAACCTACATTTTATTTTAACAAAATCACTCACCTGACTTATTCCCTGGTAGGAGTCATCACCAATTTCCCCTTCGGGCTGTCCCTGATTCGACATTGCAAGCTGCCATCTCAGTTTTGCCAGAGTTTTACAAATGAAGTTCCAAAATGGCTTCCAATAAAAAAAATCCAATCTATTTTGAGAAAAAAAAGAGAGAAAAAAAAAAATTAATGAAAAAAGTCACATCTAACCCCTAAAGATATAATAATTACTTTGGCCCTCAAATTCCACAATCCAATGCTCCTATTACCATTAATAATCATATTTCATCTCGCCAAATGACATCCCATCCCAATCCCTGTATTTCCTCAAGACAATTTCACCCAGTTTCCTACATTGCAACAGCTTGCTGCATTATTTAATAATATTTCAGGCACGGCCTGTCTAGCCCCTTTATACGAAGGGGATTAATAACACTAATTGACTTAATCTGCTCATCAAATTTACATTAATAAATTATTTTCTTAAAAATAAAACCCTTCATGATAATTAGATTATAATTTGCTACCTTAAAGGATTTGCAACGAAAATAAGTGTGATAAATTAAGCCCGGGAGTAAAGGATGGCGGCTTAATTACAAGATGATCCCTAACTTAAGCACCGTACTTCTTCTTGCAGATTTTCTTGCTAACAATAGGTGCGTTCAAATTGATTAAGCTAATGCTTAAAGTTTGCTTAAATCAATAAAAATAAGTGAAATAATTACTTCTGGTTTTTACATCATATCTCTGAGAAGTCAAGTCGAAAGAATTCAAATAAGAGGATTAAGATCGAGAGAAATTGAAAATCACTTCTTTGACTTATTGAAGCGACTTATCTCTTCGGCACCTGCTATAGGCTGTTCAAGAATTCCCTTCTTTAAGTCACTTAAAGAGAAGTAAATTTGTCTTTTAAAGATTGAATGCACCTAGTATGGACGCCTAAACAGCCATAAATTATCATCAAAAACCGCAAAAACAGAAACCACTACTATAGTGATTTACCGTACTGATTTGTATTATAACCGGGATTCGCAAAGGCACCGGACCCGTTTAAACGGTATTTGCTCATTTAGTTGACGGTCGTTTTGTCAACTACGTTGACTTTGTGTTCATTTAGTTGGCGGTCGTTTTGTCAACTACGTTGACTTTGTGTTCATTTAGTTGGCGGTCGTTTTGTCTAGGGTTTTGATACCGGTAAACCGGACGAGAAATCCCAGTACCGGGAACTGGGAATTTTCAAAAATTACCGGTTCCGTCAAAACGTCATTGAAACGTTATATTTTTATAACGTTTCAATGATGAAAATGGCCATTTTTGATGATAAACGGCTAAAAATGGCCATTTTTACTATGAAAACGACTAAAAATAGCCATTTTTACTATGAAAACAGCTAAAAAAGCCATTTTTACTTTGAAAAATGGCTACAAATGGCCATTTTTGATGAATATCATCTGACCTTTTTTTAGTCCCAGAAGTACCAATTTCCCGAGAGTACCGGCCATTTTGGTATCAGAAACCGGGAACCGGAAAACGGCGGAAAAACAGAAACCCTAGTTTTGTCGACTACGTTGACTTTGTGTTTATTTTGTCGACAATTAGCGTCGCCAAAGTGAAATTCGACTAAACGAACTCTTGTCGTTTAAACGCCGGGCGATCAGCGATCAGCGACGATTTAAGGAATTGGTGCCAGACTCGAATAAACGCCAGGCTCCAAATAGGCACCAGATGATCAAGCCAAAAAAACTTTTAAACGCCCCGGCTATTATACAGGCAGTACGATCTGCAAGTTCCATCAAGGACCGTCGGACATCCACTTATATTTGTATTTTTTAAAACGACTTTGCATGGGCGTGATCCCTTAGACTGACTGACTATACTAGGATATTCAAGCCGCTATCTGTGGAACGACTTTCTCGAAGGACCAAACATCGATAACTGGTGTGTGGTCGACGTTCTTGTCGTAGTACCTAAATCGGACTAGGATGAAAAACTACTCCAATTCCCAGCAGGTAACCCATCCAAGTACTGACCACGCCCAATGCTGCTTAACTTCTGCGTTCTGGTGGGAACAAGTAACCGCGCTAAGAATTTATTCCGTCGCTACTCTTGCAAAACACAGTGGCCTACAGACAAAATTAAAAAAAAATAAAATAATCACTACCCAATTTCTCTTAAAACATCAGCCATTACATATTTTTCCCTCACAGACAAAACAAAAAAACAACTCTTAACCCTAATTACTACAAGGGAAAGGTAAGTCAATTACTGATTCAACTCCATTTCAACTTGTACACCAACCTCAAAACAAGTTCTGACCTTCACATGGGCAGTGGTCTCTTGAAGGAACCTGTTCTGTGTTGCTGTTCAATGGCTTCCTAATTTCAATTTTTTTTTCTATCCAACTCTCCCATTAAAACAAAACAAACCCTGGGGCATTTCAGTCTAATTGGATAAAAACTGACAACAATCCCACTTTTCCCCACACTAAATTTTCAACAAAACCATTTTTAAAAAAAAAAAAAAAAAATTCTTTACAACATTCATCCTAATCAAATTTATTCACACAAACACACCCAACTAATACATCATCACTTAGCATGCATGAAGAATTCTTAATTTTGCCACTTTGGGGCTGGGGTTCAAACCACAATGCTTTGATACAGTTTGCAACAAAAGAGGATAATTCTACCTCAGATCAAATCCAGCAATTATTTTGCTATTTCTTTTCACAAACCACATGACCCCTGATAACCAATCACAGTGTTTGCAAAAACAGACACTAGCTGCATTCAAAATGTGATTCAGTAAGTGAATTTATGGACAAATAAAGAATGCTCCAAAATTAGGAAATTTGTGAATTTTGGTCTCCCGTTTTAGCGACGTCGTTTTTCAACCTAACCTAACCTAACCTAACCTAACCTAACTGCATCTAAGCACCTTACAGCTATGTCGCTAAAACGGGCGTCGCTAAAGTGAAGTAATCCGACTCCTGGTGCATTGTTGTTGCCGACATCGGGTACGATCTGCCTCTGCCATTACGCTGCTAGGGCCGACATTACTCCTCCGTCAGCCCCTGCCTTTCAATGCATCCATTTTTTGTTCGTTTATTTTTGGACATGTCGCTGTTCTGAATTTACATGGCAAAATTTGTGACATGTTGACTTGTGTTAATAGGATTTCAAATCTGGTTCACTTCACTTTTACAACTTAATCCAATTCTGCAAATAGAAGTATGTCAACAATGCTTTCCTTGCAGCAAAACAAAGAAAACATTCCCCCCAAACAAATAGATTTGTTTTAAGATGCTTACTGAAGATGTTATTTGTGGGTTTAAAGTTTATTCATCAATTCACATGCATTGGTCTTTCATTTGGGTGAAGTGGCAACAAATTATTGCATTAAATGATACAAAAGATAAGCTATGCACATAACTGCATCATTATGGAAACTGTAAACAAAATTCCACATTCCTTGGTATTTTCAAAATAAACAGTCAAACAACAAGCTTGTCTCACAAATTCTATCCAAATATCAATTAACCCAATGTCTATTTATATTACACCAAAGAAATGTGATTAAGACTCAAGTTAACCCTTTAAAACAAGGTTAATTTTTTTTTAACTTTTCTGTTTTGTGTTTCAATTAGTTTCTAATTATTTTTCATTTAAAAATCTAAAAAAAATATTTTAAAAAAAAATAAAAAATAAATATTTTAAAAAAAAAATCCCTAAAATCCCAAAATAGCCTCAGAGGGGAAAATGGCTTAAGATTTATGCCCAAATGATTTCAAATAAGATTAAATTGTTTCCATAGTTTAAGCCTAAATATAATAATTTTTAAATTCCTCAAAAGACCGGTTAAAAATAAGCCGAAGTCTTCCAAAAATTGCAATTTTAAGCCTAAAAAAAATCACTCCAAAATGGACAGAAAGAAAAACAAGAAATAACCTTTCAAACCGAATAGTCGATACTAAAAAAAAAAATTTAATAAAAGAATGGAAAATATAGGTCAAACCAAAAAATGCACAACAAAACAGGAGTGAGTGTTTTAAAAATGGATAAAATATAGAATGAGTCTATTTTTAGCCACCACAACACACATTTGCCAAGCCCCAAGTAAACACAGACAAAAAAATAGACAAATGAGGCCATAAACTCTCAAACTCAAGCCTTTGTCCCCTAATTTAAACCCCTTTATGGCCCTAACAAGAAAACAATAAACCCCAGTCGCCCCTGACTCTCCTTAGAACATATCCCACCAACAATGTTTCATCATGTATGACAAAATAAGAGTGCAGGAGGAAAACACTTTCATCACCTTGCAAGGAATTTTGTCTCTAAGGACTACTTTGTCCTTGTCAAGGGATTTTTTTCAAGTACTATGTGTACAATTCCCAACATGTGCAGCTGATGGCTTTTACTTCCTTTCCAGAGGAAGTCTGCACTGTTGGATTATCCGTTCTCCAAAAAAAGAGAGATTTGGTTAACCGCATTCAAAAAAAATGAAAGGAAATGGACAAATGCTTGGATATTTCATTGTTAAGCAATGATGATTAACAATAATGTCTAACAAAGTTGATGTTTAAATGATGTTCAACAATGATGTTCAACAATGATAATGTTCAACAATGATGTTCAACAGTGATGTTCAACAATGATGTTCAACAATTGATGATCAACAATAATGTTCAACAATGATAATGTTCAACAATGATGTTCAACAATGTTGTTCAACAATGTTCAACAATGATGTTTAACAGTGATGTTCAACAGTGATGTTCAACAATGATGTTCAACAATTATGTTCAATAATGAAGTTCAACAATGATGATCAACAATGTTCAATTATGATGTTCAACAATTATGTTCAACAATTATGTTCAACAATGATGTTCAACAATGATGTTCAAAATATAAAATACAAAAAACAATTTTTAGTCAGTCCAATCCCTAGCAGGGGCCCCTAAAATGCCGATGTTTCATGACAACAGTGGATACTTTAGCCCTGTAATATTAAAAATTCCTACGTGATCCTACCCTATACAGCATTTGAGATAAACATTTCCTATTCAGTATTTCTACATGGAGGAAGTTGCAGACAATCAGAAGATTTAAAATCAGATTTTTTCCGGTCGTATATCTCGGCTCTGGTTGTCAATATCATAATATCACCAAGTTGGTCAGCTCGTAAACCTTTCTTGCGGCACAGTAGAGTGACCAGACCTCCGAAAAGGTCAAATGTCCAAGTATAAAAAAAAATTTGTCAAAATTTAAATAATAAAAAAAGAGAATTGTTTTCAAATAAAATTCTGAAATTTAGAAAATCCATAACCGACTGACCGATTGTGGTACTTTTGTGGATTTCTTCAGCGGTACCAGTACCGGTAAACAGTACTTTATAAAAAGTACCGCATTTCGTGGTAATGGTACTGTATCTGCACCACTTTTTTGGTATTCAAAAAGTACCACAATCTGAAATTCAGAAACGACTAGTGCAATCAAACCCGGCAAATTAAGACAAAAATTGATTAAAATCGCAAATATCTCGAGACCGAAAGCTCGAATCGTCAAAAACTAAACACCAAACGAAAGACCGGAAAAAACTGCACCAGAAACATTAATTAAACAACACTACCCACACTAATGATAAACACATATTTAATCGAACAGTGTATACATTTTTTTAACACACCCTGTATTGTCAACCGGTTTTATTCGAGCCACCCGCTACAATACCCCAAACCCCTAACCTTAATGCAATTGAACCAATTGCACCCGGCCATTCCCCATGCCCACAAAAAGCCCCGTATTAGATCACCAACATTTTGCAATCATGGTGTGCCGCATACAAGGTCGATTCATTTCGTTGCCGATCATTCCGTCACCTCGACAGACTCAAACTTTTAACGAAATAATGAACGCAGGGGTTACGACATTCAACCGAATCTCTGACACGCAGGGGCGGATCTACATAAGGGCAAATAGAACTTGAGCCCAGGGCCCCCAAACTCTAGGGGGCCCCCAACACAACGCTATGTACTAAAAAAAAAATGTTGCTTCATATAGAAAGTATAATTGTTTTATTTTATTATTAAAAATTTTGATAAAGGGCCCCCAAAAAGCTAGATCCGCCCCTGCCGACATGGGCTTTCGAATCCCGTTCCGAATCCCCGAACCTTTACATTTTATAAAATTTTTGAATTTGAATTTGAATTTGAATTTGAATTTTGAATTGGTCGAAAATCTTTCCGAATCCCAACCGAATCCCATCCAAATCCTATAAAAAAATTAAAATCCCCAATTGTCCTACTCCATACACAAATTGGGGCCTCCAATTGCCAAGACAGGGCCCCATTACCACCTTAATTGACATGTCACAACCGGCCCATAAATCAAGCAAACAAATCTAATTACTCACCTAACAAACTGCACAGCTGGCTGCCACTCACCACCACCTGGTTTATGACATAAGAGTAAAAGTGTGTTGCATTGTGCGAATAAGACACTAAACCATGTGACAAGCACAGCAGAAGCACAAGTCTGGAGAAAGAGAGAGAGAGAGGAGACAGCTGCTGTTTGCCTGCCCGTTTTATCCAATGTGTGCAGCGGCTTCCTCTGCTCGTGTTCAGTGCAACTGTCCCATTTAACTTTAGGGGGGGAAGCTGAGCTGACTTCTCTGTTATTTCAATGGCCTCGCGTCAGTTGGCAACCAATACAACACCCAGAGGGATGGTCATTCATGCTTCCAATAGTGCTGATCTTTTTTCCTGCCTTTTATCACGCACAATGTAATGTCAGATGTATTTATGGGTTTGTAATGAGGTTTGGTGGAGGGTTTTTTTTTAAGTTTGAATTTGTGGATGTGGAAATAAAGTTTGGGAATTAATTATTCATGGTTTTCTTCAGTTTGAAAGTAATTTCATTTTTTTTTGGTGGGTTTTGGACAAATTTCTGTTGGTTATCGATTATTTTTTAGATGAAATTGTGTTAAATCTAGTTTTTTTTTATTTTTTATTTTTATGTTTTTTAAAAATTTTTTGGACCAAATTCTAATAAATGTCCATAACCCCCGTTTAATAGCCTGGGCGTTTAATTTTTTTTGGGTCGCCCCAAAATCAAAGTCAAAATTCTATTGAATATCAATTTTTATATATTTTTAGTCAAAATTCTATTGAATATCAATTTTTATTGATTTTTTAGTCAAAATTCTATTGAATATTAATTTTTATTGATTTTTTAGTCAAAATTCTATTGAATATCAATTTTTATTAATTTTTTAGTCAAAATTCTATTGAATATCAATTTTTATATATTTTTAGTCAAAATTCTATTGAATATCAATTTTTATTGAATTTTTAGTCAAAATTTTATTGAATATCAATTTTTATTGATTTTTTAGTCAAAATTCTATTGAATATCAATTTTTATTTGATATTTTATCCCAAATTCCAATAAATAGTTTTATACAGTCGAAACTCTTTATAACGAATCGAAAGGGACCGGACGAATCGATTCGTTATAACGAGAATTCGTTAAAACGAATTAGGTGAAAAAATCAAATTTTAGCACCAAACACTATTTTTTTGTAAACCTTGATTACCACTTGCAAGTTTCATGTTAATTTTATCCCGATTTTCTTAAAATTGTTGGAAATTGTAGAACGGGACAAATTAAACTCCTCTGCTACAATTGATGGCTTCTTGCCATTGTCAATGGCATCAATAATGTTCAGCTTGTCGTAAATCAAAATTGCCTTTCATTTGGCAGCCATTTTCATTTTCCTTTGTTTTCTAAATTTGGGCATCGGATGTTGTGAGTGATGTGATCAGTTTTGGAAATTCGTTGTAACGAGAGCTTATGGGTATTATAGTGTACCTGAAACTTGTTTGTTATAACGAATAATTCGTTATATCGAAATTCGTTATAACGAAAATATTTAACATGGTGTTCTATGGCTGGCCAACCAAGTCATTTTCAACAATTCGTTATAGCGATAATTCGTTATATCGCGATTCGTTATAAAGAGTTTCGACTGTATTCAATTTTTCCAACAAAATCCTACTGAATATCGATTTTTATTCGATTTTTAAGTCATAATTCTGTTAAATATTTTTTTTGTTTTATCTACACCAAAAAAAAATAAAACAAAAAAAAACAAATAAAAAAACACCTAATCCATCATAACTTTTCAAATAAACAATAAATTCCCCTCAAACTAACAAAAAAAAATAAACCTCCATTCATCCTCACCAGATAAAACTCATAAAACCTCAGATTTTATATCTCCAACCAAACAGACCCATCTAACAACAGCTGTCCATATTCACAGAGTCAAATGACAAAAACCTAGACATTACCTCATCAAATTACAATAATGTAACAATACAAAAACTAGGTTATTACACAGCAATGTAAATTGGGACAAAACCCATTGGATTTAATGAAAGCCTGTCTGTCTACTTGCATGTTAAATGTCTTGCTGTACTTGCTAATGAAATTAGTTAATTACTCAAAAAATAATTTCTGTTACTTCATCACTTTCACCATCAAAATCTTATTAAAGCTTCATAACCCCCCCCCCCAAAAAAATTTTTTTTGGATAAAAAATGAAAATTTTAAATTTCTTTCTCCGGTAAGAACAAAACGACTGAATCCACTTTACGGCAACTTTAGGCTTAACGATTCCATTTCATTTCCAAATAACACAGGTGCATTCTATCTTTAAAACTAAAGCGGAAATGCCATTTTTATGGCCGTGCCTTGTTTAAGTAACTTTATATCCGTTGTTTCTAAAAGGGCCTAATCCCACACTGCGTTATTCTTTCAAACGTATGTCTTGTTCACATTTAAACCACTTTTCTACAAAACCAGCCCGCTTTTAGAAAATCTTGCGTTAACACTTTCACTTTTTGAAAGTCGAAGAAATCTTACGTTACAACTCTAAAACACGGCCCCATTCTGTCATGTGAGTGGTCTTAGGACAAATTAAAACAAGATGGATGCTCTTCCAACTTTTAAGGCTACTTTCAACATTAAAAACTACCGTATTCCTTCGATTAAGAGCAGCGACTCTTGTTCAAAACTGCAATCATTGACCGCAACTTCAATTTCCGTTTTTCATAAGAAAATAATAATTTTTTGTGTATTTAACGTAACTATTTACGTCGTTGACTAAAAATTTGGATTATCAATGACTTTTTTGCCGCCATTTTGAATTCTCCGCTGACCACGTTACGGTTTATCTAATTGTTTCTGCTTTGAATTCATTTAAATTCACAATAATTTAGTAGTTTTTAACTTAAAAACTACCGTATTGGCTACGCTATTTTCAAAAATAGTGTAAGCTCCGGTGGAGTTAAGGTTTTCCACTATACTTATAGGCATAACGGGGGTTTTTATAAGGGAAAAGTACCTGCCGCAAACTGTGTATTGTCGCTCTTAATCGAAGGAATACAGTACTTATAAATGGATTCAAAAATCCATACAATGTATGGAAAGATAGAGAATGAACCAAGCTTTCTTTTATTAATAAAAAGTACACATTTATAAATCTAATGAAATTGAACTATGAGCACAAATAAATTTCGGTAAAATGTAAACAAGATCTTGAACTTCGTTAGGGCCCCAAAATTATCTACTTCAAATGCGGAAAACAAATTTCAAGAATATGTAGATCAAGATACCGAGTGTGATCTGAAGGGTATAGTCTACATTAATAAATGGAACGTATTGCCTACATCTGGTTAGACTGATTCATTCGCACCAAGATTAAAAAACCACATAAACAGTAGATATGGCACGCGCAGGGAATTGTGGGAAGGAAGCGTTGTGTGTGAGCTGGCTTAAAAAAACCCAATGTAGTTCATAGTCAATTTTCAGTGGTTTTTGTTGATTACTGTCAGTTATTTTAGTTGATTTTCAACGAATTTTAGATGATTCTCAGTAATCTTTAGTTGATTTTGAGTGATTTCTAGTTCAATTTGAGTGATTTCTAGTTAATTTTGAGTAATTTCTAGTTAATTTTGAGTAATTTCTAGTTGATTTTGAGTGATTTCTAGTTGATTTTGAGAGATTTCTAGTTGATTTTGAGTGATTCCTAGTTGATTATGAGTGATTTCTCGTTGATTTTGAGTGATTTCTAGTTGATTTTGAGTGATTTCTAGTTAATTTTTAGTTAATTTTCAGAGATTTCTAGTTGATTCTAGTAGAATTGCAATAATTTCTAGTTGATTTTGGTTAAATTTCAGAGATTTCTAGTTGATTCTAGTAGAATTGCAATAATTTCTAGTTGATTTTAGTTTAATTTCACTAATTTCTAATTGATTTTAGTTTAATTTCACTAATTTCTAATTGATTTTAGTTAAATTTCAGTGATTTCTAATTGATTAGTTAAATTTCAATAATTTCTAGTTGATTTTAGTTAAATTTCACTAATTTCTAATTGATTTTAGTTAAATTTCAGTAATTTCTAGTTGACTTTAGTTAAATTTCACTAATTTCTAATTGATTTTAGTTAAATTTCAGTGATTTCTAATTGATTTTAGTTAAATTTCAGTAATTTCTAGTTGATTTTAGTTTAATTTCACTAATTTCTAATTGATTTTAGTTAAATTTCAGTGATTTCTAATTGATTAGTTAAATTTCAATAATTTCTAGTTGATTTTAGTTAAATTTCACTAATTTCTAATTGATTTTAGTTAAATTTCAGTAATTTCTAGTTGACTTTAGTTAAATTTCACTAATTTCTAATTGATTTTAGTTAAATTTCAGTGATTTCTAATTGATTTTAGTTAAATTTCAGTAATTTCTAGTTGATTTTAGTTTAATTTCACTAATTTCTAATTGATTTTAGTTAAATTTCAGTAATTTCGGTAATTTCTACTTTCTACTTGATTTTATTAATCAATTGTTGATTATCTTGATCTTTAATATCCGTAGATGTCAATCACACCATGCTGAATCGCTCATAACCTGTCTTGTTACGACCACACGCTTCCACCTTTACTGCCTTTCTGAAAAGTAGAATGCACTTACACTTTTCATAAATTAAATTTAATAATTCAAAACTTTTCATTACACCAACCCATTCCCTTGATTAGAACAAAAAAAAAAGTAAAAATAAACATTACTTTCCTAAACACAAACAAATCCAATTTCCCTCTAACAAGGTCCAATTAATCCACGAGATAATTAAAAGCCACAATTTCCAATTAATTTGCATTTACGCCATTTCTACAACACTGACAACCCATTTATTTCTCCCCCTTCAAACTCCTACAGCCCAATTTCCAGGCTCCTATGAGCTCTAAATTGAAGAAAACTCGCTGCCCCTTATTTTGGCTCACTTCCCAGCTCTGCTACCAAAGACGACATCCTTTTCTACACCCTAGAAAAACCCTAGCTACCAACAAGGCAGAAATCGACAACTTTCGACGTTTCTTCTACAGCCAACAGTTCAAAAACACAATAGGTGCATTCAATCTTAAATGGATTTCCGAAATCATGATTTTCTTGATTTTCAGAAATCAAGAAAATCGGATTTCAACTTTGAACAACCTTAAAATTTCCCAAAATCCAACTGCTGCACATGCGCAATGTGAACCATGGGATCAACTTCCTGTTTGCAAACGCGACCGAAATATCATGATTTTCGCAATTGCAATTTTCCCAATTGCATTTATTAAATTGCAAACAAAAATAACTGCTCTGATCGCTCTATAAGCAATTCAAGATGGCTGAAAATCAACTTGGAAATCAATGAAATCAAAGAAAGCGACCCTATACGTTGCTTTCCCAAAATCGGATTTTCTGAAATCCGATTTCGTGTTTATGACAGAAAAACCATCACTTCCGGGCTTCCAAAATTAGCGAAATCAACAAAATCAGCAAAATCAGCAAAATCCATTTTATATTGAACGCACCTAATAGGTGCATTCAATGTTAAATGAATTTCTAAAATCCTGATTTTCTTGATTTTCAGAAATCAAGGAAATCGAATTTCAACTTTGAACAACCTTAAAATTTCCCAAAATCAAACTGCTGCACATGCGCAATGTGAACCGTGGGATCAACTTCCTGTTAATTCCGCAAAATGTTATACATCTTGGAATGCATTATAATGAATCGCAAAAGACCCGAAAAATCAATTCGTTATATCGAAAAATTTTTAACATGGTGTTCTATGGCCAGCCAACCAAACCAGCCATTTTTAAGTATTCGTTATATCGATAATTCGTTATATCGCGATTCGTTATAAAGAGTTTCGACTGTATTGCAAAATATATTTTTGAACCATATGGGTAGCAACGGCTTGCAATGATGTCACACAATTATATTGGTCACAACTTGTGATTTCGCTTTTTAAAAAGATTTGCCGTTTGACGCAAACGTCGGCCCCCTGGAGAAACATCTTCAAGATCCTCCCTGTCTCCACAATTCCGCGCTAACGAAGCAATTCTAAACTCCGGCCATTTTCCAGACACAAATTACTGATTAATGATTCAACAGATGAAAAGATTTTCTTGGTTCAAGTCCAAATTGGAATAAGTTTTCTTCAATTGAATCAAAGATGTGGAAAGGAAGCTCCTGTAATTCTTCCTGTAATTTATAATTTATTTCAGTTAAAAAAATTTTTTTCCTGACCGGAGAAGAGACACCAACTGCATCACAACATGGTGGGGAAGAGACTGGTACATTTTTTTCTTCCTCTTTTTTTTTCCTTTTAAAGGCAAAAGAAGGAAATTCTGCTTCTGCACACACAAATGTGATTATGCAGATGAAGGGTAAAGTAGCTTCAAAGACACATTTGGAGCAGGAAAAAATCTACTTCTCATGAGAAAGAAAAAATATATTCTTTCCATGCCAGTGCTCATCAACACAAAGAACCAAAATCAAACTAAAAAAATAAAAAAGACTGTCACTTCTCTTCATTTTTTTTATTTCAGCACCTAAGAGTACTGATTTCCTGAGAGTACTGGATTTATACGTTTCCAGAATCAAAAAATTCAAAAAGCCGAGAAATAAGAAACAATATATACGCCCAGCATCTCGGCCGTTTTCAAGTCTTGGTTTTCCGAGACAAGATGAGAAGTTCCCGAGACGAGATTTCGTACGACACCGAGACGCGCTATCAGGCAAGCTTTTGAAAGAAACCAACATTTTTTAGAGAAAAAAAAATTTACGTCGTGCTTTTATAGTACAAAAGAACGTAAAGTGAACGTTAAAGGTCTTAGCTGTTACGAGAAACAATAGAGAGTTTGCGGGATGCATTTTTCCCTTATTTTGTGCCACGTTACACTATTTTAGTGCCATATCGTAAGGAAAAAATCTTTAGTGTATCGTTTTCAACACTAAATTAAAATATAGCGCAGCCAATCAGAATTGAGAACACTATATTGTTAGCTTCGCCCATTGAAAATGGCGATTATTATGTTGTCCCGATCAAACACATCACAGTCATAGGTACGTAAATTGAATGATAAGTGAGGCCCAAAATTGAATTTTAGGCCCAAAACCATACTTTATAGGCATAATAATGGAATTTTATGCAGAAATTTGCACATTTACATCCCCAAATTGAATTTTTAGGTCCAAAATTACTAACTGTCAGTAGTTGGCTGAAATAGTGTAGTAATAAGGGAAAAGTGCAGCCCGCAAAAACTTTATTTATCATTTTTCTCTTACACTATTTTCATACTGTATAGTCTTTAACTGTAAGGGAAAAATGCATCTCGCAAACTCTCTAATAAAAACATACAAATCACGTTACAACTCATAACATGAATTGTATGTTTTTATTATATCTTGTAATAATAAAATCTCATTTTGCCGAGACCGAGATCCTGAGACTAAAAAAAACCGACATCTCCGAGACCGAGATTACGAGACGAGCGAGATCTAGAAATATAAAGAAACAATCACCCCGCTAGGGCCGCCATGCCATAACACACTTTTTACACTCTCAACCCTTTTTTTCCGAGTATTTGTGAAAAGTTGGAGCTCTATTTTATCCAGCACCCTGATCGGACTCTTCATTTTAGGGTATGTCCTCCAAAGCAGAGTAATACAGTGCAAAACAGTAAATTTAATGCAATGGTTTACAAGCTGCCCCACTATTTTCTACTTAATTATTGGTTTAAAAAACTATTAAACGTCATTGCTCAATCTGACACATTAAAAAAGCCTGTCATAAGTTGAGGTGCAAATGTCATTACACTCATCCTTTTTTAAAAAAATAAAAAGTCAATTTACTGTGTTGACTTTTGTCATAATGAGGTCATTTCCTCCTTTGAAAAAGCACCACTGAGGTGTGAATGAAGTTAGGCTTCAGTGTTCACCAGTCAGTAGCCATAGTCACTAACTAGTTGTTATCCGATAAAGGATCATCCGACTAAAAGACATTTACGCAAGATAAGTCACTTATCCTTCCAGGATTGAGTGCATCTATTGAAGATACATAACTGTGCCAACCAATTGGTTAGTTATTGATTGCAATTTGTTTTTAAAACTTGGTTACCACTTGCAAACAGATCAGGTTTCTGATTTTTCATTCCTAGCAGTAAAACTTGAAATTAATATTTTGCATTAATCTAACTAACCCCCTGCTGTTCATTTTTGACCCAAATTTCAAGGAAAAAATTGTAGCATTGTCTTACTTCCTTTAAAAATTAATCGTGTTCAATTTCCCTCAGAGTACGTCAAACTTAACTCAACACAACAGGCATCTTCAATTTCATCCAGAAAAATTTTGAATTTAGCTGCTAAGTTGACTACACTGGCAGGGTTGCATGCATTATAGCTTGATGCCAAATTCGCGTTTAAGGGCATCCCCTTAAAAGCACATCAATAGGGTAGTTACCGTTGTCGTTATTTAACCACAAAAGAAACTACCGTATTTTACCGTTTAAGAGGCGCCCTCGATTTGTAGCCGCGACTGAGACACAAATAATACCGTATTTTTGCAAAACTACGATATTGTTTCTAGGGTTGCACCGAATACCAAAAAGGCCGAATAACCAAATACCGAATATTCGGTATTCGGCCGAATAACCAAATATTTAAAAAAAAAATTTGATTGTTGAAAAAAAGCCATTTTTGGCTTTAAAAATTGACTTTTTATCTAATAAATGCAGCTTTTACGTTCTAAAATATTCTTTTTACCCAAAAAATGTAATTTTTTAAGTTTAAAATGTCTTTTGTCTGAAAAAAATTCAATTTTTGCCTAAAAATAGAGAATTTTGCCTCAATAGTGCAATTTTTGCCTCTGAAAAACAATTTTTACAGGAAAAATGCAATTATTGGTTTAAAAATATCATTTTTAAAATAAATATTAAATTTTTATTGTAAAATTTGTGTTTTTTAGGTAATAATTGCAATTTAATAGTGAAAATTAAATTATTTTGTATAAAAAATACAATTTTGACCTATAAATGTGAATTTGATGCATTACAAAATTCAAATAATTCTAATTTTATCATTATTATGTATTCGGCCGAATAACAGGTTGATATTCGGCCGAAGACATAATATTCGATTTTTAGGCCGAATAGGCAGAATAACCGAATATAAACCGAATATTCGGTGCAACCCTAATTTTTTTCCTTATTTAACCGCACGAACGATGAACGTACGCTTCATTCGTGACGTTCAGACTTCGTTTGTTACATTAAACAAATGCAGCAAATGTAAAACCAAAATTGCAATTACTGACAAAAATGGCAGTTTTGAATAAGAACCGCGACTTTTAATCAATAAAATACGGTAGTTACCCTTGTAGTTATTGAGATACTAAAGTAACTAGTTACCATCCGTTATCGTTACTTATAATTTATTCCCATCACTTTACCCTTCTGCTGCAGTTTCATTACCAGGATATACTGTAAAGGCAGCATTATAGCAAATCATTAAATTTCTCATTTCTAGACATCTTGAAAACATTCTCAGATAGTCACACTTCCAAACTTGGAAGCACTCAGCAACCCAGATCAAATTGCAGTGATTGGCTTTGCATAAGCTGATGTGGCCACCTTCTAACAGGCATTAAACCCGCAGCCCACTGACATTTAGAGAGACAAATTGCTCCTAGAACCCCAACCAGCTGTCATTCATACATAATATATGTAGTGTAGGTTTAAAAACATGGCAAACCAACTGTCAAACTCTTCATTTTGTTTGGATTTTTAAACAAAAACATATTCACCCAGCTAAAAAAAATTCCTCGCTTCTTCAGGTTCCATTTAAGGAATTGGAATTTTAGGTTAGTAACATCTGCCTTACAATTTAGGGTTTGATTCCTCACATGGATCGACCTTGACATGACTTCTGTTGGAGTAAATCAACTTCCGCTAGCAAACCTGTCTACCGACAAACTAAGCAAAATGACATCATTTCCTGTTTCACGTGTGGATTGCATAAAAATGACAATACACTGCAACACGGGTGCTAAGGCCAATACAGTCAAAACTCTTTATAACGAATCGCAAGGAACCTGAAAAATCGATTCGATATAACGAGAATTCGTTATATTAAAATTTTTTAACATGGTGTTCTATGGCCAGCCACCCAAACCAGCCATTTTTAGGTATTCGTTATATCGATAATTCGTTATATCGCAATTCGTTATAATGAGTTTCGACTGTATAGTATATTATTTGCACATTACATTTCATAATACACCGTATTTTACCGATTAAGAGTCGCCCTCAAAATGTAGCCGCTGCTGAAACACCAAGAATACCGTACTTTTGCAAAAATACGGTATTGTTTTCGTATTTAACCTCACGAACGATAAACGTACGCTTCGTTCGTGACGTTCAGACTTCGTTTGTTAAATTAAACAAATGTAACAAACGAAAAACCAAAATTGTAATTGCTGACAAAAATGGCCGTTTTGAATAAAAGCCGCGGCTCTTAATCGATAAAATACGGTAATTGAAACACTGCATTTGAATATGCATTCATATTTGACAAACAATAGTGCTTCATAGTATATTTGCAAATGTCAATAGCCCACACTCTTAAATACGCTGCGGTTATTTGTATTTGCACAGTGAACACCCCCTCTAGACTGGGCACCCCTTTGGGACCCGTCTAATATCCGGCAATGCTAAAAGCTCCCTCTAGACCGGGCACTTTTTGGTGAACCCACCCACACCTGGGTCCACAGAGAGTTCACCATTTGTAATTCTGCCTGTTAGCCGTGATACGACTTTTTTGCATTTGCACCGACAACTGGGAAAACCACAGAAAAGCAGTTGGAGGCAGGTGGCAGATGTTTGCCATGGAAACAGTTCCTTAATCAGACAAGGATGAGAAACCTCGAATAATCACTTCAATTTCCTGTCGATAGCACATTCAGAAACATGAACAATACCACACACCAAAACTGCAATGTCACCCTCCAATGTTTTCATGCTCAAAAGACCTCAGCATAAAACTCAACTGAAATGTTTCAAAACAGACAACCAACCCTGCACCAGCCTACACTTAGCATAATCCCACACTAATTAAGTTACCCCATAAGCAAAAATGGTCCACAATTTTAATCCCTTACTTTCTAACACTAAATTGTTGCAGTCTGCCTCTTGACCCAAAAAACTAATCAATTATTAAAAGCCAAAGCTGCATTCCTTTGTCATGATATTGACCTTCCCTTCAAATAAACTCCCATCACTCATTCTAAACACAGCACAAGGACAAGTGAGAAAAAAAAATTATTTCACTAGACATAAGTGAGTATTATTTGTGAATCATTGTAGACATCCTTCATTATTCTAAACAAGGAAAAATATGTATTCACCAAGTGCTACAGGGCTTCCCTTGACCATTGGCCAAAGCCTTGCTGCATATGCCATCGACCTACTTGTGCAAATTGGTTTTTTTTTTATTGAAATAGGAAATGTCCAACGTTTGAACCAATTCATATTTGTTCCTCAATTTTAGTTTAAAATCCCCAAGCACACTTGTGTGGACATTGTATCAACATAGTTTTAGAGCAGGGTGGGCAACCTATTTTCCAGATAGCCACAGGTGTGGCTTATGAGAAGTCAAATTTGCCTTGCCGGCTAAAAATCCGGTCCGCTCTTTCTGGGAAGCCCAAAAACTTTCTTTTCACCTGTTTAACCCTTCCAACCCTAAGATGGGTCATTTTGTGACCTCATTTTAAAAAAATCATTATTTTTACGTCAAATAATTTTTTTTTTATCTGATTTTTGCTGACTATTCCTTTGAAACATCAGTAGACACTATAACACCATGGTGTTATTTTCGGGTGAAGACTGTGGTCTTCTTAAAGACCACTTTGTCTAAACCCAATCAAGATTTACTTCCTCGCATTCCCACAGAATCTTACAAAAACAATTTCAAAATAAATACACTACAAATATCTTAAGCCACAACACATGTTGTTATGACAACAACAAGAAACAGCCATTGGAAGAATGAAGTCAGAATGAAAGGTTCATGTCTCTGCTACATGGGTCAATGCTTCAATCTCCGCCCACATAAAATTCCTGAATAAATTATAAGAACACCTGGTGGTTTAAAGGTTTTTCAGTCTAATGCCAAACAAGGCAGTTTATGTGTTTTAATAAAAACCTCACACGTATAACCTTTGCAGCTCATTTAATTTTACTTTCCACAGTGTGTTAACGTTAACTTTTTCTAAAAAATAATAATCATGTGAGAAAAGTGAAAGTCGTTTGAATTCAGACCTCACTTTTTCACAGGATGAATTCAAGAGAATGATAAGATGACCTAGAAAAAGTGAACACAAGCATTTGAATTCACACAACTTTTCATTTCCTGAGCTCAGCAGGTTCCCAGTATCTCACTAACCCATAACCTTGATCTGTGAAAACAAAAACTTACCATAAATTGCACATTTCTAATCAAATCCAATACTCTCATGTCCCATATTGCAATTCAGCACCCTCTAGTAGCAAAATCAAGATCTGCACTTATGTTTTTTGTCACTTTTCTCAAATTCCCAGCTGCAAGGACCGGATTTACGAAAAGGCTAAAGACGCTACAGCGTAGGACCCCACAATTAGGACCACAACTCCTACTATACACTGCGTTGTAATTAATACAGTCAAGCCTCGTTATAACGAATCTCATGGGACCCAAAAAATTGGTTCCTTATAACAAAACTTCGTTACATCAAAATTTTTTAACATGGTATTCTATGACCAACAAACCGAGCCATTTTTTTACTTGCAGTCAATCCAAAACCCGTAAACCTCGTTAAAACTTCATTTCTTTCTTTTTCATATTTAAAAATTATGTTTTGGAGATAAAATGGCCCATAAGTATTCACAGCCTCCAGGACCGGATTTACATGTAGGTAAAAGATTACAGTGCAGGACAGAGCCCCATACCGAGCCTCTATAATACACGCAATATTCTTACACGCGACATCATGATTATGCATGCTGTTTGTATGCATAATTGCAATGTCGCACATAAGAATAAGTATTGAGTGCCTTAGCGCGACATTTCAAAGTGTAATAACTTTGGATATATACAACTTATTCTTATGTGCGACGTCGCGATTATGCATAGAAACAGTATGGATAATCGTGACGTAATTGTGCATGACTAAGCCGTGTATTTTTACAAGATATCATATTTTAAAATTAATAAATAAAAGTAATAAAAAAATGATTTAAAAAATGTGTTTTTTTGTGGTTTATGGTTTATTCTAACCTTAAATACTAACAAATGGCATTAAACATCGCGTGTACAAATCATGTATCGTCGCGCTTATTCATCACGTAATGTTGCGCCGTGTGGACAATTGCCCAATATTCTTTAGTGCAACTTGCATTGTCGTGCATAAAGCTTGGTTCACACTTGCGCGAATTTGAGCGTGCGGTCTGCGTATCCGCAAGGTAGATGTGAGCGGGTTCACACTACTATACTCTTTCCGCACTCAAGAAGAGCCCTGGAATCTTGGTTCCCATTGGCCAAGCCATATCACTTGTGTAGTGATACATAAAAAAACACCCAAAACACCAGAAATGCATTATAGGGAACTACTTTTCCTTGTAGTAGAACTTCAACTATAACTATATACAGTTCTGAGTAAACAGAATAGGCCAATGGGAGCCAAGATCCCAGGGCTCTTCTTGAGTGCGGAAAGAGTATATGGCAAATCGCTCGCGGTTTTTAGTCTAAACAATCCCACAATTCCCGAATAAAAAATGGCGTCAAATTTGGAATTGTTGCGCCATGTTTGAAAAGTGACATCATCGGATGCCTTGTGATTGGCTGCGGAAAAAAATCGCGCGGAAAAATAGAAATGAATCCTAGTTAAAAAATCCGTCGCGAATCCGCATTTGCAGCAGGATATGACGTCACAATCGTCATTTTTAGGCGCGTATCCGCGGCGTATCCGCAAGTGTGAACCAAGCTTAAGAATGTTGTGCGTATTACGAATTGCCCCCTCCATACCGTACTACCCCACTTTAAGCAACATGCTGCTAAAGCGCAGGTTTGACTAGACTGCTGATGAAAAAGGTTTTTACCACCATTTTAGCGGCCCATTCGTTAGTTGGCAATCTCACATATAGCAGCATGCCGCTTAAAGCAGGGTAATAGAGCATTTGTTGTAGAAGTCTGTTTGGATTCTAATCGAGAAATACATTTAATTGTTTTTCTTCTCTGTTATTGGCTTTATCTTTGACTTGCAGTTACAGAAGTTCGTTGTTGTCACTTATCAGTTGGGATAAGTGTGTATTTGTGTCCTGGTTTTGATAAAAGCTGGAAATGAGTTTATAAACAAAAGATATGCAACCAGATATTTCTGTTTGTGCTGATTCAAGTATTCTTGATTGCAGCATCCTGTCACTTAGAAGAAATCAACTTTTGACAAGAAAAGTAATCCCTCTGGTTGTTTGGAGATTGTAACTCAAAAAATATAAAATAAAACCTGTCGCAAACATCGATTAATTAATAACACTATAGTAAACTACGAGAGCACGACTATTTCAAGCGTTGGAACATGAACCAAGGATAACAACGACACGTATCCACATGTTCAGTGAATTTTGCCATCGATGGCGCCACAATGTATAGCTGCACTGTATTCTGGGATGACAACAAGTAACAATCATGCTTAGTTGTCAAGCAATGCATGACACGTAATTGCTGTCATCCAATCAGCGCACAGAACAACGAATCAATAGGAAATAACACACGAATATGTGTCCATACTATCCTTGGTTCATGGTTGGACCCACTAACCAACGAAATCAGCTACACACATCAGTGGGAACTGAACCATCCCATCAACATGGATAACAAGCGGAAAGGATAGCAAAGAAATTCCTTCTTCGCCACTGGTGATGGCCTGGTAGCTGCTGACCTTAAGCTTTGGACACCCAGTCATCCTAAAAACTAACCTAGCTTCCATAATCCAAGAAGCGTACTTTCAAACTGCTTAAAACCTCTAAAAATTACTGATCCAAAACTTATAGTGTGTCGGTATCCCGAAGCCAAATTGAAACACTAAATTCCACTTTTGGCACATGAAAACACAAAAGTCTAAAATTGTTTATTAGCCGTTATTACGCCAAAAGATATATTTGTTGCATTTACCGTCAATCCTAGAATAGAATGCAGGATGCCCAGTCAACGCGATATCCTTTACAACGCTTTCTAAATTGACCAAAACGACTGAATTCAATGTCTAAATTGACCAAAACGACTAAAATAAATGTCTAAATTAACCAAAACGACTAAAATAAATGTCTAAATTAACCAAAACGACTAAAATAAATGTCTAAATTAACCAAAACGACTAAAATAAATGTCTAAATTAACCAAAACGACTAAAATAAATGTCTAAATTAACCAAAACGACTAAAATAAATAAAATAGCCAAAAAATAAATTTAAAAATAAATAATAAAATTTAAATAAGTATCTAATCATTTTAGACCAAATCCTGTTATTTAACTGACATAAAAGTTCATAGAAATGCATTTAATTTCACACTTTGTATCTTGACCCTGTTGAAACACTATTCCAACACTTTTAATAGTTTCAGCAAACAACACCAGTGTTTTTTCTGAAACATTTTAACAATTTGTTTTAAATTATTATTATTATTTATAAAAAAAAAAATTAAAAAAAAAATACAAAAAAAAAGTATTATTATTTTTTTAACTTACCTTGTTAGCACATTAACTTTTGCCCAACATTTCATGTAAATAAAAACCCATGAGATCATTCAACCGCCACGCACCTGGCATCGCTCGGATTTCCATCACCTGTTTAAAACTGACCTTAAAACGTGCCAAATTCGATCCCTCGTTAAAAAATTGAAATGCAACTTGCAGTTTTTCACGTTTTTCTTTGAATTTTCCCACTTTTTCTCTCACTTTTTGCCACACAAACCGAAAACTTAATCGAAAATGTTTCGGAAAAAATTTAATTTTTGTAATTTTAACCGTTTTCGACCGATTTTAATACGTCCATCCACTCAAAGTTACGATTCAAAAATACTCACAATTCGGTCGGTTGTTTGCACAATTGAAATCCTCGAATTCGTTTCACAATTTCAGCCGCCGATCACGAACGGTCGAGCACACCACATCACATTCAGCCATGTCCTCTATACCCATGATTCCACGCGTCAACTTCACCTGTCTATTTATTCCGATTCCATTGTGTGGAATAGAAAGATGACCGCGTCATTGTGTTGCTGTATCACAAAAGTGACGTAATGGGCGCAGCCGTCGAATAAATAGATGGGCCGAAGCAGATGGACCAGCTGTGTTTAAATAATAAATAAAATAAAATAAAATGAAAATACAATTTTTACGAACAAAATTATTCGTAAAAAAAATAAACAAAATAAAATCACAAATATTAAATAAAGAAAATATACACACAAAAATTACAATGGTGTGACAACTGGTGGTAACAATGGCGTCAATAGTTAATAACAATTTTCAAACAACAATAAAAGTAATTTGGACGTTAAATAAATTCCTGCAGTTCCCAAATTTGAAATATGACTGAATTTATTGGGTGGGAAGAAGTCATAGAGGAAATTGGTGAAGAAGGGGAGATTCCAACTCCTAAGTCATCTCATGCTGATTTTTTTAAACAAATCAAAGTTGGAGATGCATTTTTGGGAGATATGGTCAAATATCATCAAACTAGGCACAAAAAAAGCTAAAATACGATTAAATAAACGTTTAAAATACTAAATAATTTGATTTCCAGAGAGGAATGCATACTAAACGATGAGAAAAAATCAAAGTTTCACCAGGAAAGATACAAACACATAATAAATGGTTTCCGCCAAGTAAAACTTTTAATCAATAAAAATTGAAAATATTTATTTATTTCTTGTTTTAAATTGCTAAAAATTAGATGCAGCAGAATCTGAGGTGTATTCCACGCCCAAAAGTGCCAGATTTGTTGGTCAAAGCTCCGCATATTCGAACAAGATTCAAAAAACAAGCGACTGTAATCGAGGGGAAGAAGCCGGTGACTACGGCCCAGTTTTATGGTTACTTGGCATTAAAGCCGGAGTGTGGTCTTCAAATTTTCGGTTCTGAAGTCGAGAAACCAAGGCACAGTTGTGTGCAGATGGTTGGGTTTGAATACGCCGCTCAGCGGTGAATGAAATTGGGAAAAGGCAAACGAGATTTGGTTAAATGAACAAAAATTTATTAAATTCGGTTTTTGTTTGGTATAAATTAGTTGTTGTAAAAATTAAATTTGCAAAAATAAATGGAATGAACGAAGAGGTGGTTTTTTTTCATGTTTCTTGATCCGAATCTTCGCTGTCGGTGGTTTCTGTGTCGAAATAGGTTTCGCACCGGTTTGTATTGACAAATAGATCGGCATCTTCGGTGTGAAATTCGTTTTCCCTCGATGTTAGCGGTTCTTTTTTATCTTCGAATTCTTTCGGCCTAAAAAGGGAGATAGAAGTAAGTGGAATTTATAAAATGAATTGATAAAATTGTTAGATTTCGAAAATAAATTCGAAAATGCATCGAATTTCAGCAATAAATTTAAAATAAAATAAAAATAAAAATAAAAATAAAAATAATAAAAATAATAAAATAAAAATAAAATAAAATCGAAAATTAACTGCAACTATCATTAGATTTAGAAAATTAATTCAAAATATCATTAGTTTTCGAAAATTAATCGTAAAAATTGCGTAAATTAAGTCAAAATATCATTAGTTTTCAAAAATTAATCATAAAAATTGCATAAATTAGGTCAAAATGTTATTAGAACTCGAAAATTAATTCAAAATATTAATAAAACTAGAAAATTAATTCAAAATATCATTAGTTTTCGAGAATTAATTCAAAATATCATTAGTTTTCGAGAATTAATTCAAAATACGATTACTTTTCGAGAATTAATCGTAAAAATTTCGTAAATTAAGTCCAAATATCATTAGTTTTCGAAAATTAATGATAGAAATTTCATAAATTAAGTCAAAATGTTATTAAAACTCGAAAATTAATTCAAAATATTAATAAAATTCAAAATTTAATTCAAAATATTATTAAAACTCGAAAATTAATTCAAAATATCATTAGTTTTCGAGAATTAATTCAAAATACGATTACTTTTCGAAAAATTAATCGTAAAAATTTCGTAAATTAAGTCAAAATATCATTAAAACTCGAAAATTAATTCAAAATATCATTAAAACTCGAAAATTAATTCAAAAATTCGAAACAAATCGATAAACCCGTACAAAAACAACCAAATTTCAACATTCCATACCACATTCCTTCACGTTTAATATTCTTGATTTGTTCTTTATACAAAATATTAATGATCTCAGCTTTAACTTTCTCGCCCTCTTCGATCGGCTCAACAACAACAAAATCACCTGCAAAACAAAACAAAAACAAAATAAATAATTCCATCAAAAATCAAAAAACAAAACAAACAAAACCTCTTTTAATCCAAATATTTTTTCTGAATTTAGTTGGCATGCTGGCAAGGAATTTCTCCCCAGAACACGATTCCACTTCGTGCAAATTGTTTCCACGTCCCGAAACCACCTAAAAATGGCCGAAATATATTTAGTTTTCTTCCCAAAATTACGTCTTTCCGTTTTTTCCGTCTTTTACTTTCACAATTTCTTGATTGCTGGTGGGCAGCGCAAACCCGTCGAGTACTTCGCGCACTACGTGTTTCTTCTTCGTTGTTTTTGACATAATTTGAGTCTGAAAGTTGTAAATGGAAACGTTAAATTTATTTTCTCGTGTGTATTTTAATGTTTGATTAAATTGTGGGGAGCTTACCCGTTTTTAACGAAATGTTATCGAATTTCTTCGAGTGTTTTCACGGGAGGTAGTAATGAAACAAATGGGGTGATGAAGCATCACACGTCTTTCACCACGCTTCGCAATATTGAAAGGAGGACTCCATTTTGGAAATGCGTCACGTGGTCGCATACACGAAATTTATATTGTTTGTTTATTAAAGGTGATTTTATAAAAGCAAAAACACGTAGGAATAATTTTCAATACACGAAATGAATCATATAATTGTTTGAAATGCTAATAAAGTATGGTATATATGGAGAAAACAGGAATTCCACGTTTTAGCGACTGCCAATCGCGACAGAGATAAAAACAACGCGTCAAATTCAAATGACAATTTAAGCAATTTTCAGCAATTTTCGTCAAAAATTCATATTCGGACCAGAAATTGCAGTTTCAGACCGAACAAAATGCATTTTTTGCCCTAAAATATTATTTTTCGGCCTAAAATATCATTTTTTGGCCTAAAATATCATTTTTTGGCCTAAAATATCATTTTTTGGCCTAAAATATCTTTTTCTCCAGTTAGAAAAATGTTTCACTCTTCTCTGGATCGAGAAACCGCGAATCGAACTGATACTATTTTAGGGTTTTCAGCCATCAATTTATATAGTTTAATAATTTATATGAATTTGGTCATTTGTCAACCTTGAATTTATATAACTCCATCTTCTTTTTATGTTATTTCATGACATGCTCGCACTCGCAGCGCCACCTGTACGAACATGCAAATAAATCAGTTATGTTAATTTGACCTTAACAAATGACTGCTTCTTGACCATATCTTTTCTACATCTTTTCTACATCAACTCCATCAATACATGAAGAACACGTGAAGACATTACTGCCTCGAATAAACGCCGGGGTGTTTAATACTTTTTTGACTCATCCCAGCTGATGCTTATTCGAAGCCCGGCGCCTATTCAGGCCCGGCGCATAACTAAAAAATCGCCAATTTTTCACTAAAAATGATGTCACGTGTTTTATTTAAGATATTTAACACAGATGGGCGACGCGCGTAATGCGTCACAAATTAACAGGTGAGAAAGATGAGTCAGAACATTCCAATTTACATATTTGTATTAGACTTAGACCAATATCGATATTTTGCAGTATCGCCGATACCGATAATCGGCAACCGAATATCGGCCGATACCGATACCTGCGCCGATATTAAAATTGAAATGTCCGACCCCTCCCCCAACCCCCAAAATAAAAAAAATTAAATTAAAATTGCATTTATTAATTTATTTTATATTTTAGAAACGTTTTTGAAGCAGTATATAATTTATACTGCTTCAAAAGCATTTCTAAAACGTATCGTTTTAGTCTAAAACGATACGTTTTAGTCTAAAACGATACGTTTTAGAAACGTGGCCATATCGGTATCGGCCACGCCAAAAAATATCGGATCCGATATCGGTGAATACCGAAATATCGGCCGATAACCGATACCGATACCGGTATCAGTCAAAGTCTAATTTGTATATATAAATGCATAAATTCTAATATTAAATATATAAATTCTAATATTAAATATATAAATTCTAATATTAAATATATAAATTCTAATATTAAATATATAAATTCTAATATTAAATATATAAATTCTAATATTAACTCTTCCAACCCTAAGATGTGACACCATTTTTAAAAAATTATTATTTTTATGTGAAATAATCTTTTTGAATCTGATTTTTGCTGACTCTTCCTTTGAAACATCACTTGTGACACTACACCACAATTGAAATTTTTTTAATTTTTTAAATATGAAACCAAAAATTAACTGGGTCAAAAATGACCCATCTTAGGAGTCTAAAGGACATAAACTCAATTTTGTGCGTCGATGAAATATATACTAGTATAAAATTAATCAAAATGAAAATAAAATTGATCTAAATGTATACAAAATGTTGCGCATGTGTAGAATCTGACTTGTGAGTCAATTTATGCCCATCTTAGGAAGGGAGAAGAAACTAATCCATTTGGGCTGGAAGGGTTAAATATATAAATTCCAATATTAAATATATAAATCCTAATATTAAATATGCAAATTCTAATATTAAATATATAAATTCCAATATTAAATATACAAATTCTAATATTAAATATATAAATTCGAATATTAAATATACAAATTCTAATATTAAATATAAAAATTCTAATAAGTAACAATCTATAATTTTATATAAACTTTATTATTAACCTTCTAAAAATACTTTATTGCCTTCAATATCTGCTTCTCTAATAGTTAATTAAAATATTAAAATTATTAGTGTCCCATAAATCCGATTGAATGCGATCAATTAGAGACCATTCAGATAGGGGCATAAATAAATGTGTATATAAACGGCTGCATCGCTACCACAGCACCGACATTCAACAAGAAAGTCTTCCTTCGCTATTCGCTACCGCAGTTCAATTCTTCTACCGTTGAAAATGAAATATCTAGTCCTCACGTTAGTCTGCCTTACGCTGTGCGCTGGTAAGTTTTATTCTGGGCAAAGACATTTCATTCTTGTTTCAATATTTTATCTCTGAAAAAAAATCTCCAATTCTTATTTGGAATAGGACATGTAGCTGCTGGTAAACGCCAACCCTGCGACAAAACCACTGATGATCAAGGTAAAGGAGAATGCGACACATATTGCATGGGACAAGATAGTAACTTTGTTAAGAACTACTGTTCGCCGACGCAGTTTTGCAGGTGTGCGAGAGCAGAAAAATAAAAAGTAATTTAATACTAAATATCTATTTGGTTATTCTGGTTTAACACGGAGATGTTTTTCAAGCGTATAAACTTTAAATCACTGGTTTTCAATTTAGAGGACTAAAGTAGAAATATTTATTTTGTTATTTTTTAAGACTAGTTGGAAATTACGTTTGAATAATTTTTTTTCTTTTCACTTTTCAGGAAAGATGAATGCATGACTGAGGACTCGATTCGATTGATGACAAACATATTGCAAACTACCACATTTAAAATATGAATTAATCAATTGTAAAAAATGAATAAATAAAGTCCTTGTCAAGAAATTGATACAAATTTATTTCATTGTGTGAAAACAAGTAGACGAGTTCGCTTTGGCAACAAACATGACGTCTTTGCAACGGACAGGACGACCTGGCTGCTCAAATTACAAAAACCGTGCACGAGATTTTGTAATCCTGTTAAATTTCAAGATTTCAAACAGATTTCGTTAAAGATTTTGCTTGGGTTTTTCGATTTATCGGAAGGTTTTATGGAATTTTACGACTTCGGGGATTTCGGAGGATTTTGTAGATTTTTTGGATTGAAAGATTTTAAAGATTTTGAAAATTTACTAAAGCTTTAAGGGATTTAATGTGGATTTGAAGATTTCAGGAATCTGAGCGATTTTTCTTTGATATCCGGGACAATTTGTAAGATTTCATGAATTTCCAAGATTTCATAGATTTCCACTCTCCCTTTTTTTCATTACTTTATTGTAATTAAAAGATAAGTTCAATTTTGCAGTTCATTATTAAAAGTATTTTGGAGCTATTTTTAAGTTAACCTAATTTTTTAAGAAAACAAAAAATTAGCAATGTGGGAGGTTGCCAGGGCAACCAGCCCACAAGCTTGAGGAGGCAGGAAGTGTATTGTTTGTTGTCTAATTGTGGAGGCTCATGAAATAAGTAGCATCCATCTTGTGCTAAAACAACAACTAGTGCCACCTTTTAATGACTTTAATAACTATGATCACAATAACGCCATCTGGCGTGATAAATAAACAACATATCACACATCCCCCTCCCAGTTACAAAGTTATAATTGGAACGAAACAAACGAATAAAATGAAAAGACTCCTTAGCACTCTTCAATGAGCCGACTTGGTTTGTTGACAGCTCTTCCGCTCCTCGTAACCATCGTCTCTGGTGATTGTCGAACTGGAACTGGAATCTCGGCCGTCGCTGGTGCCTTTTGTTCAATTGGTGGTTCCTCGACCTCACTGGACTCATCTGCTTGGCTGTCCCCTGGATCGACGTCGTCCAACTTGTCCGAATCGTCCTTCAGTGGGATGAGGTGGAATCGATTGCGTTGCACCACTCGTTTATCGATGTTAACAATGTATGAGTGCGGTCGTCCCGCCTTCTTTTCGATGACGCCAAATTGCCTCAAATTAATGATCCAAACCTTCTCGCCTGGTTGCAGGTCTGATAGATCCTTCGCTCGATGTCGCTTGTCGAAATTCCTCTTTTAATCTGCTATTCTCTTCTCCTCCTTCCCCCGAAGAAGTTTTGCCTCTGGAGTCTTTGGCATCAGTTGGGTTGCGGCGATCGCTACTTCGGTCCTGATTTTCCGCCCCATCAGCAGCTCCGCAGGTGAGAATCCGTTTGCCAGTGGAGTCACACGATAGCTTTAAAGTGCTTTAAAACCGTCGCTAGATTTCTTGAAAATCCGCTTGATGACTTTGACTCCGGCCTCTGCGAACCCGTTGATCTGAGGATATTTCGGACTCGATGTAGTGTGAATGAATTTCCAGTCCACCGCAAATATGGGAAACTCTGATTTCAATAGAGTTCCAAATTGCGTTCCATTATCGCTGTACACTTTTTCTGGCGTACCGTGTCGCGAAAATATTGATTTTAGGAATAGAATCACTTCGCTTTCCTTGAGCGATGTCAGCGTCTTGACCTCTGGATACCGCGAGTAGTAATCTTCAACGAGCAAATACCATCGACGATCCAAGTAGAAAAGATCCATGCCAACTTTTTGCCATGGTTGTCTAGGGATTTTTGCTGGCATGAGTGGTTCGTGGGGATTCGAGGATTCCTTGATACATTCCGTACATGTGGAAATGCGTTTTTCAACATCCCTAGAAATCTCTGGCCAGCAAACCGCAGACCTTGCCCTGGCTCGACATTTCGTGATTCCTAAGTGTCCCGTGTGGATCTTGTCCAGTATGAATTCTATTAATTCCGCTGGGATCACAATATTTGACCCTTTCATGAGTAAGCCTTCTTCTATGGTTATCTCGTCTCGGTATTGCCAAAAGTCTCCTAACCCTTGTGGTAACTGATCTTTGGCTGGCCATCCATGTTGACTGAACTGCCGAAGCTTGATTCAAATCGGATCCCTATTCTGGACATCAATGATTTCACCCAAGCATTGGTCAGTTGCTTGTAGATGCTTGGTAATCAGCTGCACGTAAGCTGTCCCGCAACTCTCGAGTCGTTGCTCAATGTCGCCATCTTCCTCAGTGTCCGGCAATGGACGCCTTGACAAAACATCAGCTGCGCCTAACTCCTTGCCTGGAATGTGCTTGACCGTGTAGCAGTACCGCTGTAGTCGAAGTCGCATCCGTTGCAATTTCGGAGTGATCTTGTCAAGCTCTTTCGTCATCAAGATGGGTACCAACAGCTTGTGGTCAGTTTCCAGACAGACAGGAATTCCAATGATGAAGTTCTTGAACCTCTCACATGCCCATACGAGAGCATATCTCTCATTTTCTATCTGCACTCAGTTCTTCCGACATTTGGTTAAGGTTTTACTCGCGTAGGCAATCGGCCTGAATTTGCCGTCTTCTTGCTTTTGTTTAAGCACTGTACCGTACCGACTTCGTACAAAGACGCATCCGCTGTGTCTCTCTCATAGGATCGAACCACGCTAATGTTGGGGCCTTTGATAATTCCTCTTTAATGGCGTCAAACGCCGCTTCTTGCTGCGTCCCCCATCGGAATTTGTTCTTGCCGGGTGTGCTTTCAACGGGTGTGCTTTTGTCGCCAAATTTGGAATGAATCTACCCAGTAGACTTCGTAATTCCAACACGTTTTCGGGTTTCCCCATTTTTCTAATGGCTACTATCCGATCGTCATCAACGTGAACTCCGGCTTTAATGGATGCCAATATGTTCGCCGATACGAATTTTGATGTTTTCGATACTAAAAAAGATTCTAAAAATTCTGAAACCAGGCTAAACCTGGTTAAAACAAAAATTCCTATCTGCCCATATATTTTTTTTAAAATATTATTTAGAAAAAGTACTTTACTGAAAGTTTTTTGGCACGATCACGGCAATTACAAAACAATCTGCAGTAGTAGCGCACTCTGGCGGTAATTTGAAAAACCAATTTAAAAGCCTTTTTCCAAAACGTAGTTTTTTATATTTACTTGTTATGTTATTTTATGACATGCTCGCACTCGCAGCGCTACCTGTACGAACATGCAAATAAATATCAGTTCTGTTAATTTGACCTTAACAAATGGCTGCTTCTTGACCATCTCTTTTCTACATCTGAATACATCAACTCCATCAATATGTGAAGAACATATTAATATATTACTGCCTAGAATAAACGCCGAGGCGTTTAATAATTTTTTTGGCTCGTTCCACTTAGCGCTTACTCGAAGCCCGGCACCTATTCAGGCCCGGCGCATAACTGAAAAATCGCCAATTTTTCGCTAAAAATCGCTAAATTTTGACTAAAAATGATGTTTTTTTTTGCTAAAAATGATCATTTTTTTCGTAAAAATAGCCGATTATTTGGGACCCGGCGTTTATTCGGGACCGGCAACAATTACTGATATTGCCGCTGAGTGCCGGGCGTTTATTCGGGTCCGGCAACAATTACTGAAATTTCCGGCTGGGTGCCGGGCGTTTAATCGAGTTCCGGCGTTTGATTAAGCCCGGCGTTAAACCGAGACAGTACGGTAATAATAATAATACTTTTATTCGTACAAATAAATGTCAATGATTTGAGGAAAACATGAGACTCCAAAAATTACTTTTAGTCACAATTGTTCACTATTTTAGCTCTTGTTAAACTTATCTCAATATAGGAAGTTTGACTAATTTTTGGCCAAGTATGTTAATTACTTACGCCGGTACGTCATCGTCTCACGTGTTTTATTTAACATATTTTACACAGGTGGGCAACGCGCGTAACACGTCACAAATTAACAGGTGAGAAAGATGAGTCAGAACATTCCAATTTACGTATTTGTATATATGAATGCATAAATTCTAATATTAAATATATAAAATCTAATATTAAATATACAAATTCTAATAAGTAACAATCTATAATTTTAATAACTTTCATTATTTACCTTCTAAAAATACTTTATTGCCTTCAATATCTACATCTCTAATTGATATTTTATGCATTTTAATTAATAGAAATATTAAAATTATTAGTGTCTAATAAACCTGACTGAATGCAATCAATTAGAGACCATTCAGATGTGGCCATTAATAAATGTGTTTATAAACGGCCGCATCGCTACCACAGCACCGACATTCAACAAGAAAATAGTCTTCCTTCGCTATTCGCTACCGCAGTTCAATTCTTCTACCGTTGAAAATGAAATATCTAGTCCTCGTGTTGGTCTGCCTTATGCTGTGCGCTGGTAAGTTTTATTCTGGGCAAAAACATTTCATTCTTGTTTCAATATTTTATCTCTGAAAAAAAATCTCCAATTCTTATTTGGAATAGCAAAGAAACAGGAAACCAAAGCCTGCGACAGAAGCACTAAGGATGAAGGCAAAAGTGAATGTACCACATATTGCACGGAACTAAATGCTGCCTATAAATCAGGCAAATGTGCGACATTTAAGAACACTTGCAAGTGTTTCTAAGCACCAAAATAAAAAGTAATTTAATACTAAATATCTGTTTGGTTATTCTGGTTTAAAGGTGGGTCCACATGTGGTGCTTTGCGCTTGCGCGTTAAAGCACGAACATGATGTGCGAACATGATGCAGTACTGCCAGGCGGTAGCAAAGCACAAACAATGAGCAGAGCGCTGTTCACATGCATGCTTTACACATGTGCATTATAAGTGCATTAGATTCTGTAATATCCGATTTTTGAGAAATTTGTACATTATTTTATCCATTTTTACATAATTTTACCTATTTTTACACTTTCCAAACCAGATTTTAACCATATACATGTGTAAAATCGTGTAAAATAAGGCAAAAACGAGTTAAATCATGCAAAAAACTTGTAAAAACATGCAAAAAACGTGTAAAAACCACGTAAAACCATGTTAAAACCACGTAAAATAAATAAAGGGCCTTAAACAAACAGCATTTATTAACTTCTCCTCAAAAGAAGAAGTCAGAACCACAGTCTTGCTTGATTCTATGAGCGCCGCCATCTTGAAAAGCATGAATTCCTGCTTTAAAGTTAAAAATATTTAACTGGTGCTTTGTGCGCTACCTGACCACGCGCTTTGGCAACGCGCTTGACAATGCAGGTAGGGTTCACATGCAATGCACGAACACAAAGCACGAATTGTGCTTTAAAGCTGCTTTAAAGCAGACATGTGAACCCACCTTTACACGCAGATGTTTTTCAAGTGTATAAACTTTAAATCACTGGTTTTCAATTTGGAGGACTGAAGTAGAAATATTTATTTTGTTATTTTTAAGACTAGTTGGAAATTACGTTTGAATAATTTATTTTGTTTTCACTTTTCAGGAAAGATGAATGCATGACTGAGGACTCGATTCAATTGATGACAAACATATTGCAAATTATCACATTTGAAATATGAACTAATCAATTGTAAAAAATGAATAAATAAAGTCCTCGTCAAGAAATTAATACAAATTTATTTCATGGTGTGAAAACAAGTAGACGAGTTCACAGATTAGGGGATTAGGGCTATTCCCCTAATCTGTAGACGAGTTCGCTTCAGCAACAAACATGGCGTCTTAGCAACAAACATGGCGTCTTAGCAACGGACAGGACGGCCTGGTTGCTCAAAGCGAGGAGGAGGCCAATCACAAAAACCGCTCACGAGATTTTGTAATCCTGTTAAATCTCAAGATTTCAAACGGATTTCGTTAAAGATTTTGCTTGAATTTTTAGATTTATTGGAAGATTTTATGGATTTTTACGATTTCGGATATTTTGGAGGATTTTGACTTTGTAGATTTTTTGGATTTAGAGATTTTAAAGATTTTGAAGATTTACTAAAGATTTAAGGAATTTGATGTGAATGTGAAGATTTCAGGAATTTGAGCGATTTTTCTTTGATATCCGGGACTATTTGTAAGGTTTCAGAGATTCCCATTCTCCCTATATGTCACGCCAAACGGTCGCAATTAAAACTTGATCTTTTTGCTTTAAAATTGCATTTTCCTGTTTAAAATTTGCTAACAAATTAAAAATACATACATTTTGTTACCTGCGACTTAAAAGCGGCCAGCACCAAATTTGCGCGACCCAAATTTGCGCCGTGTTTATTTTGGCTCAAATTTGCGCAGACTCAAATTGGCGCAAAGTGGACCAAATTTGCGCGGCTCAAATTTGCGCCGGACCAAATTTGCGCCGACCCAGATTTGCGCCGGTCCAAATTTGCGCCGACCCAAATTTGCGCCGGTCCAAATTTGCGCAAATTTGTCACATCTGGCCATCACCTGTTGCAGGGCCATGCCGACCCATGAGATCAAGAGGCGGCCGCCTCTTCGCGTCATAGGTCGGCAGGAGCCTGACCTGTTGTGACCCACAAATTCTGAGTTCTTTGAATTTGTTTATCTCTCACCAATGGGAGTCCTTCCTTACTATTGTTTTCTTCAATTTTGTAAAAATAACTATTTGAAGTTAAAAAATTCACGCACAAGCACCACACGCTCGCCTGCGCACGAAACACGCCCGCACACGCTCGTTCGACGCCGACGCCCGCACACGCAAGTTCTAAGCCGACGCCCGCAAGTTCTAAGCCGACGCCCGCACGTTCTAAGCCGACGCCCGCACACGCAAGTTGCCGCCCGCACACGCTCGTTCTACGCCGACGCCCGCACACGTACGTTCGACGCACGAAACACGCCTGCACACGCACGTTCGCAACAAACGAATTCGCGCAAATTTGGGTCGACGCAAATTTGGGTCGGCGCAAATTTGGGTCGACGCAAATTTGGGTCGACGCAAATTTGGGTCGGCGCAAATTTGGGTCGGCGCAAATTTGGGTCTCCGCAAATTTGAATCGCGCAAATTTGAATCGCGCAAATTTGATTTGCGCGAACTTGGGATTTTTTTTACCGGGTCGCGCAAATTCGGGTCGCGCAAATTTGATTCGCGCAAATTTGAACCCTGCCCCTTAAAAGTACCAAATCATCTCTGCCACAATCGTTAAAATTTCTTACGTAACGTTTAAAATACGTAACACCGACGATATTCACGTATTCCCGATGTTACCTTTTAATGGATACATAAGTCAACAATTTGTGAAAGTTCATTCATTCCCACATTGCGACTTACAACAAAACATGTCGACCGATTTAACCGAGGAGCCAGAGTCACTTGACGAGCTGACCTGGGATGACATCGAGCCATACACCGACACATTGCACGGCAAACGTTTTCTATACGGCGCCCTCACAACCGAATGCGGTTCAAAAATGCTCCTTTTCACAACTCTCGAAAACCTACGTCACTTAAGCAAAACCAAAAGTATTGTCGGAGGAAGCACATCCCGAACAGTGCCGGAATTATTCGCCCAAATGTACACGATCCACTGCGAAGTCGGTTATTCCAAAGCAACTAGGCACATGGCACATCTTACCCATGGTGTTCTGCCTAATGGAACATAAAACCAACGCATCTTACCTCACGATGTTTCAAAAACTAAAAAACTTACGAGGACGACGCAATAAACGTCGCGCGCGAAGTTTTTCCTAAAACCCAAATTTTCCTCCGGGAAAACGCCCTAAACAAGTAGTAGTGCCATGTTGTTTAATTTAGTTTGTTTTGATTCACCATTTTAAGTGTCCCTAATATTGCTCTTTGTTTTATTTTTTTTAAAACGAAATATTTTCGCCGCCACGGCTTGTGATAGGAAAACTTGTGATTGCGGGTTTTAGTGACAGCCGACAGCTCGCTATCCCAGGTTTTCCCGTCATGCAAGAATCACTCCGCGCTGTTTACGGTTGAAAATATTGTTCCCCGTTCGTGTTTTTGCACAGAGTTTAATCCCCCCGATTTTTGCCTTTTATATTGACTAACACGTATTTCATCTTGCCCTTGCTGGTTTTGACATAATATTGTGCGCTATGTTGTATTGCCCTACTAGCAACACTCAAAACTTATATGGTATTGAATTACTGAGTTTACGTGCAAAGTTTTCCCTGGTTGACAGCCGGGGAAACAGGATGGCAATGGAGGAGAAATAATAGGTTATTTTGCCTCCACTTCAATATGGCTACCATGCCATTGTTGAAGGACTTTCCCGCCAAGTTCCCACGACCATTTGCTTGACTCAATGATGTTGGACCTCTGATAATTAATGCTGGTAAGCCATTTTTTGTTCCTCTCTTAAGTATTAACTAGTATTGTATAGTGAGGGCACTCACTATATTTATCAATGGTTCTTAAATTAGGGTGAGGGTAGAATTATGACTCTAATAGTCATTTGAAGTGGACCCTCATTAGTTAGTCAATCCTTTGACTAGCTATTCGAACTTCTTATTGGTTTGATAAGAACTTCTCTTACCTGTCCGTTTCTGGGTTCTCAATGACACAGTATTACTTGATAGTCTTAGAAAGTCCTAAATGTGTTAGTCAGCCGACTTACAAAAGATGTTACATGGTAGACATTTAGCACTAAGTAATTAGTGACTATTTCAATGCCAGTAGCTGTTCTTTGCTTATTTCCAGCGTTCGCTCAAATCACTTTGCAAACTGATAGCAAGTTATTTCTATGTAATTTGGATATTTCCCTCAATGCTGAACCTGGAAGTGCAGCAGAAGGCTGTGCCATTTTAGAAATAATATTCAATGTCTGTTTTGCTATTCTCATAGCCGTTTCCAGGGTCTTCAACCCACCAAAATGACAGAATGAGAGTGCAAACTCTCATGTTCACTTCTTAATATTTGCAACCATTTCAGCCGTGTAGATTTTAACCAAAGTCAACACATTGTTGTGAAGGACCATTCAAATGCCACGAACCGAATTGCAATCAAACCATTTGATTAAGCCACCATTTAAATGTCCCTCCCGTTTTGTATTTGCATACAGCGTAAATCTGAAGAGCGCCTACTCTTCAATGCTCCCCTCACGTATGTCTTGGGCCATGAACTCCTCATGCTACCCTCACAAGACTTGTCAGCGCAATTGAACCATTAATATGTCTTTGTATTACCCCATTTTAATATATTGTCACGTGTACGAACCGTGCCAATTAATGCGCGATTCGTAACACGTAATTCGATTCATTATTAGTTAAATGTTGCTAAATTTCGGCAACAGATGGCGCGGGCGATTGGAAACCGTCATCTTCGTCTGTTGGACCGATCAATTCGATCAAGGGGAGAATAGGAGATTTCCTATGAACTAACCCACTCTAAGACAGCTCACTTAATCTTATGTTGCTTTACAGGAAACATCAATTAAATTAAACTCCAAACTAAAGAGGAGAAGTCAGTCCCTGCGTGAGAGTTAGCACTTCCGGAAGTGTAACTTTTTTCGTAATGCCGGAACCGGAAATGCGTCATTTTTTGTGGTTTTTTTCCGAAAGTGGCGCCACCTGTTGGCGGTATCTTCCGGTAATGTGTAACGTCAAGATGGCCGCCAATTTCAACACTTCCTGTTTTGTCATTTTTTTCAAGGTCGAGCGAGGATATAAGGTTCCGTCATCACAGCATACAACGGTAGTTCCGGTCTGGCTGTAGCAAGGTTGGAACTGACTGTGACGTCATAAATTTCCCGTAGTAGTTTGTTTACCTTGGCAACAAATGTAAAAATGTCGTGTCCTGTTTCATCCTGTACAAATACCTACAAAAATTCAAGAAATCAAAGTTTATCATTTTTTAGCTTTCCAAAAAGTTTATCTATTAGGGACAAATGGATCAAAGCTTGTAATAAACAAGAAAAAATCAATTTTAACTTTGAAAAAGTGTGCTCTGTTCATTTTGATGCGGAAAAAGATTACTCCAACTACATGAAGTGGCGATTGGGTAGTGTAAAACCAAAGTTGCTATCTAATGCTATCCCCTCGCTACATTTGAAGAACAAAATTACTGAAAACACGGTGACTGCAAGAGATATTCGTGCCAAGAAAAGAAGTATCAGAAAAAGAGCATTGAAACGATTGGAAACATTATCTCCAAAACGTAAATTTTTATTAAAAATATTATCCTTTATGTTACATAAGAAATTAATAAACATATATTTATTAACTAAAAAATCCAAATTAGAAAAATAAATTTTTTGAATAAAAATATAACATTTAAATTAGAAAATGTTTTGAATGAAAATGTAAAACAAAATAAAATAATTAGAATGAAAATATGAAACAAAATAAAATTAATTTTTGAATGAAAATATGAAACAAAATAAAATTAATTTTTGAATGAAAATATAAAACAAAATAAAATTAATTTTTAAATGAAAATATAAAACAAAATAAAATTAATTTTTGAATGAAAATATAAAACAAAATAAAATTAATTTTTGAATGAAAATATAACATTTAAATTAGAAAATGTTTTGAATGAAAATGTAAAACAAAATAAAATAATTAGAATGAAAATATGAAACAAAATAAAATTAATTTTTGAATGAAAATATGAAACAAAATAAAATTAATTTTTGAATGAAAATATGAAACAAAATAAAATTAATTTTTGAATGAAAATATAAAGCAAAATAAAATTAATTTTTAAATGAAAATATAAAACAAAATAAAATTAATTTTTGAATGAAAATATAAAACAAAATAAAATTAATTTTTGAATGAAAATATAAAACAAAATAAAATAATTTACAGCAAGTACCAGTGCAGAAAATACTGATAAAACAACAACAACAACAACCGATACAGCAACTACAAGTGCAGAAAATAATGATGCAAGAAGAATAAGGGATACAGCAACTACCAGTGCAGACAACAATACATCAAATCTCCAGTTGCCTCCTGGTATGGGTGATTACAGTTGATACGATCTTACAAAGATCTCAAAATTATTTCCCACTAAAAATAAAATTTAATTAATTAGGTGCAATAAAAGTTACTTGTGATGTATTTTTACCTGAAAACATCGGTCATCATGATGATGGGAATAATGGTAAAGCCATCCATACTTTTTCCTGTAAAATTGAATGAAACTAATTTAGAAAATTTAATTTAGGAACATGTAATGAGCAACAACAAAAACAACTTGAAGAGCAAAACCATTCTGCCGGTGAAATTGAATTGTTGAAAAGACAGCTTGAAAATACAAAAGCTCAGCTTGATAACACAAAAGCTCAACTTTCTGCATCTAAACTGAATACCAAAAAATGGAAGTCAAAATGGCTACAGACAGTAAAAAAAGTTAAAAAGCAGACTACTCAGCAGGAAAGTGCTAAGGTGTTAGAAGAACTCCTTACTCCAGCACAAATTAAAAAACTGAAAACAAAAAAGCGAGTGAACTGGAAAAAAGAAGACATAGTTCGAGGAATTTCTTTGCGTGCGCTAAGTGTGAAGTCGTATTTGTTTGTTAAAGATGTGTTAAAAATACCACAGCCAAGCTTGTCCACATTGCAACGCTGGACTTCAAATTTTGTTTGTCGACCTGGCATCCTGGATGGAGTAATAGAAATTTTGAAAAAGCAGGCTTTTAAGCAAATTGAAAGATACAGCGTTATCTTTTTTGACGAAATGAACATTGATCGGCGAATTCAATATGATAAAAAAAATGATCAAATCTTTGGACCTCACTCTAATATTCAAGTGGTGATGGTGAGAGGACTGTGTGGCCATTGGAAGCAGCCAATTTATTTTCAATTTGACACTGCAGTTACAAAAGAATTATTATTTTCAATTATTGAATTATTAGAAAAAGATTGTAAATTACAGATAGTTGCCTGCGTATCCGATTTAGGTGGAAAAAATCTTGCTGTGTGGAAATCTTTGGGCGTTAATCATGTTAATCCGTCATTTAAAAATCCAGCAAATCCAAACAATAATGTGTGGGTATTTCCTGATTTCCCACATCTACTAAAACTTCTTCGAAATCATTTCTTGGATGATGGAATTAAACTTCCAAGTGGAAAAATCCTAAAAAAAGACATGATTTTAAAATTATTAAAAGTTACTGATGGCAAACTAAACATTTGTTTCCATTTAACCAGGTATCACATTGAATTGCAAGGAAGTGATAGGCAGAGAGTTAGGGATGCAGCCAAATTGTTTTCCAATAAAACAGCTGTTGCTCTGCGTCGATATCTCCAAGAAGAAGAAGCATCAAAATTTTTTCAAGCAGTTAATGACACGTTTGATGTTTTCAATGCCAGTGTCCCAAATGATGAAAAGATACCAATTAAAAGTGCATTCGGAAATTGTTTGGACCAACAACAAGAAGTGTTAGAGAAAATGGACCACTTGATGTTTTATAGCCGGTTTGGAAAAAGCAAATCAATGCTTCCATTTCAACGTGGCATTCTGCAAGCTATTAAGGCTTTACAAGGCTTGCATCAAGACATGGCAGCAACAAACACAACATACTTATTAACCCGCCGCCTAACACAAGATTGCCTAGAACATTTATTTTCCAAAATTAGAGGAATAGGCAAATTCTATCTGCATCCATTGCCAGCTGACTGTCTTAATCGCCTACGTTTACTTCTGCTCGGTGCCAACTGCTCAGTAATTCCACTTGGCACGGCTTGTGAAGTGAATGAAACTGATACCGACACATTAATCTCTTCCGCATTGCTGTCATCATTTGCAGAATCTGGAAATAGGGAATCAGAAATCAATGAAGAAACAGAAATTCAACAGCTCCTAGAAGAATTTACAACTAGCAATGTCTCCACAACCACAGCAACTACCACAAACACACGACTCTCCACCACTGAACTTGCTGAAGCAGATGGCATTCGATATCTTGCTGGGTATATTGCGTACAAGTGCCAGGACGTTGATCCAACTCTCGGCCACAAGATCTCAAGTTTTGTTTATAATGCACCCACATGGCTGCGTTCTCTTTCATACACGGGTAGCCTGTACGAGCCATCTGATGCGTGGCTGGAGTTGTTTAAACAATTTGAAGTTCTCTTCTTTGAATTTCATGGAAACTACATCAATAGAAAGCCAAAAGTCATAAAAAAATTGCAAGAACTGATAGCTTATAAATTTCCAAGCATTGACAAAAAAATAATTCGTTATTATAGCACTTCAAGAACATTTGCAAAAATTAATTTTTTGAATAATTTTGAAGAAGAGAATAGGTTAGAGCAGAAAACTCGCAGACAGTTACAAAAGGCGACAATGTGGTCAAAATCTTAATTACAATAAGTTACTTTAATTAAAATTATTGTTGATTATTTCTAAAATTATGATAAAGTACGTATACATAATTTATAAATTTTCATTGTAGTTGACTATAACCTGTGTATAACTTTGGTGTTTACCTTTGCTTTGTTTTGCTTAGTATAATTTTTATTTAATGTATTTTAATTTTTAATTGTAAATCCTTTTAATTTTTAATTTAAATTTATTTTAATTTTTTATTGTAATTCATTGTCACGGCCCGTGTTTCCTACGCGTACAGTTTACGCATTGTTAACCCGTGTTTGTTCCTATTAAACCTAATTTGTGATTCTCCTACCTTTGTTGTTTTGTTTATGTTTGATTCGTGAGTTTTCCTCATTTTCCTTCTATCTTATCTCTTACTTTCTCCTAACTTTCTCTTCATTCTCTCACTTTTCTCTTATCTATTCCTAGTTTTTCTTCTTTAGTTTATGATTTCGATGCAAGTCTATTTGCATATCTATTCTGGTCAGTACGCGTCGGTGTTAGTCATACACTTAGTATGCACCGACTGTACTGATTGGCTCTTGACTCTTCCGTGATTGGTCAGGCTTGGTTGAGTCCAAGTTTACCTCTCACCCTATTTTTCCTCTTTTGCTTCAGTTGATCTCAGTATCCCGAACGCGTAGGTGCTCCTTTGGAGCCGGTGCTCATGGCTGAGGTTTAACTCCGAAGCTCACTCGTAGCTTTGCTTTCGCCCTGGAACTCTGCAACACGGTTTCAGGCTGTCATTTCATTTCCAGTGTTAACTCACGGTTTTACACCACTCGTTCACCATTTGTTTTCCTGCTCCTTTTTGTTCATGTTTTATCGCCGTGACGCGTTATCCAAGGCCAAACAGGATTTGTTGGCCATAAGTTCGAAGTTTGTGTCGTTTATTTCGCGTGCGCGTGCATTTAGCTTAGTTTAGCCGCCTGCCATTCGGGCTTTAGCTTTAATTAAGCATTAAGTCAGGTTTAGAGTTAGGTTTAGGGCCCGTGCGTTGTATAAGCACGAGTAAATTGCCCATCCGCGTTCAAACTCGACAGTTTGGGGTTGCTTATGAGCCACTACGAGACGTGCATTCGTTTGCCTTCGTGTGAAAACACGATTGTTGACGGGTCACGCGTTGGGTTTTGGTTCAGACGCGACTACCGGACATTCTGTCCCCGAGTTTTACAGCTCGGGATACCCGGCCACAAATAAATATTAGTGTGGTGCACAGTATCTGAGAGTGTGTTAGCTGCCACTTCCTGCGCACATTCGATTTACGGCAGGTACGAAACTACCAGGGTGTGTGAATTTACTGTTTCGCGGCGTCTTTCAAACGCTTCTAAACCACCTAGACTCGCGATCCATCACACTTGGTGCCGAAACCCGGGATTATCCCGTAGCTTTTCGATTGCTAGCCATATAAACTGTTTCCAGTGGGCTAGTAATCATTATTCGGAAAACAAAGGTCGAGTGGTATCGTTACTCGCCTTTTTTAGAGTGGATCATCCATTTGAGTTTTGCTGCGAAATTGCTTGAGTTGACGCAATGGCAGAGGGAGGGCATCCTAAAGAGGATAACTCCAAGAGTGTGTGGCCTAGCTGGATGCGTAGAGTTGGGGAGCGCTTGTGTGATGAAACTCCACGGCGTCCCCTCGATGCGCGTTCTCCGGGAACCCGCTCAGAGTATGGCTTGCCCGTGGCAAGGGGCGGTGGGCCGCCGTACCTCTTGCGACCACACGGGGATGTCACACGAGTAAAGGTAGAAGACAAATCCACTTCAACGGATAGTACCTACTGCCCGGACACTACTCCGTCTACGCGTGAGTCTCGTGTCGATGTGTCTGCTTCGGATCTTTTAACGCCCGTGCAACCAAATCCTTCGGCGCCACCTCAACAAAGGAGTAGTCCTGAGGATAACGTCGAGGAGGGGGAAGAAGAGGCTGGTCAACGGCCTCCAGAATGGCTGCCGTATTTGCAAAATGCGGAATTAGCCATGAATGAGCGTATGGTCCGAGCATTAAACCAGTTCGGTCAGCATGTTGACTACCGACTGGGAAATTATAGAGATGAGACTCTTGTGGGGGTGAGACAAGTGGTTAGGGCCGAAATCGTGGCATTAGCTGTACAGCCCGAGGAGGAGGTAATTCCACCAGCTCAGCAAGGACCTCATAACCCTTTGCCTGGTGATGGACCTCGTTCTGACGGTCAGAGGGAACCTGGGGGAAGTGTTCAGTCTTCACGCATTCTGACGCCTAGCGAGTTGAACAGGCACGGAATTGCAGTAGTAGGAAGGTTACAAGGGGATGTAAATCCTCGTTTACCTTCAAATGAGAGACCATCGGACGTGACCGCTCGCGCGGGGTCTCGAATGGGTACGCCCTCACAATGTAACAGTGAGGTGATGAGGAGTATTATACGCTCAAAGTCGACAGCTGTTAGCTTGCCGGATACAGCAAGTGTTGATCGCGCAGCGGCTGCGCGGGGGGATTCGGTAAATACGCGTTTGCAACGGGCGCGGAACGCTCAGGCAGCGGTAACGCCGACGCCCCGGCAGCGGCCGCAGACGCGATATGATCAATATGACTTGTCGCATGTGAGGTCGGAACATGTGCCGATATTTGATGAGGATGACCAATCCTATAATGCGGTCGAAAGATTCCTAGCGAAATTGCGCGCCCACTATATCATGACGCGCATTCCGGATGAAGCGTATATTGACTTGTTCATTCCTTTGGCGCTGTGTGGAAAGCCCTTAAATTGGTACTTGCACTTACGCCATAAACCAAAAACATGGGATGAATTTGTTATGCGTTTCCGGAAACGTTATTCCCTCAAGGAGGCCGAAGCAACGGTCCTCCTGACGGATGCCTGGCAGGAAGTAGGGGATGATACGGCCGAATTTCTTTGTGAGATCAGTCGTTACCTCGAAATGATAGGTATTCGGGGGGATAGGCAACAATGGAATATGGCGAAACATCGCCTTCAACCGCAGATAACGGATGCAATGACTCGGTACGGAGTCCGCTTCATGTCGCAGGCCATAGAGATGGGGCAGGAGGCTGACAGCGAATTGGCGTTGCGTTCTCTTCAGCAGTATAAGTTCGATGAGCGCGGAGTGAGAAGAGGTCCGGTGCCTCGACCTCAATCCAAGGACAAGGATAAGCAAGCTGTTAAGGCAACCAAAAAGGTGGTAGAGCCTGCCAAAACAAAGGCGGCAGAAAAGCCTCCGCCCGGTCGCTTCCAGTTTGATAAACGGAAATTGGTTGCGTTGGCTGAAATGTTTGGGGCTACGAGTGAGGACCTGCAGAGTGTTGCTGGGCAGTCCGTTGTTAGTGTTGCTCATTCGAGAGTGCCAGAGCCGCAAATAAACGCGTCTGTAAAAGTCTCGGAGAATAAGCCTACTCCGGCTGTGGGGGCGGCACAATGTGGACATTCTGCCCATACCTTCGCCAATACGGCCAATCCCCCAACGACACCGTTGCCACCCGGAGCTGAGTGGGTGCGCAATCGGAAGGACAGATGGTACATGCGTGATATTGAAAAACGCATCGCATTATGTCCTCACTGCTTTAAGCCCTGGCAGTTTCCGGGAAACGACCAGGGTCCACTGTCCAAACCATCCAACGGAAAGGCAGCGGACCCGAAACCCAAATAAGTCGGACGTTGGAAGCTTTAGATAGCATAAGCGGTTGGATGGTACCCCCTGCGTTGCAGAAGACCAGTACCACCGCGTTAGCGGCTTCTAAGCCGAAAATGACAAATTTCATAATGTTGTCACCACCCGAATTTTTGGCTTCCAAAGAGCCGAAATTGATAATCGGGTTGAAGGACCGTTGTCGGCGAGACGCGGCCTTTGTTAAAATCGCCTGGATCAATATCGAGTTCATTGCAATGATGGACAGCGGTGCACAGACGTGCATAATGACCATGGCATTGTATGAGAAACTCGCAAAAGAGATAGGCATAGAAATGGTGAAACTGGACGAAACCATCCGGACAGCCGACAATCATATTACCAAAGTGGTTGGCTGTGCACAACTAGCCGTCCGTGCTCCTACGGCGGTAGTTTGCTTTACTTGCCTCATCATAGAGGAGGGGTCTCAAGAGCTCCTCTTGGGGCTAGATTTCTGTAAGGCAGTTGGTCTGTGTACCGACCACGCCAATGAATACTGGTTCCTCTTAGGGGATGGCACGAGGCATCCCTTCCTCACAGAAGAGCAAGCTAGGGCATCTGATCCAGTGATCTTATTCCCTTTAACAAAGGAACAACCTTCCCTCCCGGAGGGAATTGCGGTTAAGGGGCCCCCTCTTTACAACCTTCCGGCTTTGCGAAATCCGCTGGTCCCCAAGCCAGAGGAAACGGCGGTGCCCGTCAAGCTTGTCGGCCAAAAGGAGCGGGAACTGACCCCCGAGATTCCTGCAAAGGAGGAGAAGGCAGAGGAGAAGTCTGTGGTTGCTACAAAACCACCAATTAGTGAGGCTAACTGTGTCTTGCTAAATAAGCGTAATTTCGAAGTGGAGTTATTCGAGCCCCCACATGAGGACAATCCTTGTATTGTCAAAGTGGTTGTTGCTCGAAGAGGGCAGGACGCTCAAAAATGGACATTCATATGGTCACCTAAGAGACGGGAAAAAACCGCACGAAGGAACATCGTGCGAGTTACGCGTAAACTTGGGAGAAAGGCCATGTGTTTGAGTCAGATGCGTCGAGCCATTAAGTTGCGTAAAGCAAGAGTTAAAGCGGTGGCTAAACGAACGTTGGTTGAGACTGCAGATTCTCCGAGTGGAGAGAGAAATGTCGTCGGCAACGCGGAGATCTCTTCTGCTTGTCAAAAGACGGAAGGTACTCCAAGACAGCATGATGTTAATTTCGTCCAATACATCCCAAACAGAGATCCTACCAACCTCGCTTGGGTGTATGATCAGCTGTGTAATCAGTTGGAGCCGAAACGCATTAACCACTTAATGGATGCGTTGAAACCAGTTGCTCACATCTTTCGTGAGGAATTGGGGCTCTGTAATAACACACAGTTTGAAGTGAATCTGAAGCCTGATTTCCGACCTATTCATGTCCCGGTACGTCCGGTGAATCCGGCAAAAAGGGAAATAATCGATGCCTATATCGACCAAAAGTTGGCGCAAGGAGTAATCAAGCGCTCCAAAAGCGACTGCGCCGTGGCGCCCGTAGTTGTCCCCAAAAAGGACGGACGCTGGCGCTGCGCAATGGATTTTAGGCCGATCAACTCCCAAACTTTGCCTGATGTTTACCCCCTCCCAGATATCGACAACATCTTTGCATATCTGGGCGGGGCAAAATGGTTTTCCATCATCGACGGAAGGGAAGCGTTCCACCAAATAGGAGTCCGACCTGGAGATGAACGATATCTCGCATTTATCACCCACAGGGGACTCTTTGAGTATACGCGAATGCCTTTCGGTCCGATCAATGGCCCTGCCACCTTACAAAGGGCCATGAATTTGACTCTAGCTGAGCATCTCTACAAGTTTGTCTTTGTGTACATCGACGACATAATCGTGTTTAGTAAGACCTTCGAAGAGCATGTGACCCACTTGCAAAAAGTGCTCACTTTGCTCGACCAAGCGGGGTTTACAATGAACGCAGGAAAAACGGAGTTGTGCAAGACAAGTCTTGAGGTGCTCGGACATATTGTCGAGGAGGGACTTATTCGTCCTAACCCAAAGAAGACCGACGCGATCAGCAAGTACCCGGCCCCCACTAACTTGAAGGAGTTACAACGCTTCAAGGGTATGATCGGGTACTACTCGTCGTTCTTCCCCGGATATTCCAAGACCTGTGAAGTCTTTCGAGTTCTTATGCGTAAGAATGCGCCATGGAACTGGACGGCGGCGCACCAGGCAGCTTTCGAGTATCTCAAAAATCAAGTGTCGCTATCTACTTTGCACAGGAACTTCCCGGACTGGAGTAAACCTTACATCTTACAAACCGATGCGAGTTATTCTGGTCTGGGGGCTGCGTTGATGCAGATCAACAATGACGGCGTACGCGTCCCAATTGCCTTTGCATCACGGGCCTTAAACAGTGCAGAGAAAAACTATACGGCGACGGAAATTGAGTGCCTGGCCGCCGTCTGGGCCGTTAAACGCTTTAGAGCATACCTCGAGTTAATGGATTTCTATCTTGAGAGTGATCACAAGTCTTTAACATGGCTTTGGGCCCAGCGCGAGCCAAAGGGCCGACTGGCGAGATGGATTCTTTCGCTGTCGGAATACCGATTCACATTCCTCCACTGTAGTGGTACGAAGAATCGGGTCGCCGATGCGTTGAGTCGGGCGCCGGTTGACCCGCCGATCGAGCTGGATGACGAAGACTGTCCAGCGTTGGATGACACATATTACTGTGCGTACTTCGATGATTTCAACGACTGGCCAGTACTCAAAATGGAGGAGTTAGATGAGTTGACACATTGGAAATCACCCAACTGTAAAATCGTTAGAGCGGTAACAATGCGTAAACAGAAACGTGCGTTCCTGGCGAGATTGAACGCCTTGTCGGCTACGGCAGTGGATGTATGTCCGGTCGAGGACGAGCCCCCTCCAAAAAGAGGACCGGGACGTCCACGGAAAAATCCCATTGCGAAGGGGCCGACTCAGGCGGGACCCTTGCCGGGAGCACAGCCTACTCTGCCAATGTCGGACGAAGAATCTGTGGCGGTGTCTTTGCCTCAGGAAGACATTCCTGTAAAAAGGAAAAGAGGTCGTCCGCGGAAGACTCCGGCTAGCGGGGACATGACGCAGCCTAAATCTTTACCCGTCACGCGTCCTATTCCACCAACTTCGGAAGAAGAGTCAGGTGCAGTTTCCTTGCCAATTGACGTTCCTGAGAAGAGAAAACGGGGGCGACCAAAAAAGGTGGTGGAGAAGCGACCGGTCGGAAGGCCGAAAAAGAAAACTCCTATCATCTTCGATCGCTCTACGGGCTCGGAAGCCAGTGAAATGTCGTTGGACAGTGAGGAGCTGCCGGGAGACACGGACTCCGAGGAGTTTCAAATTCCTGTGATTCCACGGGACTTGTCACCAAGGACCCAACCACGGCGAGATTTGGTTTCACCAATACCCTCTATCGATGCGGAGTTGCTTGACCACTCTGAGCACTCGTCTGACGAGAGTTTCTACTCACTTCCGGCGGATCATCCGACAATTGAGATTCTCCCAACACAGAAAGCCGTTAAAGAAGCCCAACTAGCCGATGAATGGTCTAAGGGACTTATATTATATCTCAATTCAGGGTCTCTGCCGCCAGGTGAGATGGAAGCTGCAGAACTTAAGAAACGAGCAGTGGACATGGCGTTACACCGTGGTCTGCTCTGCAAGTTTCCACCAACTAAGATCGGTCAACGAGCTCCTACGCGTCGTATTTACCTCCCTCAATCCCTTCGTTACAAGTATTTTCATTGCTTACATTTCCCACCAACCTCCGGCCATCTCGGGATCGAGAAAACACTAATGCGTCTAAAAACACGTGTGTTTTGGCCGGGGATGAAAAAAGATGTAGCAAATTGGATTAAAGTCTGTGAACCTTGTCAAAGGGCGAAGGTCGAGCAGAGGCTACCGTATGGCGAGATGGAGACCGCGAAACCGAGACGGTTATTTCGGACCATTTACGTCGACTACTTCGGGAAAAAGTTGAAGTCCACTGGCGGACACTGCTACGCGTTCGTAATGGTGGATGCAGCCAGTCGCTGGGTGGACGTTAGACTCACCGAAAAGGCAGACGTTTCTACAACAGTGAAACAACTTAAAAAGTTCACTTATAGATGGGCTTATCCAAAAACTATAATAAGTGATAACGCCCCAACCTTTCGCTCTGCCAAGTTCCAGGCACAGTGCGCCGAAATGGGAATGGTCAATAAATATATTTCCGCCTACCATCCGCAGGGGAACTTGGCGGAAAGACTCAACCAATCACTTAACCTTCGGAAGCGAGTGCACCCGCAAAATCCGCACTTTGGGAGTGACTATTCCTCGGATTCCGGCCGGACCAAACTCTTCCGGAAAATGTCCGGGGGAATGCTGAGAGTGCCGATAGACGACATTCGATTTTATGTCGTGGATTTTTGTGCGGTTTGCGCCGTGTTTATTATTCGTACGAGATTTGGTATTTTCGCAGGGTTGTTGTCGCGCGAGATTCATCGGGGTAAAGCGAGTTCATCAACGACCTCGCCGGTGAATGTTGCTAAAAATCTGTGCAAGTGTTGTCAAATATTGCCGTGATTCGATGGAATTTTTGTCAGACATTGGGAAATTTTTTTTGACTTGTCCAACGCGCCAGTAAATCGAGCGTCCACACGCGCCCACATGCGTGAACAGTGCACTCGCCCTCCGCGCCCCGTCGGCGTAGGCGCCGGCCGTCCCCCCTTTCTCTCTCTCTCTCTCTCTTCCGCCCGGGAATCGCCCTTCCGCCCGTCACCGAATTTTGTCAATATCTGATAAATTTCCACAGAATTGCAGCGACATTGTACGGGATATTTCTGCCCGATTTGACGGACTTATGTAAAACATTGTTGAAATTCCGTGGAAATTTATAAAATATTGACAAAGGTTGGTGACCGACCCACGGCGCGTTGCGGCGCGGTCGGAGCACGCGACCCAATCCCCCCCTCCCCCCGTCCCCAAAAAACCACGCCCCGAGGAACCCCGAGGTTCGGTTTCCGACCGGGTCGCCTCTTGATCCGACCCGGGGCGCGTCACGGCGCGGTCGGAGGACGGCCCTCGCCCCCAAAAACCACACTCCGGGTCACGTGGTCTCGCACCCGACTCTCTCAGTTATCCCGTTACGGCCCTTGGCCGTAACGGGCCGTTACGGGATCGTGACGGGACCGTCGGCGGCCCGTTAACGGCCCGCACGGGCCGTGACGGGATCGTGACGGGACCGTTGGCGGCCCGTTAACGGCCCGCACGCGCCGTGACGGGACCGTGACGGGACCGTCGGCGGCCCGTTAACGGCCCGTACGACTCCATGCGGGCCGTTGACGGGCCGTTAACGGGCCGTTAACGGGCCGTTAACGGCGTAAATCGAAAAAATCAACAACCGACAACACGTACGTGAAAACGCGTACAACATTCATAGACATTAATCTCGAATCCTGTTTTTGGTTTTACGCCGTTAACGGGCCGTTAACGGGCCGTTAACGGCCCGTTAACGGCCCGTTAACGGCCCGCGTGAGGTCGTACGGGCCGTCGGCGAGCCGAAGTCCGGGAACGAAGGCCGTGACGGGATCGTGACGGGACTGTCGGCGGCCCGTTAACGGCCCGCACGCGCCGTGACGGGACCGTGACGGGACCGTCGGCGGCCCGTTAACGGCCCGTGCGGGCCGTTGCGGGATCGTGACGGGATCGTCGACGGCCCGTTAACGGCCCGTGCGGGCCGTTGCGGGCCGTTGACGGGCCGTTGACGGGCCGTTAACGGGCCGTTAACGGGCCGTTACGGCGTGAATCGAAAAAATCAACAACCGACAACACGTACATGAAAACGCGTACAACATTCATAGACATTAATCTCGAATCCTGTTTTCGGTTTTGCCCCGTTAACGGGCCGTTAACGGGCCGTTAACGGGCCGTTAACGGGCCGTTAACGGCCCGTGCGGGCCGTTGCGGGATCGTGACGGGACCGTCGACGGCCCGTTAACGGCCCGTGCGGGCCGTTGCGGGATCGTGACGGGACCGTCAGCGGCCCGTTAACGGCCCGTGCGGGCCGTTGCGGGATCGTGACGGGATCGTCGACGGCCCGTTAACGGCCCGTGCGGGCCGTTGCGGGATCGTGACGGGACCGTCAGCGGCCCGTTAACGGCCCGTGCGGGCCGTTGCGGGATCGTGACGGGATCGTCGACGGCCCGTTAACGGCCCGTGCGGGCCGTTGCGGGCCGTTGACGGGCCGTTGACGGGCCGTTAACGGGCCGTTAACGGGCCGTTACGGCGTGAATCGAAAAAATCAACAACCGACAACACGTACATGAAAACGCGTACAACATTCATAGACATTAATCTCGAATCCTGTTTTTGGTTTTACGCCGTTAACGGGCCGTTAACGGGCCGTTAACGGCCCGTTAACGGCCCGCGTGAGGTCGTACGGGCCGTCGGCGAGCCGAAGTCCGGGAACGAAGGCCGTGACGGGATCGTGACGGGACCGTCAGCGGCCCGTTAACGGCCCGTGCGGGCCGTTGCGGGATCGTGACGGGATCGTCGACGGCCCGTTAACGGCCCGTGCGGGCCGTTGCGGGCCGTTGACGGGCCGTTGACGGGCCGTTAACGGGCCGTTAACGGGCCGTTACGGCGTGAATCGAAAAAATCAACAACCGACAACACGTACATGAAAACGCGTACAACATTCATAGACATTAATCTCGAATCCTGTTTTCGGTTTTGCCCCGTTAACGGGCCGTTAACGGGCCGTTAACGGGCCGTTAACGGCCCGTGCGGGCCGTTGCGGGATCGTGACGGGACCGTCGACGGCCCGTTAACGGCCCGTGCGGGCCGTTGCGGGATCGTGACGGGACCGTCAGCGGCCCGTTAACGGCCCGTGCGGGCCGTTGCGGGATCGTGACGGGATCGTCGACGGCCCGTTAACGGCCCGTGCGGGCCGTTGCGGGATCGTGACGGGACCGTCAGCGGCCCGTTAACGGCCCGTGCGGGCCGTTGCGGGATCGTGACGGGATCGTCGACGGCCCGTTAACGGCCCGTGCGGGCCGTTGCGGGCCGTTGACGGGCCGTTGACGGGCCGTTAACGGGCCGTTAACGGGCCGTTACGGCGTGAATCGAAAAAATCAACAACCGACAACACGTACATGAAAACGCGTACAACATTCATAGACATTAATCTCGAATCCTGTTTTTGGTTTTACGCCGTTAACGGGCCGTTAACGGGCCGTTAACGGCCCGTTAACGGCCCGCGTGAGGTCGTACGGGCCGTCGGCGAGCCGAAGTCCGGGAACGAAGGCCGTGACGGGATCGTGACGGGACCGTCAGCGGCCCGTTAACGGCCCGTGCGGGCCGTTGCGGGATCGTGACGGGATCGTCGACGGCCCGTTAACGGCCCGTGCGGGCCGTTGCGGGCCGTTGACGGGCCGTTGACGGGCCGTTAACGGGCCGTTAACGGGCCGTTACGGCGTAAATCGAAAAAATCAACAACCGACAACACGTACGTGAAAACGCGTACAACATTCATAGACATTAATCTCGAATCCTGTTTTTGGTTTTACGCCGTTAACGGGCCGTTAACGGCCCGTTAACGGCCCGTTAACGGCCCGCACAGGCCGTGACGGGATCGTGACGGGACTGTCGGCGGCCCGTTAACGGCCCGCACGAGCCGTGACGGGATCGTGACGGGACCGTCGGCAGCCCGTTAACGGCCCGTACGACTCCATGCGGGCCGTTGACGGGATCGTGACGGGACCGTCGGCAGCCCGTTAACGGCCCGCACGGGCCGTGACGGGATCGTGACGGGACCGTCGGCGGCCCGTTAACGGCCCGCACGGGCCGTGACGGGATCGTGACGGGACCGTCGGCGGCCCGTTAACGGCCCGTACGACTCCATGCGGGCCGTTGACGGGATCGTGACGGGACCGTCGGCAGCCCGTTAACGGCCCGCACGGGCCGTGACGGGATCGTGACGGGACCGTCGGCGGCCCGTTAACGGCCCGCACGGGCCGTGACGGGATCGTGACGGGACCGTCGGCGGCCCGTTAACGGCCCGCACGAGCCGTGACGGGATCGTGACGGGACCGTTGGCGGCCCGTTAACGGCCCGCACGGGCCGTGACGGGATCGTGACGGGACCGTCGGCGGCCCGTTAACGGCTTGTACGGGCCGTTACGGGATCGTGACGGGACCGTCGGCGGCCCGTTAACGGCCCGCACGGGCCGTTAACGGGGTCGTTACGGGACCGTCGGCGGCCCGTGCGGCGGCCTCGCCAACCTCGTGCGGCCCGTTAACGGCCCGTACGGGCCGTTACGGGGCCGTTGCGGGATCGTCGGCGGCCCGTTAACGGCCCGCACGGGACAACGGGCGCCAACGAGCGCCGGTAGTCCCGGTAATTTGTTTCAAAATAAATATTTGTCACCGTCTCCCCTCCCTCCTCCTCCTCCCCCTCCTCTCCCTCTCGAGGCCAGACACGGCCGCTCCAAAATACGAACCACGACGATGCCTCCGTACCGATAGACCGAGTGGGTCGCGCGACAGACAATGCGCGCAAACTACCGTCGGCGCACGGTGTGCACGGCGCAACACCACGGAAGTAACTACCGGTGCGCCCCTCGTGCGTGCGAGGCAACCCCGAGCTCGCTTAAAGAAGCCACGCAACAACAACCGAGTTCGTTTATCTATTTATTTATTTTTTATTCGTCTAGCATTTTAAACGAATCGATGAAAACAAATGAAAACAAACAAACAAATTAATAAACAAATCGAATACATAAAAAAATAAAATAAAATAAAATAAAATAAAATAAAATAAAGATGAAATGAAATGAAATAAAATGAAATATTGGCCGTTTCGATCCTCGATGTCGCCTTTATCTGCCTATCCATCTATTCTGAAATGAGAGAAGAAAAGATGAGTATTCGAAGAGGCGCTTAGTGGAGAATTCGCTCACTGTCCCGTTTCTTCGACTCGCGGGTAACCGCCGGTGCGTCGGAGGAGCCACCAGTGTTGGGTGGCGGCTAAAAAAAAAAAAAAAAAAAAAAAAACGAATGTTTGTCGAAATACGGGGAAAAAAAGGTGCGTACATGCACGGTGAACGTTTTCCACCGACTGACTCACTCACCATGCGCATCAGCATTCTAACTATAGCGCGGTGCGCGTCCAACGCCAAACGCGAGAACACGGGGCCTCCAGCCGGGAGCAACTCGACTCCATCGGCGACGTCTCGGTCGTCGCTCTCTTCCTCCTCTTCCTCTTCATCTTCTTCTTCTTCCTCTTCTTCTCCTTCTCCTCCCTCTCCTCCTTCTTCGCCCTCTCCCTCCTCCGCCACTGTCTTTGCCGGAGCCTCCAGCCCGCCCGACAAGGGAGCGGCGGACGACGTAGATGGGACGGCGTCGCTCGACGACGAGGCGACGACGCGCGCTGGCGACGATTCTCCGTCTTGACGCGGCTGGAAAATGGAGGGGGAATAGGCGAATGAATAGACGAATGAACGACGACAATCTTGACGGGATACCTTTTTGGTTGGCGCCGGATCGCCCGCTTCCCCGGGACGCTTTACCGTTCGCTGCGTCTCCGGCGACTGTGGCTGCGTCGGCGTCTCCGACGTCCCCGGTGACGGTGGTTGCGACGGTAGCTGCGACTGCGGCGGCTGCAGCTGCGTCAGCGCCTCGTTCTCGCTCCCACTCTCGCTCTCGTTTTCGATCGGCATCTGTAGAGAAGGAATAAATTAAATTAAATTGAATTAAATCGAAGCGCGAGCGCGGTAAAACCGAAAGAAGAAGGGGTGGAGGTGAGGAAAAGAGACCGAAGGACGAGCGAGAGGGGGGCGCTATAGTTTCACCGCACGACTCGTTGCACTATACGAATTGCCCCGAAACAAACGCCTATTTATTTCTTTATTTTTTTTTATTTATTCATTCATTCGTTAATCTCGTCCACTCGTTAAGTTTTATCAAATTCGTTAAACTCGTTCGTCCATTCGTCAAATTGGTCGTTTCGTCTAGCGACGAGAACAACGGCGACGCTAACGTTTACGCGAGTAACTCGGTGAGTTCGTGCATTCTGCGCACGCAAAACGCGAACGCGGCCAATTGACAAAATAACATTTTACAAGTAATGGTTTAATAATTTACCTCCGTGTGCGAAGCGCGTGTCGCGTCCATTGTGTCTGTCTGTCTGATTTTGGCGAATGAACCGACGCGACGCCCGGTGATAACAATGGCGATAATGACACGCGACGTAGCATACTTCTAGCTAAACAACAATAATAATAATAATTCATTAAAAAAATAAAATGAAATAGAATAATTAAATAAACAAACAAAATAATAAATAGATAAATAAATAAATAAATAAATAAATAAGTCGAAAATAAATAAACTAGCGGCGGGACGGGCCGAGGTCAGAGATTTTGCTCCGTTCTCGCGTCTGTCTATTCCGGGTAGAGGGAGGGAGCGAACGGGCGCGCGCCGGACATCGCTCGGAATTAAAAAACGGGTAACGGGGGAAGACAGACAGTCGAAATTTGATTCCCCGGTCGTGGAATCGACTCCGCGACCCGTGCTTTAACGGTTAATTGGATTATCTTCGTCGTGACTTATCGGGATAAAAATTTTATAGAAAATCGGCCGTATCGTATTTTATTTTCATCTTCCGAGGGTCTCGCGTCGTCGTTGTGGACGGGAGTCTTCCCGAACACGTTCGATGGGTTTTGCCGACACTTTCAGATCGAATGCGGAACTCGGGCCCGTCGCTCGGTCGAGCGGCGCCAGTACCCGCCGAGCGGCACGGTATCCGATACCCGTCTTTTTTAAACCTCCCTTGCTTCGTCGGTCTCAGACTGGCCTTCGGGTCGGTCAAAATAAATAAATAAATAAATAAATGAATAAATAAATAAATAAATAAATAAATAAATAAATAAATAAATAAATAAATAAGTAGGTCGGGAAATAGAACGCGTTCGTCCCGGCGAATAGTGGCAGCTGGGGTCGTCGAGTGAGTGGCGGCGGCAGCGGCAACCTCGATGACTCGCCCCGAAAATAAAGTCCCGCGTCGGCATCCCTTCGTGCGTCCTTCGTCCGTCTAATCCTCGCAGCGCGTGCGGTCGCGTGCATTCTACTCGTGTCCGATGTAGCGACCGGTACGAGGTAAAAAAAATATCACACGAAAAAGAAAGACGATTAAAATTTTAATTCTCCGGTTGTGGAACCGACTTCGCGGTTCGTGCTTTAATCGTTAATTAGATTATCGTCGTCGCAATTTATCGGAATAAAATTTTTACGGAAAATTGACATTTCCGTATTTCATTTTCATCTTTCGGGGGTCTTGCGCCGTCATAATCGGAGCGAGTCTCGCTCGATGCGTTCGACGGACTTTGTGGGAGTTTCCAGATCGCCAGCGGAACGAGGGGCCGTGGCTCGTCCGAGCGGCGCAGTACCCGTCGAGTGGCGCGGTACCCGAGTTCTTGCATCCAACGGTGGACACATCTTTGTCGAGAGCACCTCTCGGTCTCAGACCGGCCTTCGGGCCGGTCAAAAAAAATAAACAAATAAATAAATAAATAAATAAATAAACGAGTCGGCGAATAAAGGCGGTTGGGGTCGCTGGACGGTGGCGGTGGTGGTGGCAGCGGCAACCCCGACGACTCGTCGCAAAAGATAAGCTCCCGCGCCGGCATCCGTTTGCTCGTCTAAACCTCGCAGTGCGCGTGCGGTCGCGTGCATTCTACTCGTGTCCGATGTGGCGATCGGCATAGATCACCCGAAAAAGGAAAGACGATTAAAATTTTAATTCTCCGGTCGTGGCACCGACTTTGCGGCTCGTGCTTTAACCGTTAATTAGGTTATCTTCGTCGTAATTCGTTGGAATAAAATTTTTATAGAAAATCAGCCGTTATGCATTTTATTTTCATCTTCCGGGGGTCTCGTGCCGTCGTAGTAGGCGTTAGTTTCAATCATCGCGTTCTACGGATTTTGAGGGGATCCTCAGATCGAGACCAAAGTGAGAGGGCCGTCGCCCCCGTCTCGTGCGCCGCTCGATCCCCGTTGGATGACAAGATGGCATTCGCCTCTCCCACCCGAGGATCGGTCGGTGGTGCGGTATTTATGCTTGTGCACCAAATGGGTGGTCGACAGGTCCCCAATCGGTCTCGGGCTCAGACTGGCCTTCGGGCCGGTCAAAATAACAAATAAATGAATAAATCGGAAATAGAACGCTCCCGTCCCGGCGAGACTAGGGGCGGGTGGCGTCGTTGAGCGGCGGCAGCGGCGGCGGTAGCCCCGACGACTCGCCCCGAAAAAAGGCTCCCGCACCGGCATTTCTTCGTCCGTCTAAACCTCGCAGCGCGCGTGCGGTCGCGTGCATTCTACTCGTGTCCGGTGTGGCGATCGGTACGGGGTAAAAAAAAAATATTACACGCAAAAGGAAAGACGATTAAAATTTTAGTTCTCCGGTCGTGGAACCGACTTTGTGGTTTGCGTTTTAACCGTTAATTAGGTTATCTTCGTCGCACTTTATCGCAATAAAAATTTTATAGGAAACCCGCCGCTCCGCATTTTATTTTCACCTCCCGGGGGTCTTGCGCCGTCGTATTCGATGGCAGTCGCCTTCGGTGCGTTCAATTGACCCCGTGAGTGCTTTCGGATCGAGACCGATGTGAGAGGTCGACATTCACGCCCCGACGATCGGTGCGGACCACTGGCATTTTTTCACCCATCCGTTTATCGGTCGTCGGTCCGATGCACGCTCCAGCCAGTGATTTTGTCGACGGGTCTCCGAGAGCGGTCTCGGTCTCAGACTGGCCTTCGGGCCGGTCAAAATAATAAATAAATAAATAAATAAATAAATGGATCGGAAATAGGTCGCACCCGTCCCGGCGAGAATAAGGGTGGGTGGCGTCGTTGAGCGACGTCAGCGGCAGCGACGTCAGCGGCAGCGACAGCCCCGACGACTAACTCGCCCCGAAAATAAGGTCCTGCGCCGGCATCCGTTCGTTCGTTCAAACCTCGCAGCGCTCGTGCGGTCGCGTGCATTCTACTCGTGTCCGACGTGGCGATCGGTACGGAGTAAAAAAAAAAAAGATCATCAGAGAAAGGAAGACGATTAAAATTTTAATTCTCCAGTCGTGGCACCGACTTTGCGGTTCGTGCTTTAACCGTTAATTAGGTTATCTTCGTTGTGGCAGATTCGAATAAAAGTTTTACAAAATAATCGTCGTTTTACATTTTTAAATCATTTCCCAGGGACCGTGTACCGTCGCAGTCGATGCGAGTCCCGGTCATCGCATCCGATAGACATTGCGGACGTTTTTCAGATCGAGACTGGAGTACCTGTTGAGTACCAAATGGCCGGTCGGTCGTTGGTGTGGTTCCGTCTCCTAAAATGTTCGTCGCCATTTTCTGTTGGTCGAGTCGCCTACCATCCAATGGTCGGTCGGTGGGTCTCGGTCTCAGACTGGCCTTCGGGCCGGTCAAAATAACAAATAAATGAATAAATCGGAAATAGAACGTCCCCGTCCCGGCCAGAATAGGGGCAGGTGGTGTCGTTGAGCGGCGTCAGCGGCAGCGACAGCCCGGACGAATCGCCCCGAAAATAAGGTCCTGCGCTGGCATCCGTTTGTTCGTTCAAACCTCGCAGCGCTCGTGCGGTCGCGTGCATTCTACTCGTGTCCGACGTGGCGATCGGTACGGAGTAAAAAAAAAAAAGATCATCAGAGAAAGGAAGACGATTAAAATTTTAATTCTCCGGTCGTGGCACCGACTTTGCGGTTCGTACTTTAACCGTTAATTAGGTTATCTTCGTCGTAATTCGTTGGAATAAAAATTTTATAGAAAATGAGCCGTTTCGTATTTTATTTTCATCTTCCGGGGGTCTCGCGCCGTCGTTGTGGACGGGAGTCTTCCCGAACACGTTCGATGGGTTTTGCCAACACTTTCAGATCGAACTCGGGACTCGGGCCCGCCGCTCGGTCGAGCGGCGCACAGTACCCGCCGAGCGGCGCGGTATCCGATATAAAAGGACCCTTGCTTCGCCACGGTCTCAGACTGGCCTTCGGGCCGGTCAAAATAATAAATAAATAAATAAATAAATAAGTCCGAAAATGGAACGTATCCGTCCCGACGAATAGATGCGATTGGGGTCGTTGAGCGACAGCGGCGGCAGCGGCAGCCCCGACGACTCGCCCCGAAAATAAGCTCCCTTACCGGCATTCCTTCGACCGTCTAAACCTCGCAGCATGCGTGCGGTCGCGTGCATTCTACTCGTGTCCGATGTGGCGATCGGTACGAGGTAAAAAAAAATATCACACGAAAAAAGAAAGACGATTAAAATTTTAATTCTTCGGTCGTGGGACCGACTTTGCGGTCCGTGCTTTAACCGATAATTAGGTTATCTTCGTCGTAATTCGTTAGAATAAAAATTTTATAGAAAATGAGCCGTTTCGTATTTTATTTTCATCTTCCGGGGGTCTCGCGCCGTCGTTGTGGACGGGAGTCTTCCCGAACACGTTCGATGGGTTTTGCCAACACTTTCAGATCGAACTCGGGACTCGGGCCCGCCGCTCGGTCGAGCGGCGCACAGTACCCGCCGAGCGGCGCGGTATTCGATACCCGTCTTTGTAAAAGCAGCCGTGCTTTTTCGGTCTCAGACTGGCCTTCGGGCCGGTCAAAATAATAAATAAATAAGTCGAGAATGGGCCACCGCCGGCCGGTGGGGCCAATCGTCGCGGGTGGGCGGGGCAGGCAGCCAACCGTCCACCGATCGATCGATCGATTGATTGATCGACCGACCAATCAATCGGTTTTCAGATTTCGGGTTTTCACGGGTCCCAGGTTTTTCAGGTTTTTCAGATTTTTCAGATTTCAGATTTCAGATTTCAGATTTCAGATTTCACATCGAATAATGTACGGAGTCTCTTCGGTGCCATTCTCATTTTGACCGTTAAGGACAGACAGACTGCTCCTCGACCAGGACCGACTAATGCGACAACTAGACCCGTCGCTCGTCGCGCGAGCCCGCCTCATTTTTTTCGCTCGTTTATTCACGCTTAGTTTTAAGAAAAATTTTCAAATTTTACAAATGTACACGAATAAAAAGACCGTTTACTTTTCGCTCCAATTGTTTATTCTTTATACGCCTTTACAACTCACTCTTACGAGAAGATAAATAGAAAACGAGAAAATATAATCGATCGACCACGCCGTCGGCGCCTAACCCGAACCCGTAGTCCCCGCTTCGTTCTTCTCCTCCCCCGTCCACGGGACGGGCCGAACACCGAACACCGAGCGCCGAGCGCTGCGCGGGCACCTGGTGGCGCAACCGGGCAACATGACGCGGCACGATTCAAAACGCCGATCATTTATTCGTTTCATTTTATTTTGTTTCGTTTCGTTTCATTTTATTGTTTCACTTTGTTTTATTTTGTTTCATTTTTTCTTTTTAATTCGCATCGCCGAGCGTCGCGTCGCAGCGCCGTGACATCGAGGTGAACAGCGGATCAAGCTTTTCCCCGCCATTGTTGTGCCCTTCTCCTTCTTCGCGACGCACACGCGTACATATATCGGTTCGTTGGACTCCGTAGAGTGGGAAAAACAAACAAACAAACAAACAAAAAAAAAACGAACAAACGAGTAAGTAAGGCTATCCAATCGCATTATTTCTTAAAAAAAAAAAACAAACAAACGAGAGAAGAAACGGAGCGGGCGAATAAAAACGGCGTGCCATGCGGGACAGCGTGCGTGAGCACGGAGGAGGGGGGAAACCCCGTCGATATCAAGCGACTAGATTCAACGTTGGTTTTGTGGTTACTACTCGCGGCGCTATTATTTGTCCGTCCGTTCGTCCGTTAATCGGTCTAACGAATTAACCAATTAATTGATTAAACGACCAATTCGTTTATAAGTAGGCGATTGATTGACGAAAATGGACGACGAGCAACGAGGAGTGGGCGAAGAACGGACGGGAGTGAACCCCGAGGGCGGAGGTGTCACGGAGACCCACGCGGAAACGGGCGCCGAGGAGGTGGTGCACGTTTTGTCGTCGCCGTACGGAACAGCGGGAACCGAGAGCGCGGACCCGGGCGCCAGCCAGTCGTTTCCGAGCACGTTGTCCGGATTGGAAGGTGTGCGCAAACCCCGTCCAATGTAAGTACCACGGCGCGACCGAGTTCGTGCGGGATACCATTTACATTCGTTTTCGTTTTTCGATAGACGACTCGACAGCGACAACGACGACGACAACGACAATGGCAATGGCAACAACGGCGGTGGCGGCGACAACGGCAACGGCGGCAACGAAGCCAACGACGGCAACAGCGGCGGTGACGGGGCAACGGGGCGCGAGGTCGAAGCCATGCAAGCCAAGATCAACACCCTGGAAGTTGAACTGGAAGAATTGAGGTCGAACCTCGCCAACCACGGCGAAAGACTGGGGGCTCTCGAGGCGATGCTCCCAGTCCCTCCCAGCGGGTCGCAGTCGCAACAAACAGACTTTGGCTCCTACGACTCTGCGAAGGTGAGCAACGGCGCCCGCCCGTGTCGTCGATTCACTCGTTTTTTCTTCTTCTTCTTCTTCTTCTTCTCCTTCGTTCAGGACAAGCCCGTTCGCAGCAGGGCGGGGATGTGTTGGCTGTGCCGCAGGAAACGCGCGAACTACGCCTACGCCTACGACGACGACGACGGCGACGGCGACGACGACGACGATGGCGGCGGATGGAAACCGGCTGGCCCACTCAGGGACATTGGCGATCACTGGCGGAGTGTGCACACCGTGGCCAAAGACTTTGAGGCGGCCAGGAAATTGCTGCGCGGCCACATCGGCACATTCGACGGCTTTTGCCAGGTACGTATGTGTTTCCTCGCGCGGTCGCTCGGTGTCGTCGCTGAACAAATCGTATGTTTTTTTTTTTTTGTTTTTTTACCCGACAGGAACTGTTTTCGACGACGGAGCACGCGCCCGACTGCCCTTTGTGCGACACGCAGCCGGATGACCTGAGGCAACATCTTTGGACGAAACATAAATTTTACGTACCGATCGCGACGATAAGGTCGAGCATCGACCAAAGGGGGTGCGACGAACCGAAACTACCGGCGCCGAAACGCCCGGCGCCGCAACGTGTCTCGGATCAACCGAAACGACGAAAGGGCGAGGCAGAAAAGAAGGTGAAAGAAAAACGTTTCGGTTTATTCGTTCGTCCATTGATTATTTTAATTTTTTATTCACTCACACTCTCTCTCTCTCTCTCTCTCTCTCTCTCTGTC